>OZ010713.1:4491627-4706189 GCA_963932345.1 Ophion ventricosus
GTATATATATATATATTTTTTTTTAAATTTATTTATTTATTAGAAGGCGTCAACAAACTTTCTATGTTATGAGTCTTAATGCAGTCAAATATACATTTCTATTTATATATACTGCTGATCCATAAATAATAATCTACAGATACGATATTTATGTTTATTATGGGCTTATATAATTTCGTATATATGATATACATATAATACACAACCATTAGGATGTGTCCGAACCATTTCGATCTCATGAATCTTAATATATATATATATATACACATATATATCCTTGCTTACCTATACATGTATCTTATCGATACACACTATAAGTACAAAGAACACGTACTCTCTACGTGGGTTTATGTGTTGTCATATAGCTCCTTATTTTGTATAAATGCATTCATATATACACACGTAGCTTCGTTATTGGAATATGAAAATGAGCACTAATTTGACGGTGTTGCGTGTCAAAGGCTGTTTATCTCGGATATGAAAGATCAACGAAAATACGAAGATCGCGCGCCCGCGTCACGCGTTGCTATATTTCGTTTCGCATTATCTCGTGAATTCCATGCGAGATATCTCTCGCTCCGAAAGGAAAATGGCATGTGGGAAGAAGTTAGGCCGCAGATTATATCTCGCGATGAAATTATACTCACGAACGTACATATATATATATATATATATATATATGAAGGAGACACGTGGAAGGATATGCGCGAGAGCGATGAGGAAGGTTCGGTGTTCGACGAAGCCGATATTGACCGTGTATCTTGGGCAAAATATATAAGTTGCTCCGTAAAGAGAGAGAGAGAGAGAGAGAGGGAGAGAGAGAGAGAGAGACTCGCGCGAATGGATGCGTCGATTATATCGTTCCTCGTTCTCTCTTTCTTATTTCGTTCAGGCAAAATGGTCAATCAGCGCGTAATTTATTCCATGTAGTTACATGCCTTTTGTAGCACCTGGGCACGCTGCACTCCTATAAGATCGATCTGACCACATCCAATCTCGCGTTGGTAACCATTCACCGTCGGGGCATATCGAGGCTACCAGGTGGACGTGCCACGTATACGCTTATTATGTAACACCACAAGGCCGGGGAGGAAGGGGGGAGGGGGTCGAGCGAGCAAGGGCGAAGGAATCCGATGACCGTACGGTTCTTAAACGGACTCGAATGTTCATCAATCTATTCTTCTTCTACTTCTTTTTTTTTTAATCGTAAATGGCGCGTGTCGTGACTTCTTCGTCAGGGGAAAATCTCTCGATGACTATCCGGTTGATCTGTATGATCGACCGTTACATCGGTGTGTTAGAATTTACAACAAATTTGCGGTAAACGTTGCGAGACAGAGAGAGAGAGAGAGAGAGAGAGAGAGAGAGAGAGAGAGAGAGGGAGGGAGAGGGGGAGGGGGTGCGAAGACTCTATGTAGAAATCGGACACGGAGCTTTTTTTTCTCCTTGCGGTTACTCGGATTGGATTGGAAAATGTCGAATCACGGTGCATATAGAAAAATTTGCAGATGTCAATCTGTTATCTTTGATGCCGATGGACATGTCATTTAAACGAATTGTTTGTACTGGGTGTCCCATTGGAATGAACGCGGTCGAATGTATGTCGATACTCGTTGGGAAAAAATGTTTTAAACAATAACAGAGTTGGCCCTTTTTATTGAAAGAAAAAAACGTTGAGCTTTGTTATTGGGAAAAAAAAAACACGAAGTTGCGCTTTTTTTATTGGAAAAAAAAACACTTGGCTTTATTTTTATTGATAGAACAACGGAGTTGGCCTTTTTAATTGAAAAAATAACAACAAGGTTGGAGTTTTTTATTGAATGGAAACCAAAATTGGACTTTTCCATTGAAAAAAAAAGATTAACATTTCTTTTTATTAAAGAAAAACCAACAAAGTTAAACTTTCTCATTGAATAAAAATAAAGTTAAACTTTTTCATTGAAAAAGAAAGAGTTGGCGTTGTTTTTAATTGAAAAAGAAAAAACAAAAAGTCAGCCTTTTTAATTCAAAAGAAAACCAAAGTTCGGCTTTTTTATTGAAAAGAAAGTTGCCGTTTTTTTATTTGAAAAAAAAACAGCAACAAAGTTGGATTTTTGTATTGAAAGACAACCAAAGTTGGACTTTTTCATCGAAAACAACGGTTGAGGCTTTGAAAAAAAAAACAACACTGACCTTTTTAATCAAACGATAAACAAATTTGGCCTTTTTTTTACTGAAGAAAACGACAGTTTTACTTTTTCATTGAAAAAAAAACGAAGTTTGCCTTTTTTATTGAAAAAATAACAACGTTCGTTTTTTTATATTGAAAAAATGAAAACAAAATTTGGGTTTGCACATTCTCGCTGCGTCCACACATAAAAAAATTACTTATTTTGTGGAATCATAGATTTTTTTTAAACACCGATGCAGTTATTTCATGAAGGAAATAACGAGCCGCATCGATTAACGTATTAAAAAAAATATATATATATATATATGACACCATTTGAAAAAAACAAGTTGATCTTCGAATAGCTTCTACGTGTACATGCAGGAAAAAGTAATTTGCAACAAGATGAGTCACCGGGTGAAACAAACTTTTGTCTTAAACATATTTACGTGTCAACGACCGTTTCGGAGATATTCGATTCCGTTGATTTTAATAGGACACCCTGAATATTGTTGATATTTCTCCGACAGTATTATCGAGAAAACAATCCTTATATTAATAAGGGAATATTGATAAGCAAGGCATTTTTTTTTAATTACCCTTTAACTTAGATATTATTTTAATTGAAATTATCTTAATAAAATACATTCATTTTTAATTGCCCTCTTGTTACTGAAAAGCAAAAAAAAAACCCATTCATCGCATAGACCTTTTTAATATAAAATCGAGCAATTTTCGAGATATAAAAAAAAAAATCACAGATCGCAGCAGTCGGTTCGAAAAATCAAGGGACCAATCATACCTGATACTTCCCGTCGAAGTTCCAAGCACGCACTCAATGATATACTGCAAAATAAATAGCATTGCTCAATTTGATAAGTTAATGTTCGAGGAATTTCTGTTCCAACCCTGGAAGAAAATTGCGATCGTCGTTAACGATCCGTAAACATATCCCAAGCACGAGAATATTTTAGAGGAGCAAATGCTCTCGTTATAGACGACGAATGAAAAAGTGAACAGGGAACGGGAGGCGAGTAAAATAGTAATTAGACTTTGTTCATTTATTGTTCAGACTGGCAGTACTCTCGTAGTTGTTTTGTTTTTTTTTTTCTTTCGTTATTGACTCTTCTCGATAATGGAGTAGGATAAATTATTGCCGCCGGCATTTTTCAATAGATAAACAGGGCAACGATTACTTTTCTTTTTTATTCTTTTACACAATAGTAAAGAATAAATGTTATACCCATCGCAATTAGGCACGAAGTTACTCGCTGTACTTGCTCGCGTTCTTCGAGGGTATAACATTTTTTTTTTTTTCGTCGCAATCTGGATAATTTTGTAATTGAGAATGGCGAAAATTGACTCGTCCTTCATCGAAAGCAGTAACAACGAAAAAAAAAAAACGTTTAAGCGAACTTTCTTTGCTGCAAAAAAAAAAGCGGAGAGAAATTACGTTCGCCACAAGAAAAAGGGGCATGTTTTGAAAAGAAATTCAATTGCCACACTGACAGAAAAATTCTTTTGATATTAACTACATGTGTCAATTTGATTTTTTTTTTATTTGAATTAAATAGATTTTTCGTGAAATCAAATTTTTCCTATTGCATTCCTATAAATAGTCGCGCCTCTTGATGCAATGCACGACGATACTTTTCTTTTTTTTCCAAATAACAGCCTTGTTAGTGAAGAAAAAGAAAAAATAATTTAGTTTATTTTCACCGCACTTTCATGTCACGAACCCATATTCCTTTTTCGTATTCATGCGATATATCGTATTTATCTTTATTCATTTAATTTGAATCTAATCTTTATTTATTTAATTTGAATATATTTAATATTAAATAAAATAGCTTGAACAAATTTAAAAAAAAATTTAACAAACAGGGTCGTAGTAGGCGGCGAGACAAGGAAAAAATCTATTTGATTTAAATAGATTCAATTTAAATAAATTTTTTTGGCTGTGTAGTGCAAAATATTAAAACTTTGAGCCCTACCCCGGATTACAATAAAAATACAAAAAAAAAAGAACTTGCAACAAAAGCAATTAAGGCAGAAAGATTTTTCCGTCGACAAATTTGCGGATAAAATTGCGCAGAGAAACACAAATAAATAATAATAATAATAATAATAATAATAATAATAATAATAATAATAATAATGCATCGTTGATAAAACGGAGCATCGAGGTTAACGGGTAACCGCAGAAATGTTCCCGGAAGGTCAGGAGAACGAGGAAACCAAGTCCTCGATTCAAGACGAGACGATGTCATTCGTGTACCTACATAGGCTCGGATACGTAAGTTTATTCAAGGAGTCGGGAACCCGTCGTCTCTGTCAGCCGACTGTGCGACGGGTTATTCACCGTCGCAATCGCGAGGCTGTGTAACGGTGCCTCTTACACTGAGAGAGATGTATGGTAACTTCAACCATATTTTATATTACCCTGAGGGGACAACAATATTTTATAGTCATGGTTACTGCCTAAAATATAGTACTGCTTATGATATTTTAGCAGTTGTGTTAACTATACTCATATGTTAATTGCAGCCAACAATCTTACAAGCATACGTTGATTGTTCAATGCTATATAATATAGTAGGTTTTCCTAAAATGGATATTACCTTGCACTATCAAAAAAATAGTGATTTTTACCATATTGAATAGTAAGTCTACTAAATGTATATAATATTTCATAAATTCAAAAATTCTCAATTCAGAGTAACTACCTGTATGATTGTTTATCATAATTTGTCATTCCCTGACCTCCTGAAATGATTCCTATCGAAGAAATTATTTGGCCTGAACATGGATTCGAACCTACGACCTACCTATCTATACTACGCGTGATAGTAGATTTGGTATAACAGATAAAAGTAATTCCAGCTGCAATTCCGAATAGCTGTTACCTGCGATATAGGTGGAATTTTGCACAGATCGTCTTTTTCATAATATATGTCACGCAATAGTTTTTGAAATACCGAATTTTTAAAACTGATAAATCAATGCGCTAATATATCTATATCGATCATAGCGTGCTACCGCTGTCTCTACTTTATTGACACGTTCCACAAATGATTTACGTCTTCACTATAAGATTACCATAACTTTGTTCGTATAGTCACTTTTCGTAAGATCTTGTAACAATTTATACTCAACAAGTGTTAATGATAACCATACAAATAGTACAAACTTGCACTGAGAAAAATGTCCATAGTATTTATAAAAAAAACGCCCATGGTAAAAGTGGGCATAGATAAATTCCCTATAGTTTATTGACATCGCAATCATAATATGGTTAACACAACTATAAGCGTCTATATAATCATGCCGTTTTGGTAGTGTGTTTGATTATCTAGTATCTCCGAAATAACTATTAACTACTGTGAAAGGCTTTACAATATCAATATAGTTAATTCAGTTAATATTTTTACAATAGTTAGTAGTTATTTCGGGGATAATAGATAGTCGAGCACGCCACCAAAGTTGCATGTTTAGATATACTTTTCGCTTATAGTTGTGTTAATCATATTATGATTACGATGCTAATAAACTATACGAGATTTTACTATCCCCTCTTTTGCCGTGGGCGTCTTTCATAAATACCATGTACCTTGCTCTTAGGGCAGAATTAGTATTTGTGCGCCGATTTTGTGATATAGCTGAATTAACCATATCGATATTGTAAAGCCTTTTACAATAGTGTATAGTAATTTCGGAGATACTAGATAGTCAAACACTCTATACTCTCTTTCAGCATGCGCGTTTTTTGGAAATACTATACACTTTTCTCTCAGTGTATAGCCATGTGCCGACGAATCCACCTTCTCTCTCTCTCTCTCACACACACACACACACACACACACACACACACAGATACACATCTTCACAGCTACTTACACATCGGGTTAATCTTTAGAGAAACTCTTGAGGATCGCCGGAAAAACGGTTCCCTGGATCTGGGCAATTTAGGCAATGCGGGCACTCGCTTGAATCGATTTTGACAGGTCGATGGAATGTGAGTGAGAAAAATTGTTTTATTAATTATCCTTTTTTTATAAATTTTGTTTTTTTTTTAATTAAATTTTAATACATTTAAAAAAAAAAATTTTATTAAAAAATCATCCATTTTTTCGAATGTTAGGCCGATCGGAAAAAGTTTTGTCGAAATTAGGTTGCATTGGAAAGATTTTTTTTCCGTTGTCTTTATCTTTGACTCTTTTTTTGATTTGACGAAGGGCTAGAATAATATTCAGCAAAATGTTGGTACTCCGAGAAGAGAAAAAAGAAAAGAAAAATTCCTTGAAAAAACTTGCGTGTCGTTTTGCAGAGGTCAATGACCCGGTTAGAAAAATATTTGAAAATTACGCATTTGCTCCAGTTGACTTGGAGGAAAATTTAAACAAAAATAGCGAAAATGTATGACCCCCTCTCACATCTCTTAACGTGCAATTGGAATTTGGAAAAAAAATGTGGAAGAAAATCTAGCTGGTAGAGGATCGAGTAAGGATTTCCGGAAAAACGTAGCGAAGATTCAGATTTTCGAAAAATTGAGCAAAACCGTACAGAAAGAAAATTGGATCGTTATTTTATTTTCGTCTATAATTTTACTGTATTAAGTTTAAAATAATTATAAATTTTTATAATCAGGACATTATCGCCTGCAAATGATACCCGCATAGTAATCTTTAAAAAAAACTTCGTCTTTGCTTTGAGTACCAAAATTGTTATTTTAAAACTACTCCTCACTATTATTCTAACACTTCATTCTCGAGTCAATTTTCTCTACTGTCCTAAGGGACAGTAGCGAAAATTACAGTAGAGAAAATTAATTTTCTCTACTGTCCTAAAGGACAGTAGACAAAATTACGGTTCTCGTAAACGAGAACCGTAAAAAGGACCTGTTCGCCTGTCGCACAAACAAAAAAAAATCCGTAATTTCAAAAAGATACGAAAGAACTAACGATTTACAAGAAAACTAATTCCAATAAAATACGATTTTTTTATAAAAACATAATACAAAACGAAAGATCGAAAATACCAACTGGCCAAATTTTTACACTTCACGTTACGCCATCAAATAAACCCAAACAAACCCAACCAAAATACGAAAGAAATGTTAAAAAATCGAGTTCAATTAAATGAAAAATTTCATCGAAAAAAAAAATTCAATAAAATACAATTTTTTAAATCCAAAATACAAAATTAAAAAAAAAAGTTCAAACAAATAACAATATAAATTAAATATAAAACAAAACGAAAAATCGACAAATGCAAACGGGACAAAATTACAACAGCTGCGCCTCCAAGCAAACCCAACCAAAATACGAAAGGAACGTTGAAAAAAAGTTCAATGAAATAAAAAATAATATAAATGGAACCCAATACAAAACAAATTGAAAAAAAAAAAACAGAGTCTTCGCTACATTCCACCGATGGAAATTCCACCACCGCAAGCTGCGCTATTAACCAGACGAATAGAAAAACCGTACGTGACAATACTCGTTAAACAGTGAAGATCCTTACGTGTATCAAGGCCTGTGTATGCCAATAGCCAAAAAAAAACAAAAAAAAATCACGTATTCCAGGTCAGTTAACACGCTAAATGTCGTGATTGCACGTTGCCGGGACTTTGAGGAGTCCAGATAGGTACACGAGACCTGCTGTTTATGCGGCATGAAACGATAAAGCGAAGAAGCGATTGATGCTTCGGAACGGATATAGTCGAGAGCTCACGATGATTCTCTGCCCAGGGGCGAGAGGAAACAGGGCGTAGTCAACTCGGAGAGCAGGGTATTCTCTCCTTTTTTTTTTCTTTCTCTTACGTCTATGTAATACGCTCTGATATCCTATCGTTTTAGTCCATATATATATATATCTCTCTCTTTCTCGGTATGTGACAAATTACACGTAATTCACGAGTCAATTTCACACATGAGCGTGTATATGAGCGGTGAGGGATCGCGAACGGTCCAGATATCTGTATATCTAGCTATATATACGAGACACAAACTTTTATTTCCCCCTCTATATACAGGGTGGATCAATAACTATTAGCACCTTAGATATCTTCGAAACTATAAGGTTCACAGAAATATTTTCTGAAATAAAATTGCACAGTACGAAAGGGGTCATCCGATAGCGATAATAGTTTTTTTTGCAGGTCGAGGTACTTCGGACATTTGAAGGTCAACTCCATTTTTTAAAATGGATCGGTATGTTTTTTTTTCTGTATCATGATAGAGGAGCTTAAAACGAGTCCAACGACCAATAACATAAGCTCATTGAAGGTCATAGAAAGTACATCACAAAGTGATCCAATGTTGCATTGATTAAATGGATCGGTATGTTTTTTTTTTCTGTATCATGATAGAGGAGCTTAAAACGAGTTCAACGACCTATAAGATAAGGTCATTGAAGGTCATATAAAGTACAGAAAGGCGATAATACTTAAAGTTTCAGTAGTAAATAAAATTACTACGTTTATAGTAAGTGTTAGAAATGACGACCATCAATATCAATGCGTACGTTATTATGTACGTTTACACATTTCATTGAAAGATTGAAAAATAAAGTGAAAGAGTGAAAGATAAAGAAATTGAAAGGGAACATTGAAAGATAAAGTGTACAAAGAAGTAACAACTACACTTGACGACATGCAACAAAGAATTATTACAGCCTGTGCATCAATAAGTTCTGGGGCTGTAAAACTTGCGAGTCAATCATCAATCGAAAAAAGAATCCAATGTTGCATTGATACTGATGGTCGTCATTTTGAACACTTACTATAAACGTAGTAATTTTATTTACTACCGAAACTGTAAGTATTATCGCCTTTCTGTACTTTCTATGACCTTCAATGACCTTATGTTATAGGTCGTTGAACTCGTTTTAAGCTCCACTTTCATGATACAGAAAAAAAAACATACCGATCCATTTAAAAAAATGGAGTTGACCTTCAAATGTGAGAAGTACCTCCACCTGCAAAAAAACTATTATCGCTATCGGATGGCCCCTTTCGTACTGTGCAATTTCATTTCAGCAAATATTTCTGTGAACCTTATAGTTTCGAAGATATCCAAGGTGCTAATAGTTATTGGACCACCCTGTATATGGAGAAAGGACGTTTTGAAATCATCATATCTGTGTAGTATACATACAGGGTGAACCGAAAAGTAACGTACACTAGAAAAATTTTATATATCTCGTATACCTGTACGAATCGTGACATTAAATTTTGTATCGTTGGCATGCAATGATTTATTTATTTATTTTTTATTTCTTTATTTTTATGCTTATCCAAAGATTTCTTTTTTTTCCCCTAATTGCGGTCGTAGATCTCTAACGAGGATACGTAAAAACAATTGAGCGATTTTTACAGCTAAAAAAAATTCGAACGATTAAAAATAATTGATTTTCGCTGGGTTCCAACGATGCAAACTTCAACATCATCGAAAGTAATAGAGTCATATAGGTTTTACTTTTAGAGGTCACTCTTCTGGCTTATTTCGTATCATCAGTAACGAGGCATATAAATTTTCCTTTTAGACGTCACATTTTTGGCTAATTTCGTATCGAAAGTATCAAGGCATGAAGATTTTCCTCTTACACGTGACTTTTGTGGCTGATTTCGTATCGGAAGTATCGAGGCATCTAGATTTTCCTTTTAGACATCACTTTTCTTCCTGAGTTCGTATCAAGGCGTCTACATGGCAAAAAAAAATTAATTTAAATAGAATCTATTTAAATGAAATAGGTTTTTTGCTTGTCTCACGACGTAGTACGACCCTATTTGTATCCAATATGTTTTTAATTTGTTCAAGCTATTCTTTTTAAATATTAAATATATTCAAATTAAATAAGTAAAGAATAACTTAAAATCAGACAAATAAAGATAAAAGATGATATATCGCATGAACACGAAGTAGGAATATATGTTCATGACATAATAATGCGGTGAAAAAAAGTTAACTTATTTTTCTTTTTTTCACTAACAAGGCTGTTATTTGGAAAAAAAAGAAAGGTTTCATCCTGCCTTTTATTAACAAGCGCGACTATTTATGTATAGAAAGACTAACCCATTTCCCTCAACTGCAGAATGTTACACCAGACTTCTAATGAAAACAAAGCCATGAGATTCTTGAGAGACTTAATCGTGTACCATTTTTCCATCTGTCTCTTTTGTCTTCTACTATCAGATGAAAACAAATCACAGATTTATTAGGAATAAATAAAATAAATAATTAGACGATATTAAATAGATCTTGATTTTAATAAATAAATATGTAATAAATTATTTTAATAATGGAATGCAATACAAAAAAATTGATTTCACGATAAATCTAGTTACTTTAAATATAAAAAAACAAATAGACGCATCTAGTTAATATCGAAAGAATTTTTCTGTCAGTGTAGATTTTCCTTTTAGATGTTACTTTTCTGGCTGATTTCGTATTGAAAGTATCGAGGCATCAAGATTTTCCCTTTTAGACGTCACTTTTCTGGTCACCCTGTATATATCGAATACATGCGCTGATCGCGCAGTATATAATGGGCTAGTGCTTGCTAAGTCGCCCCAACTCGCAAGGGGTGGCACGTAATTTCGCCTCGGCCTTTTTCTCTCCCTCGACGATCTCCCCCCCCCCCCCCTCCCCCACCACTCCATCTCTATATTTCCCATTTTATAATCTCCGTTCTCGTTCTTCTCTCTCTCTCTCTCTCTCTCTCTCTCTCTCTCTCTCTCTCTCTCTCTCTCTCTCTCTCTCCCTCTCTCTCTCCCCAGCTTGTTCGCTTCGAGAGGAAGAGGAAAAATGTCCGTTTTTTCCCCTGCTCCTAGCTCCGGACAAGCGATTGAATATTGAACGAGGCGTTGGTGCGAAATCGTTGAAATATCACAATGGGCACTGACCCAAATCTGGGCCGATGATTTCTTGCGGACGTACGAGGAACGATCTAAAGGCGACCGCGTGTTTGCTCGGTCATTGTGCGGCGTAAGTTGACCAGTGTCCCGGGTTGCGGAAAATGCTAATGCGTGAAGACGTGGCTGGGAAATTAAAGAATTCGCTTTTTTTGTTGTTGTAGAAAACGAAGTGAAAAGGGGACAATTTATAATAAATAGAGGAGTAATAGGGGTCGAAAAAAATGAACGAGTGGAAAAAAGAGGGCGGAGGGATAATAAATGCTCACGTACACCCTTGGGTATGTAATTATTCATTAGTTTCGGCAACGCTCGAAGCTTGGACACGATTTTTGGCCGTTGGTACTTTTTAATGCAATCCTATCGAATCCCCAAATCGACCGCTTCATTTTTAACGCGGGCCCTTCTATGTGTGCCTGACCCATATTTGGACGATCGTGAATTCCTTAATTCGACGTTGGCGTCGATACTTCGATGGTTCATGCGAGACTTCGAAATTGGGGCGCTAGAGGGTTTGGGAAAAATCGACAGGGGCCCGATCAAAGTCTTGACTCAATTTTGAACGACTTCACTTGCGGGTGTTTCCAATCAAACGGAAATCTTGTTCCTGCGATTACACTTTGAGGCAATTTAACCCTTCGTGGTCACACTTCCAAATTCAATCGCGGTGGTCACACTTGGATCGAATCTACCCAGTCACATTTCAAAAAAGTTTTGTGACCAAACTAGCCGTCCGAAGTGGTTCAAAAAATTATGGAACATGCTTTGCACTCTCTAGATGATGTAGGAAAAATGTATTTATAAGAAATAAAGTGGCGACATGTTAAAAAAAAAATCATGAAGACGTGAAAACGCAAAAAAAACATTGATTCGCTCAAAAAATCACAATTCCATAAATTTTTAACATTTTTACCTAAAATTTGGACGTGATAGTGCTTAGACATGCTACTTTTGAGAAAAAAATAGTAGCATAGTGTGCGTTCCAAAAAAGCTATTTATTCCGACATGTGAAGAGAGTAAATTTTATGGCATGAGGATACTTCAAACTCCAGGTAAGATGATGAATACAGTCCCATTCGAAGCCGGGAACTATTATATATTTACGCCAAAAATTGATCGACGGGTCGATTCTACCTAGGGTGACCAAGGGTTAAAGAACTTTTGGACATTTTTTGTTTGTTTGTTTGGGTTTGTTCGGTCTTCAAGAGCTCGTTTGCGTTTGTTTGATCTTCAACGAGACCGTTCGGGTTTGTTTGATCTTCAAGAATTCATTGGGCTCTATTTTCACAAAGAAAAAACCCCAACATCTTTAAAATTCCAAATTAATTATTTTTTCTGATTTTTTTCGTCACGTTGTTTTTCGAAAACTCGTTCTGCGCCTTCTCTCTATCATTTTTCTTGGCGCAGAATATTCGTAGCACGAATTGTCCTTCGTAAACATGAATTATTCTCGCGATAAAATTATTAATGGGCCAATTCGCGTGACAAATGACCCAGATATCTGTCATACGGAAAAATCATGACTCGGCAGCCTGGAGAACGAAATCAAAATAACGACAATTTTACTCTTATGGATGCGCGAGAATTGGACAGTCGAAACGTGAAACGGACCTATCGTAAACGACAGGTACAATGATCCGCGATGATCAATGATCTGTCATTCCTGCCAATTAGACACGACGTTTGCTCTATGGCCCGATAAAAAATTATGATCACTTTCAGTAGTCGTGTTATAGGATACGTTACAACATCGATAAACGTCACGATAATGTAACGTGATTTATAACTCGTCGTCAATTGATTTCAAGTCGATAACAATAAAACGCGAATTATTTGTAATTATCATGCAAATTAGTTGCGTGCCAGGTATTACTGTGAGATATTTCAATGTACTCGCCGAATTTATTTTGTCAAAGTTCGTTAGCGTTACAATTAACATCCAGTTTTGTTTATTAAAATGGTTTATTATGGTATATTAAATAAAATAGTTTATTAAGGGGTAACACCACTGTAAACGTCTAAAATTAAGCAATTTTTTTTTTTTTTGGTGGAAGGGCAAATAAGAGGATAATAGTATTCAAGGATGTTATTAGTCATATCTTCAAGTAAACAAAAAAAAAATTATACAAAATGGTGACGCTGGAGCCATTTTCGCGAGTCATCTTGAATCTGAGACGATCCGCGGCACGCAGTATAACTACCGCAAATTTGAATCTACAAAAAAAATATAAAAATTTCTCTTCATTTACATGAGTATAGCTAGAGAAATACGTACAGGATTTTGAAAATATGAATTTTCGTATAATTGGCAAGCATTTGAGGTAAAAATTCAATTTTCGACATAAAAAAGGACAATCATATGTTAATGAATAATGTTATCATTAACTCGTGGAAAATGTCGTACGTATTTCTCTTCGTAATGTTATTTTACACATGTGTTCAAAATTTGGAGCGAATGGAATGAAAATTGTTGGAGTTATGCTGCGTGCCGTTTTGAAAAATTGTGTTCCGAGAAAAAATGCGTTTAAATCTTAGAGATGTGTCATAGATGTGAACAAATGAAAAATTTAGCTATTTAAAATTTTATACCATTGATCAGCAATCCCAGGAACATAAAGCTGCCCTTCTCTGTTCAAATATACATATTCAATATACATCCTCATTTTTTTTCCTGGTTGATTTTATGCTGGTGCGTGCTATTCTTTTGCCGCATCTGTTAAAGACAGCTCAGCGTGTTTTATCCGTTTAACATCAGTTTTAAGACAAAAATTGTAAGCTTGTCGGCCAATATCCATCCCCAAGACTTTCATAATACGTAGGATATTATTCAGACCGTCGTTAGTATTGCACCCAGCAATATCAGTCGCTAGATTTAACACTTTTTTTGCCACTTGAGTGGGCCTTTGGAGCCAAGCTCCAAACAGTAGCATTGGAACTTTCGTTGGTATTTTGCGTTTAGCCTCCCAAGCAACGATTTCGTCACTCATTGTAACTTAGAACAAGTCTAAGACTACAATTGAATGATAAAAAAAAAAAAAATTCCATCGAGTCTTGTTCCCAGCTACTGCCACCGGGCAGTGGCTGGCCCGTGTGCCGGCCTTTTTTTTACAGGTACCAAACTTTTTTCCCCTTATTCTAGATGGTTCAAAGCATATAAATCTCAAGCTAATGAATTAGCTCTCAAGCTAATAAATAAAAAACCATTTTTTTAAATTCTACAGTGGTGTTACCCCTTAAGTAAAATGGTTTATTAAAAGATAATTGTTTTAAGGCTTTAGGCCACACGAGCGGCCAAAAAACGGCATATTTTGTGATTTTTTTTCAGCGTAACCATAAAATAAATCTGAATTACAAAATAGGGGTTTTATTATACACGTAATTGACTATAGAAAATAATTTTTTCACAACGATACATGTCAAAATGGCGACTGTGCAGCATTTTTTCGATGACGCCTTTATTTCAGGAAGGTCAACGGCCGGACAAACAGCTCCTATAATTTTTGAGTTATGATGAGACACTAAAGGTTTTTCGATTATATATAAGAATAGCTATAGAAGTACGTAAGGTTTTGTTGATATATTGTTTTTTTTTGTCAAAATGGCGCATTTCTAAAACAAAAAGTATAAAATGCCATGAGAAAATCGTCAGAAAATTGTTTATGAAAAAGGAACTATGCAATATATTTAAAAAATCCTACATAGTGCCTCAGAAAATGTAATTCTAAATATACAGTTAAAATGTCAAGTGAATCGGTTGAAATTTGTTTGAGTTATGAGTCCGGCCGACTTGAAAAATGTAGTTTTGAGATAAACGCGTTCAAAGTTAGTAGAAAGTCACGACATGAATCAAGAGGGGTTGCGCTAGAATTCGAAAATCGACTACTTAGAGATTTTTCACACCCATAATCTTTTGGACTATAATTTTATAGGTACTAAAGTACATTTTTAACAAAGAAAAATCGATTTTTGGAAAATCCTAAAATGGCTTAAGGCCTTAATAAACCGTTTTTACGATTTATTCAATTTTTGAGCAAACTATATCACAAAATTTTGCTCGATTTTCATAGGTCAAATCTGCCAAAGGAAATTTTGATGAAAAAAAAAAAAACATTTCCGTTGCGTTGCAACGGTGCAAGTTTCAACGTGACAACAGAATGACACTAGGCTCCCCACGACGTTGCCACATTCTTGTTATTCAAATCCAAGAAAAAAAAAAATTATTCTAACCTATTCTTCACGCAGTCCTATTGAAGCGTGCCAAAAACAATCGACATACGGACACCTTCTTCTTCCCGGACAATAGTGTGAGAACGTGCGTCGCGTTATACGAGGACCGTATCGTCGCGAACCGTTGTCTCGGGCGTTGTTTTGCTTCGTCACCGTGTGTACGCGGTTGTCAGATTGCGTGCCGATATGCGCTCCCCGCACAGGACACGTACATGCACTGACGTTTTCCATGCTCCGTAAGAGTTCATACGAGAAGTTCGGGCTCGGCCAGGTTCGACGAACGCGACCAACAGTATTATACATTGAATACCGAAGGACCCGCGGCGCGGATTTCAAATGGCCGTGGGAAGCAACGTGTCGCCGTGGAGACCGTGCGGAGAGATCGGCCCTTGAATACTAAATAGTCCGTGTGTGTTCGGCACCTTCACTTCATCCACTTGGGAACGATGTGTCTTTCTCTTCGTCTCTTTTTACAACATATATATACAGGGTGGACCAATAACTATTAGCACCTTGGATATCTTCGAAACTGTAAGGTTCACAGAAATATTTGCTGAAATGAAATTGCACAGTACGAAAGGGGCCATCCGATAGCGATAACAGTTTTTTTGCAGGTGGAGGTACTTCGGACATTTGAAGGTCAACTCCATTTTTTAAATGGATCGGTATGTTTTTTTTTTTCTGTATCATGATAGAGGAGCTTAAAACGTGTTCAACGACCTATAACATAAGGTCATTGAAGGTCATATTAAGCACAGAAAGGCGATAATACTTACAGTTTCGGTAGTAAATAAAATTACTACGTTTATAGTAAGTGTTCGAAATGACGACCATCAATATCAATGCGTACGTTATTATGTACGTTTACACATTTCATTGAAAGATTGAAAAATAAAGTGAAAGAGTGAAAGATAAAGAAATTGAAAGGGAACATTGAAAGATAAAGTGTACAAAGAAGTACCAACTACACTTGACGACATGCAACAAAGAATTATTACAGCCTGTGCATCAATAAGTTCTGACGCTGTAAAACTTGCAAGTCAATCAATCGAAAAAAGAATCCAATGTTGCATTGATACTGATGGTCGTCATTTTGAACACTTACTATAAACGTAGTAATTTTATTTACTACCGAAACTGTAAGTATTGTCGCCTTTCTGTACTTTCTATGACCTTCAATGACCTTATGTTATAGGTCGTTGAACTCGTTTCAAGCTCCTCTTTCATGATACAGAAAAAAAAACATAACGATCCATTTAAAAAAATGGACTTGACCTTCAAATGTCCGAAGTACCTCCACCTGCAAAAAAACTATTATTGCTATCGAATGGCCCCTTTCGTACTGTGCAATTTCATTTCAGCAAATATTTCTGTGAACCTTATAGTTTCGAAGATATCCAAGGTGCAAATAGTAATAGTAATACTGGGGTGTTAACGTGACCACCCTAAATATCTCCGTTGCCTTTAGAGTAACGAAAAACATGTCAGAAGGTAATTTGATTGATTTCGAAGGGCTGATACAGTGGTGAAAAATTCATTTTTGTCAAGGTCATAGTTTTTGCGTTCTCAAGGTCATCAATGGTTTTTAAAATGGGAACATGTTTTTTTTTTTTATTAAGACGTTGTAGCTGATATTCAGACGAATCCAACGACCTATGATATCATGATCTTGAAATGATTTTTCACCAAAATACGCGTGTAAAAACGGTAAATCGTGATGGTATTGACAGTAAGAATATCCGAATGATGTAATTGAATTTTTTTGTTCATAAAATTTATTGTAACAAATGTTCGAAGTGATGGCCGTTAACCTCAATACGTTTTTAAAGACGTCGGACGAATGATTCTCTTGACCTTCGAATAGTTTCTGGTGTGATAGCGGCGCAGGCTCTTGTAATTCGTTCTCGCATGTTGCCGGCGTCGTCGAAAGATCATACTTGTCTGTACAATCACTCTGCTTGACCGTACAATACCATTTTCGTACATATCCCTTCTAGGGAATCCGTATCATATCCCGATCGGGATCCGATCGGCACTTAGGTAGCCCTGAGAAATTTCTGCACGGGATATAGTAGGACATGATCTGACCTATCGACAGTTGCAGAATTATCCATTCATTATGGGACACCCTGTATATATATATGTGCGTGGGTGAGAATACGTGCAGATAAAAGATTGCTGGGAATGCACAATACGTGTATAGATATTTGTAGATAATGATGGCAATATCTGCATACTACAGCTGTATCGGTAACGTAATCGGCAGACGAACGTCGACGTTGGCCGACCAGCCGGATATTTTACTTTGCATCGTGACCGGGAAGTCTGGCTCATAGTCCTCGAAAGTACGTACAAGTAGACGTAGTGGACGTAGCGAAGGTACACGACGATCCAGTCAATACGTACTCGAAATCCGTTTGCTCAATAGACAGTGTATACAGGATGATTCACAATTATTAGGACTCTCGTAATGACAACATCCTGTGTGAGGATACAGGGTGTTGTCATTACGAGTAAAACGCTTTTTTCATAAAAATGTTGAGCGACAAAAATTGACAAGTGATTTTTTTTTCCTAAGGTTGTAGTCTCGCCACAGTCACGTTAAAAAGTTTATTCTCAGCTCAATCGATGAAAGCTTCGAAATATTGCGAAATATCCTTATAATGTAGGTTGTACATCTTATCGGGATGTAAAAACTTATAAAGTAATGATAAAAACGCCTAATATAATGTTTACCTAACCCTTACTTTTGTATCGGACTATCTATTCCGGCTACTAATACTTAGGTACTCTGCGTATAAGGATATGCACACGCTACTGTAATCTAGTTCTAGTCTGCTCCAGTCGATTCGTGGCGCTAGTGTCGCTAGACATCGGTTCATTTAAATCGGTATATCTCTGAAACTAGACGGTCAGAATTCATGCTTTTTTTTACCCACTTCGTCATATGTTCCTCTGTAATTGAGAATAAAAAAAAATCTTCAGAAAAGTTTCGAAGTTATTGCGTGAAATGTGAAATGTTCCACTGCTCCCCATAAGAACCCGTGTAAAACCATGAAATCTTTGATTGCCAATATCTCGAAAACGGAACAGTGAATCTTTTTGAAATTTTGCAGGTAATCATTTAATAGTGTCCTGAATGAGTCCACTGAATTAAAAAAATCTATTGAAAAACGCCTTGGCGAGACTACTACCTCAAGTGTTTTTTTTTTCACTAAAAAAAATAAGAAACACGGAGACTAATACGGTTCAGTAATTCAATCGTATTATTAGTCTCATAAATCTTAATATTTTAATACCAAAATAAACTCTAATAAATAATATAATAATAAACATTGAATAAACTTTGATAATTAATAATTCTAAAGAACTAATAATACGATTTAATAAATGTCGGTTAATATTTAATCCCTGGCGAAAAAAAAAAATTCACACGTCAGCAACTGCCATTGTTCAGCGTCGGACTTTGACAGCAAACATCTCGGCCAATTAATGTCACGAGACGAAAATCTCGCATTACATTTAAAAAAAAAAAAACAAAAAGCGTTCTAGCCGCAATAAACACACCCTGTATGCTCGCCATGGGAACTCCAACAGTTGTGAATCAGCCTGTACGTGTGTACGCGTTAACTCGAACGGTTCACTTTATGCCGTAAATTTACCGAACAGATTCTCATACACCGCGTTCGAGAGCCGCCGGTTCTAGCAAGCTTGCATTAAAAAAAAGCATACTTTGCATTCTTCCGTTCACCAACTTTCGAAAACGTCGTAAGAAGAATAAGACGCGTATAGTTTGCGAGAGTAAAGGCGGAATCCTACCGAAGTGCGCTGCAACGGGGGTGGAGGAATGCAAGCGCGCGTAGCGAGTTCTTCCTTCCATCGGGAGATTAAGTGGAAGTTATCGGGTATACAGTGGAAAGAGTTCGCGAAGTTACGAGCCAGGGAGTACTTCGTTTCGCGAGGCTTTTTTTTCCGTCCTCTTTGGAAATTACAGGCGCGTGAATTCTTCATGGGTACTCGACCAATACATATATACATATATCTATAAATATAAAAGACAAAGTTCTGACTGACTGACTGACTCATCATCGTCCAGCCTAAACCGCTGAATGTAGAAACGTGAAATTTCGAAGGCATGTTGATTTTATCATATAGGCACCATTTAATAAAGGATTTTTCGAAATTCAACCCCTAAGGATAGAAAAGGGGTGGCAAATTTTGGATGGAAATTTAAAAAATCTGCTTGGATTTATTTGAAATTTGATATTCGTGCTTTGTGACACAATTAATGAAAAATACGTATTTCAGAGTTTTCGGAAATTCAAACCCTACGAGGAGAAAGGGGGTGGCAAAGTTTGTATGGAAAATAAAAAAAAATCGGATCAAATTTACTCGAACCCGAATTTACTTTTCAAATAAATAATACATTTTTATTAATAAATTAAAATGTCAGGTCATTTTGAGACACCCTTTATATCCTATCGCAATTCAGAGCCCTGCAACAATGATGAACAAAGAAACGAAACCGTATCCTCGCTAGTGAATAAATTGTAAGGAAAAAAAAACAAAGGCTGGCAATGTGGACATCACGTATGACCCCACGGTACTTAAGAAAGCTTGAAACTCATAGATGTAAAAATTTAAATAATCTGTAGGGGCATTTAGACTTGCGAAATATGCTCTCAGTGTGTTAACGCGAACTTAAGCAAGTATCAGTGAATATAAGTGGTAAGTATAAATGGTACGAGCTCTTATCGACCGGAATCCACCGACAGGTTTTTGCGTTGGCCTCATCATCTCTCTCTTTCTCCGTATGTATATATATATATATATATATATGAGGCATTCCACGCTATTTCACCTAGCCCGTGACTCCGACAATTTCTTATTTTCCTGATTTTTTAAAAATAAAATTGTACCTTATGAAAAGAATATTCACACCAATTTGTAGATTTTTATCTCTTCTCTCTTAAAAGTTATAATTTTCCAAAAAATGTCTATTTCGGAAGTTTCAAAGTAAAAAAAGAATAATTTTACACAAAAAATCTTTTTTTTTCGTTAATTTTAGCACGAATGAAAAATAAACCGTTTCAGTATTAGCATTATTGGAGATTAAAGTGGAGATATATAACATTATCGGAGATTAAAATTATAAAAAGCTTCTCAAAAAAATATGGTTAATTCGCAAGAAAATAGAAGGAAAAATGGGCCCACGATGAGATTAATCTTAAAAATCATAGAATAGGTCACTCTATTTTCGCCAATTCTTTGAAAAAAAATAAATAAAAAATGGCAATCATCTTAAAAAAAAAATAATTTCCACTTCCGAAGCAAAGAATGCGTGGTCCAGTATAAATGATAATTTTTTCATCTTTTTTCATTGAAAGTATGCTTCACAATGAAGAAAATATATATATTGACGTTTGTCAATATCTCAATTAGTCCAGGAATTATGAGCGTTCAAACGTTTAAAAAACTTCCGAAATAGACATTTATTTGGAAAATTTTAACTCCTTAAAGAGAAGAGATGAAAATCTAAAAATTGGTGTGGTTATTCCAATCATGGGGTACAATTTTACAAATTGTTTATAAAAAAGGAACTATGCAATATAATAAAAAAATTGTACGCAGTGCCTCAGAAAATGTAATTCTAAATATACAGTTAAAATTTCATGTGAATCGGTTGAAATTTGTTTGAGTTATGAGTCGACTTGAAAAAAGTAGTTTTGAGATAAACGTGTTTAAAGTTAGTAGAAAGTCACGACATAAATCAAGAGGGGTTGCGCGAGAATTCGAAACTCGAGTACTTAGAGATTTTTTACACCCCTAATGTTTTGGAATATAATTTTATAGGTACTAAGGTACATTTTTACCAATAAAAAAAATCGATTTTTGAAAAATCCTAGAGTGGCCTAAGGCCTTAAGAGAAGTCCAGCTCACCCGGAGCTTTCGCTATCACGAACTATTAGCAAGCTATCGCTATATGTAAATTCCGCGTCGTGTGCGGGTATGTCGGTGCAGTCAGGCGCGCAGTCATGGTGTACCGGACCAAATAGCTATTCTCGATGATACGTGCAGTGCGCGAATTCACTTTACACCTTGGCATGGGCATGGACGTTCTCCAATGAAATCTTCCATAAATTCTGAAAAACGCGCTTTGATATCGCTCAGTTGCATTTATACAGGGCCGCCCGAAAAGTGACGTCCAAAAGGAACATCCAGAGGCCTCGTACCATAATGATCCTCGTATCATCTTTTTTGCGAACATTTTGCACAGAGTCGTAAGAACTGTTTGCAACTATCTTCAATTAATTTCAGCAAATTCTTAACATTTCGTGATAGCTGACCAACCCCTTTTAAGAGTATACTTCATAACGATAAAAGAAGTAAAAAAAAAATCGCGGGAAAAGTGCATACACAAAGGACATAAATAAAAAAAATGTTTTTTTTTCCCCTCGAAAACTAATAAATATCGCAGAATTTACATGGCCGTGATTCGTCATAGGTATTCGTGATACCTATGACGTATAGGCATCTAGATTTTCTCTTTAAACGTCACTTTTCGGACAATTTGGCCCATAGAAACTTCATTAACATTTGCGTCAAAATCATTCCAAAGACCATCGTGTCCGAAAAAAAATCAGGCTGTTGAAAAACGAACGTCCTCAAAACAGCCGGATATGCTGATAGCCAACATAGCAACGATGGAGCGGGTTCACAATGTCCTTTCCCCATACATATGAAGTTGAGGTTTATTGTTGTTGCAAGACGGCTGACGATGACGGCGCCGAAGAGGATGACTCGGCCGTATTACTTGGGCTAGCTGTGACTACTGGCGCGAAGTACCTGCTGCGGCGTACGTGCGGGCTATCGGCCCGGCAAGATCAGATTAATCCGAACCAATACCATAGTATTGACTAGGCCGAAGACAAGGAAATCCAACGAGAGAGAGAGAGAGAGAGAGAGAGAGAGAGAGAGAGAGAGAGAGAGAGAGAGAGAGAGAGAAAGAGAATTCAAGGTACCAGGAGCTATTTGAAATTCCTCAGTCAACAATCCAGTAGTCATTGGCTTCGATAGGTCTAGCCAATTGCCACTGTGCATCGCGCACTCGCGAATGCCACTTCGTAGCCGAGGAATATAACCATAGAACGATCTGGCAGTCATTGCACCATTCACGATCCGGTCTCGCGATTGTTCCTTTTACGGGGCAAGACATCAAGGCGCGAGCTAACGCCAATCAGCCCTAACGGTCTCTATTATAACGTATATTCTCTTCAACATATATATATATATATATATATGTGTGTGTGTGTGTGTGTGTGTGTGTGTGTATGCATATCTATCGGGATATATATATATATATATATATATATATATCGATAGATATACACACACACACATCGAACATCTCGTTCATCCGTCAGAAACGTGGAATTTATAGTTGAATGACGATCTGATGCAATGAGGAGTGACATCAGAAATCTGAATAAAAAAAAGCAGGTACCGAAACCATATGTGCAATGGAGGACTTATTGGAGATTAGTAAAAGGAGTAAGAAAGAAAAAAAGGCTACCTCACTCTCTCTCTCTCTCTAGATATGTATATATAAAAATGTATATATATCAAGAGAGAGAGAGAGAGAGAGAGAGAGAGAAAGGGAGGGAGGGAGAGAAAGAGCGAGAGAGAGAGAGAGAGGGAGGGAGGGAGAGAGAGAGCGAGAGAGAGAGAGAGAGAGAGAGAAAGCACATGAGGAGAGAGCAGGAGAACGACAAGCTATCTCTCTGCGTCTCCTCCCTCTCGCTCTCTTTCTCTCTTTCTTTCTCTCTCTCTCTCTCTCTCTCTCTCTCTCTCTCTCTCTCTCCCTTTCTCTCTCTCTCTATTTATTTACTGTTATGTTATTATGTTTTAACCTAGATTTTGGTGCTAACTAATAATAAAGCAGTATAAACAAATTGTAAAGTAGATTGAAAAAATAGGCAAAAAGAAAAAAAATTGAAAGAGGAAGGGAGAGAAAGAGGAAGAAACGAGGGAAGGAAACAATAGAAAACGAAGGCTGTCACTCTTCCTTCCTCTCTCTCTCTCTCTCTATAAATTTATTATTAGGTTATTATGTTCTAGCCTAGATTTTGGTGCTAATTGATGATATAGCGGTGAAAAAAAAAAAGCAAAGTAAATTTAAAAAATTGGCAAATGAAATATAATAAAAAATAGAAAGAGGAAGAGAGAGAGAAAGAAAGAGAGAGGAAGAAACGATGGGAGGAAACAAAAGAAAACGAAAGCAGTTCCTCTTCCTCCCTCCCTCTCTCTCTCTCTCTCTTTTTATTTATTTATTAGTAGGTTATTATATCCTAGCCCAGATTTTGGGGCCAATTTATAATAAAGCAGTGAAAAAAAAATTGTATACTAGTTTTTAAAAATCGGTAAAACAAATTAAAAAATAGAAAAAGGAAGGGAGAGAGAGAGAAAGAAATAAAAAGGAAGAAACAAGGGGAGGAAGCGAGAGAAAATAAAGGCTATCTTTTTTACTCCCCCTCTTTTTCTTCCTCCTTTTCCCTTTCCCTCTCTCTCTCTCTCTCTCTCTCTCTTTCTCTCGCTCTTTACTACTACATGTGTATACATGTATGTGTTTGGGGCAGTGAGGGAGTTACATTTCAGCCACCCGGAACCCATTAAACATCCCTGTGGCACTGGTCGTGAAGCAAAATTAAAGGCATTGAAAGATTCTCGCTATCCAACGGTTCGTTCCAGAGATGGTATTGAGAGCTGCACAGCTCCGCTTCTCTCTTCCTGAATGGTCGAGCAATACGGACTGTGCTCTGGGATAGTTATATTGTCCAGCTGTGCGGCAGTTGCAATTTTATATTCGCATCCCGGCATCTTTTCTCATTCTCCTCTCCCTTTAACCTCGTCTTCTCGTGTATCGAAGTATGGTATAGACGCGGGAGCGGTGCATTCAGAGCTCGTGCATTCACCCCATGTCAAAAGATCGCCCTTAGTGCTCGCGGGTGAGGGGTGGAGAGGGGTAAATTAAAAAAATCCACGGTAGACAAGAGTTTCTCAAATCGCGCTCGGGTGACGAGGGGGATTGAGAAAAAAAATGAATCCGATTTTTATTCAACAATTTATTCAGACGAAAAAAAATCAGATTTCTTTTTCTTAATTTTGCTGGAGATTTTTTTTTTCTGTTTGCTGGATAAAGTTTTTCAGAAAAATGTGTTTTCTGCATTTTGCTGCGGAAATGTTTGCAGATTTTTTTTTTTCTGAATTTGTCTGGAGAAATCTCTTCAGAGACGAAAAAAAATCGAATTTTGCTGGAGAAATTTCCTCAGACAAAAAGAAATTGAATTTTGCTGGAGAAATTTCTTCAGACAAAAAAAAAAGAATTGTGCTGGAGAAATTTCCTCAGACAAAAAAAAATCGAAATTTGCTGGAGAAATTTCTTCAGACAAAAAAAAAAGAATTGTGCTGGAGAAATTTCCTCAGACAAAAAAAAATCGAAATTTGCTGGAGAAATTTCTTCAGACAAAAAAAAATCGAATTTTGCTGGAGCAATGGGCTTTTCTCCAGCAGCACTGGACGTCGTATCGAATCGGATAGGAGCTTCGCGCGATCGCCATTCTCGTCGCTCACTTCCGCGTGACTCGAGCGGACGCGTTAAGGCCATGTATCACACGCCTTCGACCACTTCGAAATTTTGAAATGCCGTTTCTCCCAAACGGAACAACCAATTGGAATGAAATTTCTTGTGGGCATGCAGGACGCCAGCTCCGAGAGCATGGTTCTCGCCATTTTCCCAAATTTCCAAAAAAAATTTACAGTTTGTGGTTACCATGGGATAAATTGTGAATTATTAACTATTTCATCGCGTTTTCGGTAATTTGGAGGGAACCATGCTCTCGACCATGAAAAATCACACATTTCAAGCTTTGTTTCACTTGTTTTCATGAATAAATGGCGGAGAAAACTCATTTTGAAATTTTTTACATAAAAGTAGCAAAATTGTACCATCAAAGCTCAAAATATTATCGACGGACACGATAGTCTAGTTCATCTGTTTTCTAACTGACAGCGCGCAGCTCGCATCGTTCCGTGTTTACCGACCGCGCTCGTATCCTTCCGAGACAGCAAATTGTTTTTTGACAGTCGGAAGCGGCACCCCTCGCGGAACGTTTTATATTCGTTCGGTTGACATGCAGTTTTTTTTCGAAATATGTTGCTGCGTGCGTCATACATTCGCAAGAATTCTAGAACGGGTCGGTTTATCCGCGATGTGTGAAAAAGGGTTTACGAATATAGTCGTGAAACGTGCGTCGAATCGGCGAAAAGTTCACGTGATCGGCCGAATATTTGTGTACAGCGCGCAGATGACCAAGTGTGCCATTTCGAAACTGGGTCGCGAAAAGAAGTGCTCGAGAAGGAAAATGTCGAGCAGCGCAAATCCTAGAAGGCGGTTGCTTTGCGTATCGGTGAGTGCAGCGAAGCCTTGCCTGATCATGTGCCTGGTTATTTTTCAATCCCTGCCTCGTTATTGTTTAACCCATTCCCAGCGATCGGGTTATCTTACCTGTTGCCTTCCTTTCGTGTCTCGGGTTATCTGTTCTCGTTATTTTGTAGTCCCTCCCCATCGATTCGGTTATTTTACCTACCGTCTCCTTTTTGAGTCTCGAGCTATCTGTCATCGTTATTTTTTGTGCCCTCCCCATCGATCCGGTTATCTCACCTACCGTCTCCCTTTCGAGTCTCGGGTTATCGAACCTCGTTATTATTTACTCCCTCCCCAGCGATCGGGTTATCTCACCTACCGTCTCCCTTTCGAGTTTCGGGTTATCTGTCCTTATTATTATAGATTCCCTCCCCGTCGATCGGGTTATCTGTCCTCGTATTTTTTTATCCCTCCTCAGCGATCGGGTTATCTTACCTACCGTCTCCCTTTCGAGTCTTGGGTTATCTGTCTCCGTTATTATTTAATCCCTCCCCAGCGATCGGGTTATCTTACCTACCGTCTCCCTTTCCAGTCACGGGTTATCTATCCTCGTTTTTTTTTAATCCCTCCCCAGCGATCTTGTTATCTTACCTACCGTCTCCCTTCCGAGCCTCGGGTTATCTCTCCTCGTTATTTTTTAATCCCTCCCCAGCGATCGGGTTATCTCACCTACCGTCTCCCTTTCGAGTTTCGGGTTATCTGTCCTCGTTATTATAGATTCCCTCCCCGTCGATCGGGTTATCTGTCCTCGTAATTTTTTATCCCTCCTCAGCGATCGGGTTATCTTACCTACCGTCTCCCTTTCGAGTCTCGGGTTATCTGTCCTCGTTATAATTTAATCCCTCCCCAGCGATCGGGTTATCTCACCTACCGTCTCCCTTTCGAGTTTCGGGTTATCTGTCCCTGTTATTATAGATTCCCTCCCCGTCGACCGGGTTATCTGTCCTCGTATTTTTTTATCCCTCCTCAGCGATCGGGTTATCTTACCTACCGTCTCCCTTTCGAGTCTCGGGTTATCTGTCTTCGTTATTATTTAATCCCTCCCCAGCGATCGGGTTATCTTACCTACCGTCTCCCTTTCCAGCCACGGGTTATCTGTCCTCGTTTTTTTTAATCCCTCCCCAGCGATCGGGTTATCTTACCTACCGTCTCCCTTTCGAGTCTCGGGTTATCTGTCCTCGTTATTTTTTAATCCCTCCCCAGCGATCGGGTTATCTCACCTACCGTCTCCCTTTCGAGTTTCGGGTTATCTGTCCTCGTTATTATAGATTCCCTCCCCGTCGATCGGGTTATCTGTCCTTGTAATTTTTTATCCCTCCTCAGCGATCGGGTTATCTTACCTACCGTCTCCCTTTCGAGTCTCGGGTTATCTGTCCTCGTTATTATTTAATCCCTCCCCAGCGATCGGGTTATCTTACCTACCGTCTCCCTTCCGAGCGTCGGGTTATCTCTCCTCGTTATTTTTTAATCCCTCCCCAGCGATCGGGTTATCTCACCTACCGTCTCCCTTTCGAGTTTCGGGTTATCTGTCCTCGTTATTATAGATTCCCTCCCCGTCGATCGGGTTATCTGTCCTCGTAATTTTTTATCCCTCCTCAGCGATCGGGTTATCTTACCTACCGTCTCCCTTTCGAGTCTCGAGTTATCTGTCCTCGTTATAATTTAATCCCTCCCCAGCGATCGGGTTATCTCACCTACCGTCTCCCTTTCGAGTTTCGGGTTATCTGTCCCTGTTATTATAGATTCCCTCCCCGTCGACCGGGTTATCTGTCCTCGTATTTTTTTATCCCTCCTCAGCGATCGGGTTATCTTACCTACCGTCTCCCTTTCGAGTCTCGGGTTATCTGTCTTCGTTATTATTTGATCCCTCCCCAGCGATCGGGTTATCTTACCTACCGTCTCCCTTTCCAGCCACGGGTTATCTGTCCTCGTTTTTTTTTAATCCCTCCCCAGCGATCGGGTTATCTTACCTACCGTCTCCCTTTCGAGTCTCGGGTTATCTGTCCTCGTTATTTTTTAATCCCTCCCCAGCGATCGGGTTATCTCACCTACCGTCTTCCTTTCGAGTCTCGGGTTATCTGTCTTCGTTATTATTTAATCCCTCCCCAGCGATCGGGTTATCTTACCTACCGTCTCCCTTTCCAGCCACGGGTTATCTGTCCTCGTTTTTTTTTAATCCCTCCCCAGCGATCGGGTTATCTTACCTACCGTCTCCCTTTCGAGTCTCGGGTTATCTGTCCTCGTTATTTTTTAATCCCTCCCCAGCGATCGGGTTATCTCACCTACCGTCTCCCTTTCGAGTTTCGGGTTATCTGTCCTCGTTATTATAGATTCCCTCCCCGTCGATCGGGTTATCTGTCCTTGTAATTTTTTATCCCTCCTCAGCGATCGGGTTATCTTACCTACCGTCTCCCTTTCGAGTCTCGGGTTATCTGTCCTCGTTATTATTTAATCCCTCCCCAGCGATCGGGTTATCTTACCTACCGTCTCCCTTCCGAGCGTCGGGTTATCTCTCCTCGTTATTTTTTAATCCCTCCCCAGCGATCGGGTTATCTCACCTACCGTCTCCCTTTCGAGTTTCGGGTTATCTGTCCTCGTTATTATAGATTCCCTCCCCGTCGATCGGGTTATCTGTCCTCGTAATTTTTTATCCCTCCTCAGCGATCGGGTTATCTTACCTACCGTCTCCCTTTCGAGTCTCGAGTTATCTGTCCTCGTTATAATTTAATCCCTCCCCAGCGATCGGGTTATCTCACCTACCGTCTCCCTTTCGAGTTTCGGGTTATCTGTCCCTGTTATTATAGATTCCCTCCCCGTCGACCGGGTTATCTGTCCTCGTATTTTTTTATCCCTCCTCAGCGATCGGGTTATCTTACCTACCGTCTCCCTTTCGAGTCTCGGGTTATCTGTCTTCGTTATTATTTGATCCCTCCCCAGCGATCGGGTTATCTTACCTACCGTCTCCCTTTCCAGCCACGGGTTATCTGTCCTCGTTTTTTTTTAATCCCTCCCCAGCGATCGGGTTATCTTACCTACCGTCTCCCTTTCGAGTCTCGGGTTATCTGTCCTCGTTATTTTTTAATCCCTCCCCAGCGATCGGGTTATCTCACCTACCGTCTTCCTTTCGAGTCTCGGGTTATCTGTCTTCGTTATTATTTAATCCCTCCCCAGCGATCGGGTTATCTTACCTACCGTCTCCCTTTCCAGCCACGGGTTATCTGTCCTCGTTTTTTTTTAATCCCTCCCCAGCGATCGGGTTATCTTACCTACCGTCTCCCTTTCGAGTCTCGGGTTATCTGTCCTCGTTATTTTTTAATCCCTCCCCAGCGATCGGGTTATCTCACCTACCGTCTCCCTTTCGAGTTTCGGGTTATCTGTCCTCGTTATTATAGATTCCCTCCCCGTCGATCGGGTTATCTGTCCTTGTAATTTTTTATCCCTCCTCAGCGATCGGGTTATCTTACCTACCGTCTCCCTTTCGAGTCTCGGGTTATCTGTCCTCGTTATTATTTAATCCCTCCCCAGCGATCGGGTTATCTTACCTACCGTCTCCCTTTCGAGTCTTGGGTTATCTGTCTCCATTATTATTTAATCCCTCCCCAGCGATCGGGTTATCTTACCTACCGTCTCCCTTTCCAGTCACGGGTTATCTGTCCTCGTTTTTTTTAATCCCTCCCCAGCGATCTTGTTATCTTACCTACCGTCTCCCTCCCGAGCCTCGGGTTATCTCTCCTCGTTATTTTTTAATCCCTCCCCAGCGATCGTGTTATCTCACCTACCGTCTCCCTTTCGAGTTTCGGGTTATCTGTCCTCGTTATTATAGATTCCCTCCCCGTCGATCGGGTTATCTGTCCTCGTAATTTTTTATCCCTCCTCAGCGATCGGGTTATCTTACCTACCGTCTCCCTTTCGAGTCACGGGTTATCCGTCCTCGTTTTTTTAAATCCTTCCCCAGCGAAACATATTCGTTTAAACAATAGGCATTATTTGTTGAATTGTAGCACTCTCTCGCAGAGAGAACATCTAGTGACCTCCATTGCTGGGATATTTTAGTCGTGGAAAACCTCCGAAGGTAAACTTCGGCAGAGCGAACGAATTCCGACAGTATTTCTTTAAACAATAGGCCTGTTTTGTAAAATTTTACCACTTTTTTGCCATGTTAGTCTCGGGCGATTTCATTCGTCCGCGATAAACGTCGAAGTCAAATTCATCAACGATGACCTGCATCGAGAATATAAATCCAGCTCGAGCTTATGTGTTCAAATTAATTTAAAAAGACCGGAATGGTCTTTATTAATTTAAAAAAGACCGGAATGGTCTTTTTAATTTAAAAAAGACCGAAATGTCACCACCCTTCCACAAGACAAAACTTTAGCAAACTTCGTTTGCAAGCGTAATAAAATTTCTACCGATGAATGCCGTCGAGAAAAGAAATCGATACCAGTCCATTTCTTTAAACAATTCATGATAGCAAAATTTCACCGCTCTTCCGTAGAGCGAGACTCCAGGGATCTTCATTGCTAAAGACTTCGATCCGCGAATAACCCGCCGAAAATAAATCCTGCCAGAGAGGAAAAATGTTCAACATATTTGTTTAAACACAATAGGCATTAATTGTCAAATTATAGCACTCTCTCGCAGTGAGAGTCTCTAGCGATCTCCATCGCTAGAAATGTTTGCCTTGGAAAACCTGCCGAAGCTCAACCTCGGCAGAGAGAACGAACGCTGAACGTAATTGTTTAAACAATAGGGATCGCCTGTCAAATTTAGCCATTCTTTTGCTGAGTGACTCTCGAGCGATCTCGTTCGTTCGAGAATTTGGCAGAAGTCGAATGCAGCGATGATAAGCTGCATCGAGAATATAAATCGTGCATGAGCTTATTTGTTTAAATTAATTAAAAAAGCTTGGAAAAATGTCCCTTCCCTGCCTCAAGACGAGTCTTTAGAAAACTCAGTTCACTAGAAAGTTCAACAGTAATCAAATTTCCAGCGACGACTATCGCCAAAAAAAGAAATCAATTTGAGCCCATTTGTTTAAACAATTCACGATCGCAAAATTTCACCGCTCTTCCGTAGAGCGAGACTCTAGCGATCTTCATTGCTAGAAACTCCGATCCGCGGTCGACCTGCCGAAAATAAATCCCGGTAGAGAGAAAAAATGTTGAACATATTTGTTTAAACAATAGGCGTTAGTTGTTAAATTTTAGCTCTCTCTCGCAAAGAGAGTCCCCAGCGATCTCCATCGCCCGAAAATTCTGACCTCAGGAAACCTGCCGAAGCTAAACCTCGGCAGAGAAAACGAACGCTGAACGTATTTGTTTAAACAATAGGGATCGCCTGTCAAATTTCGCCATTCTTTTGCTGAGTGAGTCTCGAGCGATCTCGTTCGTTCGAGAATTTGGCCGAAGTCGAATGCAGCGTTGATAAGCTGCATCGAGAATATAAATCGTGCATGAGCTTATTTGTTTAAATTAATTAGTAAAGCTTGGAAAAATGTCCCTTCCCTGCCTCAAGACGAGTCTTTAGAAAACTCAGTTCACTAGAAAGTTCAACAGTAATCAAATTTCCAGCGACGACTATCGCCAAAAAAAGAAATCAATTTGAGCCCATTTGTTTAAACAATTCACGATCGCAAAATTTCACCGCTCTTTCGTAGAGCGAGACTCTAGCGATCTTCATTGCTAGAAACTCCGATTTGCGGTCGACCTGCCGAAAATAAATCCCGGTAGAGAGAAAAAATGTTGAACATATTTGTTTAAGCAATAGGCGTTAGTTGTTAAATTTTAGCTCTCTCTCGCAGAGAGAGCCTCTAGCGATCTCCGTTGCTAGAAAAGTCTCGCTTTGGAAAACCTGCCGAAGGTAAACCTCAGCAAAAAGAATGAATGCCGAACGTATTTGTTTAAACAATAAATATGACTTGTAAAATTTCACCACTCTTTTCTTGAGTGAGTCTCGGGCGATTTCTTTCGTTCGAGAATTCGGCCGAAGTCGAATTCGAGAATATACATCGGGCTCGAGCTCAATTATTAATTAAAAGCTTATAAATTTAAAAAGGATAAAAAAATATCACCACCCTTCCACAAGACGAGTCTCTACCAAACCCTGTTTGCTAGAAAGTTCAATCGTGAAATTTCCACCGATGGCCGGTGTCAAAAAAAGATATCGGTTCGCACCCATTTGTCCGTACAATGTAACAAAGTTTCACCGCTTTCTGCAAAGCGAGCGCATGTCATGAGGCGTAGCATGGTCGCTAACCCTAGTGTGTGTACATCACTCTATACACACATACTTATATATATAAGCTGTTTTCGATACGACCGAAGAGCGTGCGGAAACCTTACATTGTTTCTGCATGCGACGGCGTAGCGAAAACACACTCATACACGGGCGCACACGATCGTTGTTTGCTATACGGTTTCGACTCTTCGACGTAGCGCGAAGCATCGAGACCATGTAGGAATCAACCGTGGCGCCATCCGGCGGGAGTAGCGGTAGTTCGCAAAACTGCGAGTCTGCTCTACCGCCCTGACGGGACCCCGCGTCGAAATTTCCTGGCGTGTTATACATGCCCTTAAAACGCAAGGATAAAAAAAAGGAAAGAAGAAGCAAGGAAGCGTTCGTCGACGAGATCGGAGCGATCGGGAGAAAAAAAGTTGAATACACGAGAACAACGCGGGACGACGATTGACCGAGAAGAGGAGAAGGATGAAAAAGAAAAAAACGCGTGAAAGAAATTGCGAGAGGAAATAAAGGGTGAAAAAAAAAATAGCGGTGAAAAGACAGGGGAAAAGAGCGTGACACGAGGTGCACGGGATAGGCGCACTCTATATGCTGCGAAAACGCGGATGCGTAGCAAAATTGTGAGACGAGATGATCCGAATTGTCTTCGCGTCGCGAAGATTGAAAGGCGAGCGTGTAATTCGCCTTATCGGGCACGTTCTCTTCGCACTGACGTAGCCAAAGTTTCTCGTCTCTTTTGACCATGCTCGTCTTTTCCTTTCTTCTCTCTCTCTCTCTCTCTCTCTCTCTCTCTCTCTCTCTCTCGAACTTTTTTTAAATTTTTACTCTTTTCCTGCCGATCACCTTTTTGCGATCGTTCCTCGTTACGGGCCGGAGGTCACGCTCGTTTATCTTGTATAATAGCGAATCCACAGCCACTTTTTATTTCCTCTTGCCGATTTTTTTTTGCTCACTCTTGCCGACTTTTTTCTTCTCACTCCTGCCGATTTTTCACGGCCGTGCGATAACTTAACTACGCGCCGATTTGCCGATTCGTTTCGGTTCTTGCGATCTATTGTGTGCGCTACGAAAAATTCGCGGAGTTTCGGAACGCCTCTGTGTACCGATATTTTATCGGCCGATATGTTTATCATCGATAGATCAACGGAATTCCGGAGATGGAGAGCTACTCGGAACAATATAAATTCATTCAAAATGCTAAATGTAATTTTCTTACCTACAAAATTCAGTCATAAACTCAATTGAAATATTGTCACCTACATGAATTCATGCAAAATATCAATAAAAAAAATGTTCACTTACATAAATTCATTCAAATCGTAAATGAAATTTTCTATGCATTCAAAATCTCAATAAAAATACGTTTCACCCAATAAATACATACAAATTCCAAATAAAATATTTCCACCTACATAAATACATTCAAATAAAAAAAAAAAAATGCTCCCTACATAAATACATTCAAAATGCTAAATCCAATTTTCTCACCTATATAATTTCATTGAAAATCCAAATAAAATTTTCTCACCCACCTAGATACATGCAAAATCTCAATAAAAATGTTCTTACCTACATATATTCATTGGAAATCTCAATAAAATTTTTTTTACCTACACAAATACATTCAAAATTTCGATAAAAATTTTTTTCACCTAATAAATACATTTAAATTTCAAATAAAAAGTTTTCGCTTACATAAATAAATTCCGATTCCAAAAAATGTCTCACCTACATAAATATTGGTTTGGAAAATAAGTTCGTTCGGTTTTGAACGTACGAACGGTAAGAAAAAAACCGAACGAATTTATTTGCCAACCCAATACATTGAAAATCTCAATAAAATTTTTTTTCACTCAATAAATACAATCAAATTTCCAATAAAATTTTTTTCACCTACATAAATACATTCAAAGTCCTAAATAAAATGTTCTCACCTACATAAATTTATTTAAAACCTCAATAACATTTTTTTCACCTACATAAATACATTGACAATCCAAACGAAATTTGCTCACCTATATAAATTTATTTTAATTCCAAATCAAATTTTCTCACTTACATGAATAAATTAAAAATTTCATTTAAAATTCGTGCGGAGTTCCAATTTCCTTTAAATTCGAATTCGATCTTTTTGTTTCGTTCTCCCGAAGAGCAGGGTCTCGATTAATAGAATAAAATTTGAATGCTAAGTTTGCCGGACTTAGACGGCTGCTGTAAAAAAAAAAAAAAAATCGGTTGAAAAAAAATCGTGATCCCTTCTTAATCTTCGACGCGCTGTCGGTGTTCCCTTCTTGACTCGGCTTTAGCACAAAAGGTAGCCAAGGATCGGGTACAATGTATTCTAGTTCGCTCCTTATGCGTCTACTCGCTTTTTCCAAGAGACTCCGGCGCATGCGCATTAAGAAATGTCCTGGTCGTCTCGGTCTCCTCTATTTTTGCAACCCTTCCTTTTCCGTGCGTGCGAGAGCAGGATGCGTCTACGACGATGCCTCACGATAAATCCTTGAGATTCTAAAGGTTAGATACTGCCTCTACAACTATATAACATTTTGAACCTAAAAATATATATTTTTTTAAGTCTAGGTGCTAATCCATATAAAGACATCCTGATGCAGGGCGCTTAAAAAAACGCTCTTAGTATAGCTCCGACTAAGTCGCCATTTTGTATTTTTTTTAATAAAAAAATATTCTTTGTATACGTCAACACATGTAGAATAAACCGTCGAAACCTCATCTTGATTGCTTTTTTTAGAATCTTCAAAAAAAAAAAAATCCCCAAAAAATCTGGCTTTTTTTTAAATGAGCCAAAATAGATGCATTTTGAAGTGATCAATGGAATTTAATTCCATAAAAAGAAAACCTTCTTTAGCTTCTATTCAACTCAAAATGGAAGATTTTTTTCCCAGAATGCCCAATGTTTACTGACAAATACTGACTACAAGAATATGCAATATTTTTTTTTTAAGAGGACATTAACCTCTAATGAATATCACATTTTTTTTGTTCGCAAGAACTTCGCACCAGACCTTTGAAAAAATTAACAATGCCACGAAAGGCTCGTAACGTGGCACATAATTCGTTTTCATTAGCTTCAGCCTCTTCGGTTAGTCTGCAGCTACGGGTTAGTAACTCTTCAAGGCGATCGTACCGATATTGCTTACTGATTTTTTTCCTTTCTTTCTCTCCTTCATTCTCTCACATTTTATCTGTCTCTCTCTCTCTCTCTCTCTCTCTCTGAGTTCCCGAAGCCGTGTATCCGATGCACATTTTCCAAAGTGCAATTGCTCCGCTTCTGCCTGATCAAATCATCCGTATCGTACGTACCGATACTTTCTGACCGGTTTTCGCTTGCGAGGATTGAAACAGTTCACGCAATGATGCAAAAATGCCGATAGACAATCTCGTTTCAAAGCGTGTACGCTCATTCAGTGCCCTATAAGACTTTGGATCAAACGCTCGAGTAGCGCATTCATCGGGGTGGAATTTCTTCATTTATTTTTTTCTCCTCGAGACGATTGTGCATTTAGTTGTAACAAGATTTTCAATAGAGTCGAAACCGCTTGTAACGAAAATTGCTTACAACGACGAATCGACTATCGGCTATAACTTTGGTAGGGGAGAGTAGGATAATTGCGGACGCTTAAAGAAATCCTTCAATAAAAGTCAAAATATTAGTATGAATCGGTCTCCTTTTATTAATTATTACACTTTGGTCATTAATTTACAAGATCAACGTTATGAACCCTTCGTGGTCACCCTAGGTAGAATCGACCCGTCGATCAGCTTTTGGCGTAAATATATAATAGTTCCCGGCTTCGAATGGGATTGTATTCACCATCTTACCTGGAATTTGAAGTATCGTCATACCATAAAATTTACCCTCTTCACATGTCGGAATAAATACCTTTTTTGGAACGCACACTATGCTATTATTTTTTCCCAAAAGTAGCATATTTAAGGAGTATCATGTCTAAATTTTAGATAAAAATGTTGAAAATTCACGGAACTATGATTTTTTGAGCGAAAAAGTGTCTTTTTTGCGTTTTCACCTCTTTAAGATTTTTTTTTTTAACATGTCACCATTTTTTTCTTATAAATAAATTTTTCGTACATCATCTAGAGAGTTCAAAGCATGTTCTGTAATTTTTTGAACCACTTCGGACGGATAGTTTGGTCACAATACTTTTTTGAAAACTGACTGGGTAGAATCGACCCAAGTGTGACCATCGCGATTGACTTTGGAAGTGTGACCACGAAGGGTTAATTATTTGTAATTGATCAATAAACATTAATATTGAAAAAAAAACCCTTAACTGTCCGTAATTACCCAATGCCATTCAGGTAAATACGAACACGTTTTGGGCTGATTTCAGGGTGAACTGCACCAACTCTTATTCTTGTATCTCATTCAAAACTACCGTCTTACTACACTTCGAATAAGTAATATCTTCTTCATATTTCCCAACTTGATCGAACAGCATTGCTCTCGGAATATCATTGTTTTTTTGCCTCGTCTAAAACTTAATTCTTTGTTTTTTATCTTCCTTACAGCAATTTTTTAGGTTTCGAGGATATATTTCTTCTCAGTCTTTCTTTTATTTTTTTTTCCAGGCATCTGAAATACAATAAAATCTCATAAAGTTTACGTTCAATCGAAGAACTAAAGATCTAGAAGTAATTGCGAGCGTCCGGGATTACCCCACGTCGCATGTCCGCATTTGATCCAAACTGACTTCGACAATAAAAAAAAATTAAAACTTACAGGTCAGGTTCAGTCGTTCCATTGCTTGTTTTATGATTTTAGAGAAAAAAAAAGAAAGTATTTTGCTAGCACACATATATCTACGTAAACACAACATTGAAAATCATGTAAAATTGTAACAAATATGACTAAAATCTGAAATAAAACTTACTTTGAAACCAGTGCGCGGTATCCCATCCTGTCAACTTTTTGTGCACTAAAGACGCGCGGACGCAATCTCGTCAGTGTATTTAGCTGGGTGTGGGGCGGGGGAGGGGGTGTGTTTCAAGCTTCCAAATACGGAGTTGTCTCGAATTATCCAGTGTTCGTATTTACCCTACTCTTCCTTCAATGTCATTATAACCGGTATTGACTGTATTTTGGAAAACCTCGTGTATAGTCGTTCAAAGTTGTTTTGCGAATTATCAATGGATCCATACACAAATTCCATCCAAAAAGTGATAAGGCAGCTTTATGACGTAGAGGCTTTCGCGGGAAATACAATTTTGAATGGTGTCGACAGACGTGAATTTCCGTTTCGACGATTATCATCGGTGCTCGATGCTAACCGAACACTGCGGTGCTTCGTATCAAATACGTATTTTCGTTCATATTGTACCTTGTAATATACGTTATATTTTTTTTTCGCGGTGGCTTCATCCGACTGGTATTTTCATTACCTCTTTATTGTCACGGCAACAGAAGCGCGAGCGAGTGATTTATGTCGTACATATTGGAGCGCGCTGGTGATACAAACTACGCTGACACAATGAACGCGCGTTTGCAGTTCAACGTTACGTGTATCGTATACGTATGCCTGTACAGGGTGGGCCGAAAAGTAACTTACGAAAGGAAAATCTAGATGCTTCGTTGCTACGACGAACCGAATCATCCCCATGTATTTTCTACGATCTTTATTACTCTTCGAGAAAAAAAAAACATTTTTTTTTATTCTTCTCTTTTGTGTACCTACTTTCTTGGTGTTTTCTTTTCACTTTTGTTATTGTGAAATACACTGTAAAGCGATAAATAAATAATCAACTGAACATTAACGTTGATGACAGAGACTTTGATCAAAAGTTTGAAAAAAAAAATTTGAAAAAAAAAGGATCAATCACTGTAGTTGAGATGATAAAAATAAAATACTTATACTAGTCTAAATGACTGCCAATTGCTTCTGAAAACTTCTGGGAGGAAAGTATATAAACAAAAGAGAAAAAAATTGAAAACTATGCTACAGGGTAACTCGAAAAAAAAAAATAGAAATGCTTCTTTCTCATGAAGAAGTTTGCAACGTTGGAACGCAACACAACTAATTTTTTTTTTTTAACTGCACACATTCCTATTTGACCGATCTAGGATTTGAAAACCACTCAACGTCTTTACGTATTCTTATTAGATTTAGGTTTACTTATTATATTTGATTAGATTCACAACTTCAATTTGCAAAAAAAAAGACTTTGGATAATGAAGAAAATACGGAAATGAAAAATGAAGAAAAAAATCATTGCAGTTGTGTTTTTCTCGAAAACTAAAGAGGATCGTAGAAAATACATGCTGGTGATTCGAATAGGTATTAATACGAGGCATCTAGATTTATAGTCTTGAACTCTGCATCGTTGGGAACCCAACGAAAATCCTTTTTCTTTCATTGTCATTTTCGCTTTCACGATTTTATTGCAAATTTGGGTTTGCAGAAGTTATAAAAAAAAATCTTAAACAACCTTCGAGTCATTCTCGTTGCCTAAAACTGCCAAAAATTGGAATGATCACGAGAACGATGGAAAAAAAATGAATTTTCGTTGCGTCGCAATGATACAAAGTCCATTTGGATTTCCCTTTTGGACGTGACTTTTTTGGCCACCCTGTATACATGGGGTTAAAGGATACTTTGGACCCACTATATCTATGTAATCTTGGTTATCAGTTCATTTGGCTGTTTTGAGGACGGTCCTCATATATATATATATATATATATATATATATATATATATGAATACATGCAACGATCATTCTACGCATGTCCCGCTATTCATGTCGCCATTTCTCTCTCGGCTGCGAATATTCAATTGCGTATGTACCCAGGTATGAGCCAAACCTCTTGCATATCGCTCCATCTATGCGTACATCCCATATACAAGAGGACGTACATAATGACACGCGCACGTGTATACGCACGGACTCCTGTGGCTCATGCTTGAATACCTCATGGCTTTTCCACCAGGACACGCTATTCTCGCGTCTCGTCAAGAGTAATTGAATTATCACATCCTTTCCTACGCCGTGTTTGAAAAAAAGAGTTGGACTGACTAAATCCGGGATTTAGGCAATTATGGATTTGGTTGCAGTTTTTTGCTTTATCGTTTTGACCCGATGTTGGTGTATGGCAAGGAATTGTTTATTGGAAAAATGGAATTTTGGGTATTTTGGGAATTATCTATTGAACTGATCTATCGAATTGTCAGTTCAATCTATTGAACAGACAAAAACTCGGAGCAATTGGAAATTTCAGTATTCATTTTAATATTTTGTTGTTGCAAATGAACAATCTCATTGATCCAATTGCCTTTTTTTTCTCTGTGTACGTCTCTGTGATTTCGAAGGTTGAATCGAATTAATGACTCGAGTGTAAAATTTAATAATAATTGTTTAGGGCCAGGTGTCAAATAGCAAACATTTTTTTTTCCTGTCAGTTCCGAAAGTAATTATTTTACAGAATTTGCAATAACTTTACTTCAAAGTACTCGCCAATTCGGTCACTTTGAGTTAAATTTCCAAATTAAAAAATTCACGTGGTAGAGTAAATCAAAAAATCTTCACATCAAAAGTGTCAAACTGAAATACCTTTTGTTCCCTTATTTTCGAAAGTATTATAATTACCCGTGCAGAAATTTCTTAAGGATACGTAAGTTCCGAACGGATCCCGATGGGGATATGATACGGATTCCCTCATCGGAATCCAGATGGCGCCCGCTACGTATCACAAGGCAGAGACACGATGTTGAAGTTTGCATTGTTGGAATGCAACGAAATTTTTTTTGTTTTTTTTTCACATTTCCTTTGACAACTTTGAGCTATAAAAATCCCAGGATCATTTTTTAGGCTCCTTATTTGGCGAACTACAGTCCAATCGGGATTCTAGCCTGGATCCTGTGCAATGTATCTATTTGGATTCTGACTAGAATCCTTAATAATTCTGGATTAGGATTCTGGCTGGAATCCGATTTGCAAGCGTTACATTTCGGTCCCGGATCCGATCCGATGTTCGGCTGGATCCCGATTGAGAAACCAGGATCCCAGTCCGAATCGGACTGTATCCATGACAATATTTCTGCACAGGTATTTTACGACACCGCGATAGCTTTACTTAAAAGTACTCCTGGAATGTTATTCGCTAAATTATTTCGGATTTTTGGACCAAAGGGTCACGAGAGCCAAGGGGGAGGGGCTTGGGGGCGGAGGAAATTCCGCTACGACAGACGGACGGACATGACGAAAATTCGAGGGTTCCTGGTGCCGAGGAAGAGAGACAGAGAGCAAGAGAGAGGGATTCAAGCTTTACAGTGTAAAAGCGGATTCACCGTATACCGAAGTCCTGCGTTAACCCCGAAAGCTTTTCGTCGTTTTCATACTTGTCCAACGACCACGAAATCGTTCCTCGCTCCACGAAACCAACCATTTTCTATATTTTCCTCGTTTAAATAGCTTCCATATGGCTTTGAGCCTCCACTCGCCAAATTCCCCCATGGTATTCACGCCAGGGTTCATATGTACACTCGCAATGTTTTTTCGTTTGTATAGCTCGTCGAAACGGAATCGGCTCTTTTGCCCTTTCCTTCCGTACCGGCGAATTTGCCGGATTTCGTACACTCGCCATCCCGAAAACGCATAACCGTCGATTCCACAGAATATTTGTTTCGTTTTTTTGTTAATTTTTTTTTCCTCGTTTTTCCGCTCCAAAATTTGTTAAGCTTAGTCGATGAAAAAAAAAAAAATGCTCATCGTTACGCCGATCTCCCGGACAGTTATGAGTAATACGAAACGTTATGGTTTTTGCTAGATCCACAAATGCGCAGATAGGGAAAAAAAGAGGCTACCAAATCGAACGGTGCGGCGTCTGTTTGGGTTCGTTTGGGTCGATAGCTTTGAATTTACTGTAACGATGACCGGCGTATATGAGTTTTCATATGATTATCCATTTGCGCAGCACTATTTCAATACTGTACTCGTGTTGCGTTGAAGCGATGGGGGAAAAAAATGATGCATCGATGTATGCGGTGGAAAAACATTCGGGCTCGTACGACAGGAAGGATTGAGGACATTTTTTTTTGTTGGGTTGTTAACCCTTCGCGGTCACACGTTCTGGCTATAACAGCCTGGTCACAGGGGGGTCGCAATGACCCCAGCCATGTTTAAACGATTGCCACGTTGACCGTATCGTTCCGAATGACTCATAAAAATTCAGGATATCAGTTTGAACATTCTGGAATGTGGCATTCTCGGAATTATATTTTAAGCGAATTTTTTTTATGGCGGTAAAAAATCAGCAAGGGGTCGATGCGTAAAAAAAAGCCCTTTTTTTACTAAAAACAATCATAACTCTTGCAATTTTCAATGTTTTTTCATAAAATTTTAGGGTGATACTTTTGAGATATGACAGTTTAAGGAAAAAAATAGTTCCATAGTGGACGTTTCGAAAAAGGTATTTATTCTTATATTTGAAGGGCCTTTTCGGAATTAAATTTAAAAAAAGATAATCATGAAAAATAAGCGATTCATTATAAAAAAAATAGCCGGCAAAAACTTATAGTAATGTTGGCTAAAAGTTGCGTTTGGGGCCATTGGGACCCCGAGTGACCGCTGAGGGTTAAATAAAAGTTGATGGTTTTAGGTCTGATGAGGACAAAACCCGAGACTGAGGAAATGAATAGTGATGGATATGGTTTTTTTTAAGTCCCGGAATCATTTGGACACCTCTGAAGATTCTTGAAACCATTTAGTAAAAAAATTGAAATTATTCGTGAAAAAGGCATTCTGCTGGAACGTTCGAAAAAAATTATTTGGACTCCTAGAAGAGAACGAGTCACGGAGAAACGAGAAGGAAAAGACTACTTAATTTGACACTCGACCGAAACAATTTTTATTTAATTTGACACTTGACACTTCGAATTTAACAATTAGGCCTATACAAATTCAAAAGCCGCGTATTTTCAAGTAAATTTATTGTGCTCTGCAAAATCACTGATCTGGGAAAAAAGAAAAAACTCTTAAGAGTGAGTTCTGGAACTCGTACATGACTGATACGTGTTTCTTGTAAATCAAACAAATAAAACAACTAGTTTATTAACAAAAATTACGAATAAAGAAAAGAAAGAAAAATATTCGTTGCGTCGCAACGATGCAAACTTTAATATCATTTTTAATTGGACACTTGACCCAAACAATTCTCAATCAATTTGACAATTGAAATTTTCAATTTGACAATTCAATTCAATTTTTGATATTGGCCTTTCTCACAATCAAGTTTCGGAACAAAAAAGAAAAAAAATAAAACACTTTTTAATTTGACGAGCCCCCTTCGCCATATTTTCGACCCAAACCGACAAACTCTACACCTCGAATATTGTTTATTATTAATTCATTATTAAGACATATCAATAACCCCCATCGTTTTGGAATTTCTTAACCTTTTGGAATCCCCAAAGTTCTAGTAGTCCTATCGCATTTACAGTCAACTTGGCTGCACTTTTTCCCTCCTATCTTGCCTGACGCACACGTCAAATTCGAGGCCCTTTCGAGCTCGAATTTCCTACGTGACCTCTCCGCCGTTTCACCAGAGTCGACGTCACCCGAACTGTACTTTCAAGTTCGAGAAAAAAAAAACGTGCAAACTGCAAAAATTGCGTGTACCCATAAACCCCCCGCCCCTACTCCATCCTCCATTTCATGAAGTCCATTGTAGTTTGCGAATGCGTTCAATTTATAGAATTGCATCACTGTCCGTATTACGACCGGAAGTAGGGCGGGGAGCATCTTTTACTTCGACTATACGGTATATACCATGTGCGATTCGAAAAATTGGCATATTGCCAAGAATTTTCCACACATACTCGCGAGAATCGCCCCTCTTGGCTTATTCAACATTCGAATGCACGGCGAAGGGATCTCCTCTTTCCTGCACTGCATTATGCACGTACATTGTGCGCATCGTACATTCAATTTCATTCAATACGTATATTTGTGTGTGTGTGTCTGTGTGTGTGTGTGTGTGTGTGTGTATATGTGTGTTTCCCTGTGTGTGTAGGAGTTATGTGTGTGCATAGGAGTAATATCCGTCTCGTGAGTTCGGATAAACACGAGACGTGATATCGACAAGTTACAGAAAGTCGCATTATGCTCGACCTTACGCGTATAACGGTGGTTGTATATGGATGAAGCGATTAAAGCGCTATTACGGATCAAGAATCGCCGTAGTAAGATGTTGCCATCCTTATGTATTATTCTCTCGTGCTCGGGGTGCTGTCGCTTTCCACGTCCCTTATCCTTTTCACCGTTTACGTTATAATATATATATATATATATATATATATATATATCGGGACGTTGAATAAGTTCTCGCTGTTTTTCAACCGATGGTATTACCAGAACTGCGTGCGTGTAGGTTAAGGCCTGAGACCACTCTAGGATTTTCCAAAACCCGATTTTTTTTTGTTAAAAATGTACCTTAGTACCTATAAAATTATATTGCAAAAGCTTATGGGTGTGAAAAATCTCTAAGTACTCGATTTTCGAATTCTAGCGCAACCCCTCTTGATTCATGTCGTGACTGTCTACTAACTTTAAACGCGTTTATCTCAAAAGTACATTTTTCAAGTCGGCCGGACTCATAACTCAAAAAAATTTCAACCGATTCACTTGAAATTTTAACTGTATATTAAAAATGACATTTTCTGAGGAACTACGTAGGATTTTTTTTATTGTATCGCATAGTTCCTTTTTTATAAACAATTTTCTGACGATTTTCTCACGACATTTCATACTTTTTGTTTTAGAAATGCGCCATTTTGACAAAAAACAATATATCAAAAAATCCTACGTACTTCTATAGCTATTCTTACATATAATCGAAAAAACTTTAGTGTCTCATCATAACTCAAAAATTATAGAAGCTGTTGGTCCGGCCGTCGACCTTCCAGAAATAAAGGCGTCATCGAAAAAAATGCCGCACGGTCGCCATTTTGACATGTATCGCTGTGTAAAAATAATTTTGTATAGTCAATTACGTGTATAATAAAACCCCTATTTTGTAATTCCGATTTATTTTATGGTTTCGCTGAAAAAAATCATAAAATTTGCGCTTTTTTGCCTCTAGAGTGGCCTAAGGCCTTAAGATAGTAACGCAACTATAAAGAAGTACTATAAGTAAGCTTGACAATCAGTGCATGTCATTTCGCCGAAGTATAAATAACTTTTTTTTTCATAGTGTTAAACATGTCAAATTTCGTACAGAAAAGAGAATATTTGCGGGAAATTTTATTGCACTACTTTATTCTAAAAAAAATCTGCAGCTAAAGCACATATAATTCTTGTTGGGACTTACGGCGACCATGCTCTGTCGGAAACGACATGCAGAGATTGGTTTAGAAGTTTCAAAAATCATGATTTTAATGTTGAAGATAAAGAACGCTCTGGCGTACCTAAAAAGTTTGAAGACGAAGAATTGGAGGCGTTACTTCATGAAGACTCATGTCAGACGCTAGCTGAACTTGCCGAATCATTAGGAATTGATCACACAACAGTTTCGAAACGTTTAAAAGCATTAGAAATGATACAAAAGCAAGGACATTGGGTGCCGAATGAGTTGAAGCCGAGAGACGTCGAACGGCGTCTTTTCACGTGTGAACAGATGCTTCAACGGCTGAAACGGGCAGGTTTTTCGCAATTGTATCGTGACTGGCGATGAAAAATGGATATGCTACGATAAGCGCAAGCGTAGAAAATCGTCGGGTAAGCACGGTCATGCATCAACTTTGTCGGCAAAGCCGAATATCCATCGTTCCAAGCTTCTGCTCTGCATTTGGTGGGATCAGCTGGGTGTAGTTTATTATGAACTGCTCAAACCGAACGAAACCACTATGGGAGATCGCTATTGACTACAATTGATGTGGCTGAGCCGAGCATTGAAGGAAAAACGGCCGCTATACGAGCAGAGACACGACAGAGTGCTGTTGCAGCATGACAACGCTCGGCCACATTTTGCAAAACCGGTGAAAAGCTACTTGGAAAAGCTTAAATGGGAAGTCCTACCCCACCCGCCGTATTCACCAGACATTGCGTCTTCCGGTTATCACTTGTTCCGATCGATGGCACATGGCCTGGCTGAGCAGCACTTCCATTCTTATGAAGATGCAAAAAAAATGGATCGACTTCTGGATAGCCTCAAAAGACGTGTCGTTTTTCCGACATGGAATTAAAATGCTGCCAGAAAAATGGGAAAAAGTAGTGGCTAGCGATAGGCAATACTTCCAGTGACATGTTTTTTTTACTAATTTTGAAAAATAAAGCATTAATCTCCACGAAAAAACAGCGCAAACTTATTCAACATCCCAATATGTGTTGAGTCACTGAAAATTGGAGACTCGAAAAAGCGACATTGCAACGACTTTACGCATTCTTAAGAAGTCGTATTTAAATAAAAACGTCATGCAGTCAGTGGGGAGTATTCTAAATACGTCGATCAATAAAAAATTATTATTTTCTTCCAGAGATATCAAATTCGTTATCAGCCTCAAGCTAATTCCCCTTTTATTAACATTTTTCGTATATCAAGCTCATCCCAAAGTGCCGACAGATAATTGATTGTTAGAAAAATAAGATAAAACTCAATCGGTCGAAGGGTTTGAAAAAGACAGGTTGAGTTTGAAAAAGTTTGAAATGTAAATCTCGACGAATTCTGCAAATTTTGTCTCTGACTTTTTTTTTAAATCTAAAATCAATATTTTACGGAATTTTCGAGGCCTAATTTTCGGGGACTCATCCGATATATATATAGATATATATATGCATTTCTTCTCCATTGCTCGGGAATTCTTCTTATCTCCAACACAGAGTGCACTCTTCATCAATCTTTTGCCGCTTCGCCTTTTCCATCTGGACTCCACAAACCGCCCCGCGAACCTTTATCCCCCGTGCCCAGACATCTTTCGCCCTCGGACAGCCACGATCCCCGGTCCAGGAAATACAAACGTTTCATGCCGTTTATACGTGAATTGGAAAGGCACGATCGCGGCGATCTTGTAGGCGAAGCGGTACACAGACGTCTCGAATGGTCGGATAGAATAGCTTTAAATTCTGCTCGAGAGAGCGAGGGGAGGGCGGAAAGAACGGGATGATCAATGCCAGATTTGCCCTGCAGGTGACTTTTGCATCTGGCATAATGCACTGATATTTTTTGTCCGAGGGATTCAGCGTGCACGCGGAAGTTGAAGGGATGTGCTGCTACAGCGATGGAATATAGATAGATTTATATATACATAAGAGTGCATTTGAATTCAGTGATGTCTAAGTGCATCGGTACTCATCGATTGATCACTCTACGACCGTGCTCGAGTATGCCTGTGTCATTTCCGAGCATGATCCATAAACATTACAGTCATTGAATTTCGTAATCGTGAGTACGAGGTCGATTTCTCGTCTGGACTGATTGATGCATGCCCATTTACTGTCATAGGGCCTGTGCAAAGAAAGATTGAATATATAATAATATACGTCTAACGGGAAGACCTAAATGCATCGTATCAATATCCGAATCACTTGTATGTTTGTTCTACGAGCCTTTTGGTCTTTATGGTCTTCGTCATGGTTGAAGTGGAAAGGACATTTTTTTATCTATATTTTTCATTTCTTTATTTTTATGATCGTACGAAATGTTTCTTTATTGCAAATTTGTATTGTACATCTCGGAACAAGTATCTCAAAAAATGGCTAAGAGTTTTTCGTAGGCAAATTCTGCCGTAAGGAACCAAAACAATTTTGAAATATTAATTTCCATTGGATTTTAATTGGAAGATACAAAAAGCATTTTTGTAATTTTTCATTCATGGTGATGTTCATCATTGGAATGCAATGAAAGTTTCATTTTATATTTTTTATTTCTTTATTTTTATGATCAAATAAATTGGTTTTTTGCAGATTTGTATTGTAAAACTTGGAACAAGTATCTCAAAAAATGGCTAAGGGTTTGTCGTAGACAAATTATGCCGCAAGGAATTAAAACAATTTGAAAATATTCATTTTTATTCGATTTCAATTGGAAAATACAAAAAGCATTTTTGTATTTTCCATTCATGGTGTTGTTCATCGTTGGAATGCAATGAAAGTTTCATTTTAAGTTCTTTAATTTCCTTATTTTTATGATAAAACGAAATGTTTTTTTGTTGCAGATTTGTATTGTAAATCTCGTAACAAGTATCTCAAAAAATGGCTAAGGGTTTGTCGTAGACAATTTATGCCGCAAGGAATTAAAAGAATTTTAAAATATTTATTTTCATTGGATTCTAATTGGAAAATACAAAAAGCATTTTTTTGTATTTTCCATTTATGGTATTGTTTATCGTTGGAATGCAATGAAACTTTTATTTTATGTTTTTCATTTCTTTATTTTTATGATCAAACAAAATGTGTTTTATGTCGCAGATTTGTTTGGGTTGTAAATCTCGGAACAAGTATCTAAAAAAATAACTGAAGGTTTGTCGTAGACAAATTATGCCGCAAGGAATTAAAACAATTTAAAAATATTTATTTCCGTTGGATTCTAATTGGAAAATACAGAAAGCGTTTTAGTATTTTTCTCTTTTAAGTGTGTACTTTCCTCGCGAGTTTTTTCACTTGTGTTATCATTATGAAGTGCACTGTTAAATGATGAATAAATTAGCGACTCAACACTAACGTTGATGCATTAGATTTTGATCAAAAGTTAAAAAATAGGTTTGAGAGGATCAGTTACTAAAGTTTAGATGATGAAAAAGAATACTTACACCAGTCCGGCTCTCAATTTCTTTTAAAAATATCTAAGAGGAAAGTACACACAGGAAGGAGAAAAAAACAAATAAAAATCTATGCTACAGGAAGTTTTGAAAGAAATTTTTTTTAATGCTTTTTCGTTCTCGAAAGCTAAAAAAGATGGCAAAACATGGGGGTGAGTCGGATAGGTGGATTGTCCTTTTGGACGTCACTTTTCGGACCACCCTGTATGTATGCATATATATATATATATATATATATATATATATATATATATATATATATATATATATGTATATATATAGGAATTCCGTTCGGTCTCCCGTCACGTTAAATGTCCTCTTTCATTGTCGTTCCTTGTCGTGGTCTCCGTTGTCGTTGCATCGCGCTTCGAGAGGAAACGAGCCGCGACGAAGACAATTATGGGACTTCCGGCAGGAATTCAGTTCTCTATTGTACGATCGACTCTTATATATATACATGTGTACATGAACGCAGCACCCCTGAAAAACTAGGTATTTACACGGCACGTTGACTTGGCGTAACGACCATCTACCATTGGAGCTACCATGTGCTATCCTTTAACAGCGTGTTATCGTCCTACTACGTAAACAATACACCGTGAACTTTTTCTTGTCTCCTCGCTATGCACAACCTCGCTTCACTTGATGCCTCCAAGTACCGAGCCGCAACGGTGAGAAGCACCGTTGACGACCTCCAAGGGACATTTATGATGTGACAATTGGCGAGGAATGGCTATGAGGTAGGACCGAAGAAAAATGACTCTTAGATAGCTAGAATCCGTGCAAAAATTTGTTGGGGAGTCCCTAGATCTTACCACATCCCTATAGGGAATTAGTAGGGACGCAGCGCGTAGAGAATACAAATGGGAATCCAAGTGGATTCCGGGCTATTTGGCGATTGACGTCGTGTGAGCATTTTATTTTTAATTCTCAACCGGAATTTGTTGGAACTCCTAAAAGAAATATCCTTTCGTGATTTCGTGCACAAATTTAGTGGGGCGTCGCAAGATTCACCCTCATCTCTATAAGGATTTGTTAGGCAGTCCTCAATGGGATCCAATTGGATTCTACACTTTTCCTCGATTCTTATCACGCTCGAATCGAAAATATGTGAAAAGACACGAGAAAAAACTCGACTTACATTTTATTGTTGATTTGTGATAAATTGTAATAAATTGTAAATTTATTTGTAATAACGGGTACCAAAAGTTGAAGAAGAAGATGGACTAGGAGGTTGCTCGTGGCTAGCTCTATCTGAAAATAGGAGACGGGAGTTGGGCACAGGATGTGAAATCCAACCTTGGGGTGGGGACGGAGAAGCAAACGTTGAAGAAAAAAGCAAATAGAGCAGCGATCGTAAAATTCCAACCACAGACGATCGAGAATATCCGTAGAGTATTTCAGCAACGTCGAGAAATCCCGTCAAGTGTTTTCCTCACTCATCCATACGCGTTGGAGACACCTTCAGAACGAAGGTGGAAACCGAAAAGCTAGAAGTGTTCACCGCAGCCGAACTCGAATGTGATTTCAATGTGTTGAAATATCAAAAACCGATCATGACACCCATCGATCCGGTTCCCTCGATAACGTGACATTGAGAAAACCTCTTTCGTCCTTTGGCGGTACAGTGACGTGGCATTCGTGCGATTTGTACGATCGAACCGGTGCAATGAGTTTTCCTCATTTTCCAAATCCATAGGGAAAGAATGCCCCTCGTGCATCAAGTTCAAACCAAGGTACGAATAATTAATCAATCAATCAATGAATCAATCTGTCATTTTGATCAGCTGGTTCAACATTAATAAAAAAAAATACAACGGGTTTGGATCGGAGGGAAACTCGAAGCTCACCGCGTCTGCCGTCACTCGGAACTTGGTTCATTTCGTATTCCATTCGTGGTTCAAAAATACAATGAGAATTTGATTTTTCCGGGCCTCGGATATCTGAATTGTGATATGGAGCATGGAGTGGAAAATGGAGAAGGAAAGGACGGCCGTCATTGTTGGAAGGAGTGTTAGCCGAAAGTTCGAGAAGATTTTGCAGAATATTGGGAAACTCGTGTACTTGTTCCGATTGTTCCGAAGTTCTCGCGAATACAATGAATACGATGGGGGAGGGGGGGGAGGGGTCACGTGAGATCTGCCAGTCGCCAAAATCAGCCTGAGTTATATATACCACCCTCCTTTATTGCATGTAACGAAGGAGGTAAGCCACTCCTTCAGAATAGAATCTTTAATCAGCCAGCTTCAGTTTCATCAAGAGGCTTCATCGTATGAAAAGAGAAATTGATGCCATTTTGCTCGTTTTGAAGCAAATCGTAAGCGTTTCAATAGCTACCGCGGCACACGTGTAATTATGGATTGACGATTTTGAAACTTCGTAATATGACATTGAACATTCATGTTGGCCTACTAAAGACGTTGTTTCACGGAAGGAGCCACTTTTTGGGTGCACGAACTGAACAACAGGAAACTTGGTGAACGTTCGAGCCTTTGTCGTGCACCATTTCCTCCATAATTGTAGACGTCACTAAAATAGTAATTCTATAGCTTGCGCATTTTGCAGGATAATGATTTTGAATAAAAATGTCATGATTCAACTTTCCTGATATCTAGTAAGGATTGACTTGAATGAAAAGATGTAACATCGAAAGAAAAGCACAAGTAGGAAATAAAGATTCTATGAGAGGTAGTAATTATTACATAGAGCATCCAGTAATCATTTTCTCTGACTTGTACAATTGATGTTGATGTCTGAAAAACGTTGAGTGCTCACCGAGCATTCTGTCAAGTAGCCACCACGTTCCGTTGATATGATAATTTATAGACACTGATGGCATTGGCTGACTTCCGCCAAAAGACAAGTAACATTTGGTGGTGTCTTCAACTCGAGGGAGACGTGGTTTAATGCATAACAGCCTTTAAATCCAATTACAATGGCAAGCTTGCATCAATTTTGTTAAATCGCTTTCAGACAATTAGCCATTCCGAATTTTGCCGATCGGAGTGACATCCATCCGAAATAGAACCCTGGACCCAAACGGACCAGTTGATGCTTCAGACAAACTAGCTCCACATCCGTCTTTCGATAGGACAAAAGTCCTGGTGGTTTCTTTTCACAAAGTTCCGTTTGGGTTATAAATACTACAAAAATAGCAGCTCACTTTTCCTCTCGTAGCAACGCGAGGTTTGCAAAATCTTTATATTCCGCGCCACATCCCATTGGGAATCTTTTTTTTTTTTTACGAATAGAACACTCCGCTACAAAGTGCATACGATTTTAATGCCCCATTATATAGCGATGTTGTAGCATTATGGCGATAAGTGGTGGCTGTCTTCTCTCTGGTAAGCTTGCCCGGAAGTGGTATCGCACAGTGGCAACGAAAGCAACAGCAGAAGCACTCTTCTCCTGATCACTGTAATGCACGGTGTGCTTGATGCTTTTGCCTATGCCGCCACCACCACCACAACTACCACCGCAGCCGCAGCTTCGGCTTAACGAGTAGCATCTTCCTACAATTTGAAGTTCCACAGTCACTGAGACTCCCTAGGATCTCGTTTACGTAGCTAAGGCAGACGTAGTGCACTCCGCAGAGTGATTAAAATCAAAGGAATCAAGGCTTGCTGGTACGAAAGCCAAGCGTGCATTGGTTCGTAGTTGGGGTCAAGAAATTTCCTTGCCTCTCGGTCCGTCTGACTGCCGGATTCTCCTCCTCTCCCTCTTGATCTCTGCGTCTCTCTCTCTCTCTCTCTCTCTCTCTCTCTCTCTCTTTCTCCTTCTCTCTCTTCCTTTCCGTCTCTGTCTATGATCATCTCGATTCCCGGCTGCTGACTGAAGCTACATACCAAACGTTCTAATCTATAGTGGCTTGCGGTCTGACTCTGATTTTGCTTGGGTTACGTATTCGTGTTTATCCGCACACGTACCGAGTGTATTAACCCGCGGCTGAAGCTCAATCGGAATTGATACAAGAAAAAAGAGATAGAGATAACGTCTTCGTTCCAATTGGGGTTAGAAAGTTGGGATACGTTTGATCTTTGTTCTGGATCAGAATGGACATTGATCACAATCGTGTTGTCCACGTGTGCCTGATAATGACAAATCTACAGTTGGAATATGCAGCAGTTGGGAGGTCATTGAAAATTACAATTCCAACTGCTCGTGCAGAAATTTGTTGGGGAGTCCCAAGATGCACCCACATCTCTATAGGGATTTTTTTAGGAATACCGCACATGGAGAGTCCACATTGGGATCCAATTGGATTCTGTACTGTTCTACAATGAACGCCGTTTGAGCATTCTTACCACGTTCGAATCGAAAAAAAAATCAGCGTGTTGAAACTTAACCTGCACACTTCGTGAGCGTATACGGTGATGTTATGTCAAAATGCAGTAAAATAAATTATTTTATGATGATGTTATGTCGAAGTGCAGTAAAATAAATAACAAACGATAATTAGAGTGGATTCTCAGTGACGTGATTCAAATTGATTTTTAAGACATACTTTCTTAAGCAATTTATACTTTTTTAAGATCCACTTATTTTGTATGTCTATATATTTTGTTTAAAAAATTCACTGAATGATGGGGTCCATCAAGAATCAAATCGCATTCCGTTCGATAATGTGGGAATGCTTTAGGGTTGAAATTGGATTCCAATGGGGAATCCCGATTAGAATCCAATGTAGAAGCATGACGTTTTATTATATGGACCCCTATCAGGAAGTGGGTGCAAGTATAGGAATCAAATTGGATCCCTACGAAAATTTACGCACGGGTGTTCATCTACGCCCCGTGCGGAAATTGAGTTCAGGCTTTGATCGGGCCCATCTTAATTTTTTCTAACTTTATTAAGGGCCTAGTCTGGAAGCCTCAAATGGGCTGTCAGTGGCAAGTCATACTTTACTACCGAGGGCCATTGAAGGTAAAATAACCAGAGCCCTTAAAATTCTCTCAACGGTACTTCATAAAAATTATTGCAGCCACATGCTTACGTGCGTGTGTGTGCACTGTGAAAAACAAAAGGGTTATTTCAATACATTTGAGGCTTAGTTCAAGGCAAGGTTCAAAGCATCACAGCTCGTCTACTAAACGCATAATTTAATATATTTGATTAATTAATAGTTTAATATATTAGTTTTATATATTTGATTAATTAACTAGTTTTATATATTTGATTAATTAACATAGTTTAATATATTTGATTAATTAACATTAATTAATATATTTGATCGATCTCGACAATAATTATGCCACAAATTCTTTAGTCAAGCAATTTATAGTGATTTTCTCCTATAATAGCAAAGTCTAGTAGTATTGGGAGAAATCGCTACTAGGGAATCTACAACTACACCCCTCGAAGGCCTTTACTTGGTTTCCGTACTTAGATCATAGTTTTAGTCAACCTACCTAACCCACCATTCCCTAATAGAGACCCCAGTCCGACTCTTTTACCGAAAACCCTACTATGGAATCCACAAATAATCCCTTGAAGGCCCCGAATTGTATTAGTAATGCCCGGCCAATTTTCCGCACGGGGCAGATGCTGTCAGGTTGGAGGTACTTCCTAAACAGCACCAAGACAAGCTCAGCCCCTTTGTTTAGAGTAGACTCTAGATCTCAGAGTCCACTAAAATGCATACAACCAATAAAATTTCCCAATTTCCCCATCCACTCAGCATCCTATTTTAATCCCACCACCTTGATAACATCCTGAAGATAGTTAACCTATGAACATCACAATTCTACACCATTAGCAAAAACCGAAGAATTGCTCGTAGGAAAAATAGATGACACGAATAAATAGACACAATACGAAGAATTGTTAATAAGATAAATGTCCAGTTGTCAGTATCCGAGCACTGGATTCATTCTTACGACACGACAAGAGCATCAAGACAGACTCCACCTTTCCAGGACAGCAAACTGGTACGAGGATCGAGTGCCGGAACGTTTACCTTATTGAACCTATTACGACGATTTTTCTTTGCCCTTTTCACACACACATGAACGGGCGCGCGCGCACATACAGATGTATAAATAGACGAACGTTTCTCGTGTTCCAGGTGCCCTGACTCAATCGCAATTCCCGGTGTTCACGATCTACGCCCAGAAGAGTTGTCTCGCGGTGAAGCCGTGCGAGAGAGCATGGTGCATCGACAGAGTGCAAGGACATCGTCTTCAGGGTCACACGAAGACGCGCATGACAGCATCGTCCCGTCAGCACTGCCTCGAGCTGTGTCTCGGCGAGCGAGACTTTCTGTGTCGGTGAGTAATCACCCCTAGCCAATATCTCGACTGAATCTCTTCAATCTTTTCATCTTTGTATATAAACACAAACACCGACATTTTGGTATATATATATGGATGTGGAGATACTTGGCATTATGAATCTTTCACGATCGTCGTACGAGACGGACACACTCGGGTAGACGCAAAATTAAAGGCAATCATCGGTTGTTGCATCCTCGTGGATGCTTCTCCCTCTTGCCTGTTGAGAGAGAGAGAGAGAGAGAGAGCAAGTGATGATCGCGGAGACTCTCTACAGTCATGCTTTAGAGATCGCGTGGTCCGAACTCTCCGGACGGATCATCACGTATTCGCGGTTCCCGAGGGATAACGCGTTCACCATCTATACACCGCGTATAGTGTTATTTCTCACCGGTCTCCATCACGCTCGCACATCACTTTTAACCCGTTACGTTTGAAAAAACGAAAAAAAAGGCGATCATGGCAAAATGTTACTTCGAGTATGTGGTCTCGATGAACGCAACCACGTTCGGGAAACTTGTTCTTTCTGGATATATATATTCGGATCTTTGCTGCCAATTTTGTCCCGAGGCTTCAACGACGTTTCAGACCACCAATCAGTCAGACGTAATTAACCGAAGATCTGATGGTACACGATAGCTCGATACATCAACGATCGTAAACGCGCGCGCGCGTGCAAAATGGCAATAATGGTACCCGCTTGTCATATAGGAGCTTCAAACGGACCTTACCGTGCATGTTTTAATCGCTCGTATAAAGCCTTTGCTTATGTGTGTACACCTCAATGGAAAATATACTTCGATACGGGAGAAAAATTGATCTTTCAAGTTGGATGTTGAATTAAAGCCCCCGGGGAGTACTTCGCCATTTGTGACTCGCGAAATTCTTGGATCAGGATAATCAGTGCACCTTTCAGGAACGGTTCGTCATTTTTTTGTATCGTTTTCTCATTAGGCCCGGGTTAACGGGACCTCCCGATTTTGCTGAGCAGCTATTTGCAGTGTGCGCTCAAAGTGGCGTTGTTCTTGTGACCTTATTTGATTCTGGTAAGGCCACACGAAGAGCGCGACGTAAAATTCACGCCATTTGATCCGAGTGAAGAGTCAAACGAACAGTGCAGGATGACATTTACGTGTCGAGGTCACTCGACCTTACTTGGTCCGAGTAAGGTCACATGAACGCCACGTGACCTTCAAATCATGAGGTCACATGATCTTACTCGGTCATAATAAGTTCACATGAATGACACACTACCTTCCACCCGACCTTACCTAACCAGAAGGTCAATATAAGGTTACATGAACGCCACATTAACTTCACATGATGAGGCCACATGAACTCACTTGTTCAAAGCAAGGCCACCCAAACTCTTTTGTTCAGAGTAAGGTCATTTTAACCCAGTTTATTCAAGGTTATATCTGATCCGATCAAGATAAAAGTGCCAAGGTTGCATCAATGTTTCTATAAATTGCTAGTGCTATTATGGCTATTTCAGGATAAAAAAGTAAATACACGTTCCATTGCCTGAACGTTCGAAGGTTCAGGAAATGAATTTCCTGAAGTCCACGATACGGAAAGGCGGACAAGTGCCTTGACCTCGACCGTTCCACATTGAGAGCGTTTATAGGTGTAGTCTCACAAAAAAGATTTTGAGGTCGACGGACACGGTGCATCGTTCTCGTGCTGGATGTCAGCCGATTTTTCAAACGTGAAACGAAAGAACACAATGGAGCGAGAGGAACGAACAACGAGAAGTTGGAAGAAAGTGAATGCGTAAAATTCCTCTCTCTCTCTCTCTCTCTCTCTCTCTCTCTCTCTCTCTCTCTCTCTCTCTTTCTTTCTCTTGTACTCTTCTTGTTCTTTACACATTACTCTTCTGTTCCTCGGAACGTATATTTCCCGTATACCCGCGATCTTTATTCCCCTTCCAACCACCCTCGTTACTTCTCTTCTCTTCGTCTTTTCTCGTTTCCTCAATATGGTTATATATTTCGCCCATTGACTTTATACTTGTATATATACGCTTGCGGTGTAACCGTGCGTAACCAGACGCAATTATGCGTATCAAGATGTTCTTTACGGTCGGTTATAAATAAGAATATGCCGGGATTCCGTGTGTCATACGTATAGTTTATGCGTTTACATTGGTAATGCGGCTGTAATGATCGTGCTCGCCTCTCATTGCCAAGCTATATAACTTTGATTTGCGAGCAAGCTTATATACATACATAATATACTAATATGAATATACAAATGAATAAATAAACATATAAACAATATTTATATATGTATATATATATATATATATATAAATATTGTTTATGGGTATAGTTGAAGGCTAGTTAGGTAGTTCCCTCTGAACCAAAAAGACAAATATTATGTATGAATAAAAATTAAATATATATGTATCTCTACATATAATAAAACTCTAGGCTCGGTATGTTTGTTCGTTCATAGCTCGAGAACTGCTGAATCGATTTCGATTAATCTTTCACGGAAACACAGCTTGAAGTTTATAATAGGATTTAGGCTAATTGGCATCGCGCCGTGTAATTACAATTACAATAAACAAACATAAAGATTTTATTTAAAAAAAAACGAGCACAAATGAACAAATGAACGAAGAAACAAAAATTGACGTATAATCAAGAGTTTTGTATGATTTTTATGGTATCGAAGTTCGTATCGTTGGAATGAACCGATTTTTTTCTTTCGCCACATCCAATCACCGAAATCACTGGCACGTTTTCGGAAATTTTTATACCAAGGTTTTGTAACCTAATTCTGGAAAAAAGATTTTAGATATTAAAAAAAATAATGAAATAAAAAAAAACGAAGGGGATTTTTCGTTGCAACCTAACAATGCAAAATTCAACACCATTTTTTCGTTTTCATAAAGGGTTTTTGCAGTATATATATAAAAATGAGGGTAAAAACTTCAAACGAAACACCAAATGTAGTAATTAACAAAAATGTTCAAAGAACGAGATGTGCTTTGTCTGTAAATCTGTAAATCTCCAAAGCTACATTTAAGGAAGGTGTGCTTTGTCCATAGTTTTTGAGTTTTCAGAAAATTTCATTACGGATAATTAATTTTGAATAAATCAACTGAGAGGCAAGTGGGAGGGAGGGACTTTTGTTTGGGTTTTATCTGGACTGCTGTAGTCTGTAATTTTTTTTGTATTTTTTCGAATATTTCGTTACAGATCGTCAATATTAACGATGTTGAAAATTGCCTCGTTGCAATTGCATTGCAACGAGAACAATTTTTTTTCCCTTATTTCTCAAATTTCCTTTGACAGACTTAAGCTACAAAAATCCGGCAAATATTTTTTCGAAATTTTAGAAATTGACAAAAATTTTCGTTGCATTCCAACGATGCAATTTTCAAACTCATTAATATTAACTGAATCAATGAAAGGTGGCGGGGGGAGGGGAGAAAGGGCGAGAAATGTTGGTGGGTAAGAATCCACCGAGAAAAAAATTAACAAAAAAAACAATTAAGCTAGAGAAACGAAGGAACAGAAATACGTAAAATCCAATCGGACATCCGCACACAAACGACAAGAACGTATCGCGTTAGCGATTGACAGATCTTTTTCCTATAAAGAAGTATTATTCGAAGCCCTTGGAGAAAAGATAGAAACATATCGAATACAAGTGGCAAAATTTATCACAACTTCATGGCGAAGCGATATTTGTATGCCCCTTACGACGAACGGACGATCGCGAGTGATCTCAAACTTGCGAATCCTTTCTCTCCTACTCTGTCGGGCTTTCACTTCTTTGCCATTCCGCCGTGTGGCCACGTTCCGCGCATCTGTCCGATCGTTGTACAGGTACTATACCGATATTTGAAGTGTCCGGAGTATCGTGCGTGTACTTGTGAAAACGCGATCGTGGAATATGAGATATGGGGGCGCTAACTAAAACCGATAAAATAGACATATTTCTCGCGGCCTTGACGTTCCTCAAATGCTCGTGTAATAGAAAGTTCGACTTGCGGATTCTACGGATCTTCGGTGTATCTCCCCATCACGCGTCTTTTAGAAATATATATTTATATGGAAAATATCACTTTGGAACCTTTATATTCACGTTATGTAGTCTTCCAGGACATCTGGCTGTTTTGAGGACAGCTGTTCAAGTTTTTAGAAAGGTATCGCTGGTTTTTCTCGACAGGATTTTGTCCTCGAAGTTACCTTTGTGTATAGATGAGGTGCCATTCATACGAACGTGATTTCGAGACGTTTGGGTTGCCATTACGTTGGGGTCTGAGGAGAGTAGGCTACTGTGAGGACGGTCGTTGATTTTTTTCGAAGCAAATCGCTGATTTTTGCGACAGGACGGTCCTCGAAATTACCTTTATATACCCGTACGGAAATTTCTCAGGGATATCTAAGTCCTGATCAGATCCCTATCGGGATATGATACGGATACCCTAGAAGGGCTATCCTCATCGGAATCCAGATGGCGCCCACTATGCAGCACAAGGCGGAGACGTGGTAGCAAGAATTTGAAATACGTACTCCAAATACGTATTAAAGACATTTTTCTTAGCAAATTAAATACATATTTTCTTAGTTCGAACGATCGCCTTTTAATTTAAATATAATTACTTAGAATAAATAACCTACATCACTTTTCTCCAGGAAATACAAGTCTTTCAAGGTCTATATATTGATTTTTTCGAACATTTTTATTAAATGTAAAAAATTTTGTTCGAAATTCTGTTACTTAAATATATAAGTTTTGACAGTTATACTGTAGCATCAATTTTTACCTACTCTTCTTCAGACCCTTGAATAAATGATTTCAGCAAACGTCCAGCGTCTCCAACTGATATGAATCGATATCTCCTGGTGATTTGTACATTCATCCCTGGGATCCGATTCGATATCAAACTAGATATCGTTTTAGAAGTTCAAGATTCTAGACTGGATCCTATGCAAAGTTTCTATTTGGATTTTAACTAGAGTCCTTAATAGTTCCGGATTAGGATCCTGGCTGGAATTCGACTTGCGAGGGTAACGTTTCGCTCTCGGATCCGTTCCGATGTCCGACTGGATCCCGATTGAGAAACTAGGATCCTCGTCCGAATCGGACTTTATCCATGACAATATTTCTACACGGAGGTATAAATGAGCTTCCATTCATATAAATATGATTACGACGACAATTCGGCTACTATGAGGACGGTCGTTGAGTTTTTTCGAAACAAATCGCTAATGTTGGTGACAGGACGGTCCTCAACATAACCTTCATACATGAATCACCTTCCATTTATCTAGAGGTGATTTCAAAGACAGAATTTTGAGTTCTACAATGTTCAGTATGAAGACAACTAGCTACTATAATGACGGTCCTTGAATTTTTTCGAAACCAATTGTTCATTTTACCGACAGGATGGTCCTTGAAGTGTCCTTCATATAAATGAGCTTCCATTAATCTAAAGGTGATGTCGAAGACATGTGAGTTCCACACTATTGAGTATGAAGGCAATTGGCTACTATGCGGACGGTCCTCGAAGTCTAGTGTCTTCAAAGTAACCTTCCTCCATATGTACACAGAAGGACATTTAAAGGAGAATTTTCCTTCACACGTAGGGTACTCGCAGAGTTCCGCGGAGCATTATATTGCAGGGACACGTACGAGACGTCTAGAGCCACCCCGAAGATGAGATTTACGAGAGGACTCTCGCGCGGCGGATGCTGCGTGGCACACGAGTCGAATCTCGAATTATCATATACAGCTGGAGCTTATTCCGTTGGGCTCTGGTACAGGTCTCATTTTACCTTGGCCCGGTTCCCTCGCGCTCGTCATCGTTATTCTTCGAGCCCTTACGTCTCTTGGCATATGAGGAGAGCCAGGGCTCGTAGTAATACGCGACCAAACGTTGTAAACGACCCGAGAGAATCTAGGGGCTGAATTAAATGGGGAAAGCGAGGAATAATGGAACGAGTCCTTTTAGCACATCGCTCGAGGGATTCGGATGGACTGTAAAATAAAAATATTAGCAAAACAAACTTTTTAGTTGCCATAGCTAACGAAATATACTACTCTGATAGTAGACAAAAATATTCGAAATAGTTGCAGCAAATAATATTCGAGGAATTAATAAATAAGTAGCGAAATTATTAAATCGCCAGTGAATGGACGAAATTACCAGTGAATGGACCAATAAAGATGGTCTCGAAGTTTGTATTGTTGGATCGCAACGAAATTTTTTTTTCTGTTCCTAATTTTTTTTTGCACATTCGAGAAATAAAATCTCTCAAATCTTGTTGAGGATCCTTATGAGAGATCTATAATCTGAATCTGCAAAAATAAAGTGTAGAATAATAATAGAAGTAGATAGATGAGAAATGAAAAAAGAATTTTCATTGCATTCCTACTTTTCAAACTTCAAGACTATCAATAAATGGTGTTAAAATTTGCATCGTTGGTTTGCATCATTGACGTGGAGTGTTGATAAACGCGGTAAGGGATATCGATTGATTATTCATTTAATTACATGCTAAATTTCGAGATCATTGTATTGCACGAAAATTTTTATATTTTTATACATATAAGTATTATATTTGTTATTACGATTTCGTAGAAAATACACACAGTTTTTTTCGCATCCTAACGTGAAGCTCTCAAAAAATTACCAAAGTTTCTTTGGACAGAGAAACAGAAAATTAAATCTTGTTAAAATAAAAAAAACGAATGAAATTCTTAAAAGTTATTAAATTTTTAACTTTTAGTAGATGAGCTAAATTTTTCACTCCGCTTTGAGAACTATCAGAACAGAGCCTATATGCCTATTCACTGGAAAGAAATTAGATTACAGCATCAGTGAATAAACATGTTTAATTCTAACCTATTACTACAGATTTATTAACATTTTTTTGGCAAAAAATCGAAGATTTAATTTATTATAGATAATAAAAGTAATACTTAACCTCAAAACTTATCGTGCACATCCGTATCCTACCTAAGTTAAGTGATGTGCAAGTACCATAAACTAGAAAAATTCTATGTGGCCTCAAAATTCGATATTCAATTGAGAAATTGGTTTTAACGATACCAGTGATTTTTTTTTGTTAAATTTTAGTGATTTGACTTCTTATCGACAATTCATATTATTTTCTTATTTTAAATATAAATCAGCGTTCGTCCATTCACTGGTCCCTGTGCATTAGCTGGTCGGTGTACCCAACGGTTCCGCATGAGAAGACTTCCAGATCTCTCTGGACTCTTTTTTGGCAGCGAATAATACGGGGGCGGTTACGAAATCAGGAGCCTGGAAGAAGCTTTGCAACAGTAGGGGTGAGAGAGAGAGAGAGAGAGAGAGAGAGAGAGAGAGACCTATATCGGTGTTTCCCTTCAAGCCTCCGGGATTCATGCCAAGAAATCACCACCGAGAGTCCTCCACTGAAGTAGCCGAGCAACGGATAGATGGGCAGATTTTCGCAGATTGCGAAAACACAACCTTCATAAGAGTCTAGCTATGCTGAGCTCCATGTTTCCGAGTACGAGCCATTGGCCATGCAAACCCAAACAAACTCAAGGATGTCCGGAAGTCTTACGGAAATGCTATGCCGGTAAAAATTGTACAAGATACTCATCATAGATGATCTAAGATACATGCGTGTGAACGCGCTGGTACTCGTTGCTGAGCCGATCTAGTATCAACCTCCGCGTACGCAAAAAGGGCTCACGAGCAGCCTGGCACTTTCCCCCGAGGCTTCACGCCCTTCGATCAACGTCATCATATTTTACCGATGCACTTTGCATACCGATACTCGATCTCCACGTCAAACTCCGGCTTCTGGACGTCTCGAGCACAGCACGTTGCACAGCATCGGCCAAAACGCTCACACACGCCGTATAAATTCAATCGTGATACTCGCGCCGTGTTCGTGGGCTTACCGATCATCGGTAACAACAAGAAATTACTCATCGACGAGTAATCAACGACTCTGCGGCCTCTTTCAGACGAACGGTTGCGCTTTTACGTGCCGCGTATATACAAGAGCCTCACTCGCACAAATCCACTTTTCATCGTGTTCTCGCCATCGTTCAACCACTTTTTTTTTCATTGCGTTGTTTGTTTTTCTTTTTGATTCTCTTCTTTTTCCAAATTATTGCGAAGCACGAGAGTTTGTTAATCGCTGTAGCGAAAAGAGCATGGGCATGATCACGCAACTCTCTCAAAGATCGCGTTATGCTAATCAGATGCATATATATATATATGCGTGCTAAAAAACATCACTGACAGGGAGATTGATCGACAAAGTCCCGATCGTATCTATCTGGTGTATAATGTATATACTATACACTATATTTTATGCCTCGCGTATGTACCATGTACCCTGCTGGTGACCGTGAAGGGTGCATCGGACTAGGAAGTCTTCGGTGTGGTTTTATAGCCGTCGTCTCATATACATATATATACGTACATAGAGATATATACATATTTATAAATATTAATAAAAGTAATAGCTACTATGTACCTGTATATATATATATATATATATATATATATATATATATATATGTGTGTGTGTATGTATATAGGAAAATAATATTTTGATCCCGTTATATTTATATCATGATGGCTAGTAACAGATCTGGCTGTTTTGGGGACGATCGTAAAATTTTTCCTAAACGTATCGTCTACTTTGGGGATCCGATAGTCTTTGGAATGTCCTTCGTATAAATATGCCAACATTCATGTAAATGAGATTTCGGAGACATTGGCGTTTATGTGATGTTGGGCTTAGGGACAATAGGCTACTATGAGGGCGATCCTTAAAGACGAATGTGTTCAAAATCACATTTCTCCATGTACAGGGTGGCCCGAGAAGTGACGTTTGAAAGGAAAATTTGGAACCGTGTATGTTCTGCGATCTTTTTTAGTTTTTGAAAAAAAAATCCATTTCTTATTTTTATTTTTTGTGTATGTACTTTTCTCACGATTTTTTTTTACATGTGTTATCGTTTCGAAGTCTACTGTTAAGCTATGAATAAATGACCTGAACGCTTGATGGAAAGTTAAAAAAATAGGTTTTGAGAGGATGTCACTAAAGTTCAGATGATAAAAAAACAATACTTATACTGGTCTAAATGATTGCCAATTGCTTTTAAAAACTTCCAAGGGTAAGGTACAGACACAAAAGAGCAAAGAAAGTAAATACCTAGGCGGCAGAAAAAGTCGAAAAAACATTAAAAAATGCTTCTTTCTCGAAGCACGTTGGCTAATTGCAAAATTATATTCTAGTAAGTTATATTATAATAATATAAAATATTATCATATTCTTTTTATTATGCCAAATTATATAATACTATACGATATATTATACTTTTATATATTGTAGTATAGTATTATGTAATATATAAAATACTATACTATAATATTGGTATAAACTATACTATATATTATACTTTGTATTGTTTACTTATTTTTTATTTTAATTATTAATTTATTAGTTTTTATTTCAATTATATGATTATTCAATTTAACTTTTATTATTTACTATGTTTTAATAATATAAACCATCATTTCAATAATGTAATTCATTTTTTCCCCTTATTTTATGCAGATACTATATATAGCTATAACAAATGAATTATAATATTCTAATATAATTTTGCACTAAGCCAAAGTGATCAAAAACTTCTGACCTACATGGGGGTGATTCGGATAGGAATTCATACGAGGCCTATGGATTTTTCTTTTGGTAGATACTTTTCTGGTTCGTCAGTACCTCATATAATAGGAAAAAATCACATTTCATCGGTCAAATGTCATTAGATTTTCGATTCGTCGAAGCGCTTACACGTGACGTCGATTCAAAGTTCAAAAACGACCGGTCGCAGGCTATCTTACTTTACAAAGAGACCGCAGCATGTTCGTCAGTGCTCGTCAGTGGCGTCGGGATCGGTAGCGTCGATGAGTGGAATCGATTTTTTTTCTATTACTTAGCGTCCAGAGGCTGCCGCTTCTCTCGATATATATATATATATATATATATATATATATGAAGAACGTTTATGATCCGCCGATGTAAGCATTTTCTATAGAGCAGCGCATGATGCATGCTGCATGCAGATCTCCTCTCCCAGCCTCTCAACCTCCGCGTGTCTGTTCTATCCAGCCTATTAGCACGCGACCAGAGCGCAACGCGCCTCAAATCTCATCGCTGCGTCACACTACTGTATTTCACTTCTCGCATGGATGTAATCTGAATGCGAAGTAGGAGGATGAGGAAGAAGATGGCGAGGATAGGAGAGAGGAGAGAGGAGAGAGGAGAGTGAGTACGTGAAGCCGACGATGAAGTAAGCACGGGATAATTCGCAAGTCAACGAACGTACACCTAGCCGAGTATACACATAAACCAGATATCCAGTATGAAGTATGAAGGCGGTTGGGACCGGGTGCTAACGCACCAGGAGGTCGGGACAAACTGGACGCTTATCGCAACGAAGTAATCGAGTACTCCTTGGCATTAGCCATTTTCTCAATGTCTCCAACACGCTACTTTCCATACTGGAATACTTATTGATGTGGATGCTCGAGATTGGGAAAGTTGACGTCATGAACGATGACGAAGGCAGGATGAAGGAGAGGGTGGACTTGATAGGACATCAGTGCTCCTTCAGGATGAATATAGCGCGACATTACGTAAGAACGGCTGCGCGTGTCGGGCGCTTGTAACAGGAGAACTTGGTAGAACGAGCAAGCGCCGGTTGGATACTCGAGGAAGGTCGCATTAACATTCTATGGGAACGGTATTTCTGCCTTGCTAGTTGTCCCCGCGACCACCTGACAAGTCTCCCGGTGGCTCGTTCTATGCCCGCAGCAGTCTTATAAGTACACGCGCTGTGATATATAGCGTATATAGCGATCCGCGTTTTGGTGCTTCCCATTGTCGGAGATGCTGAAGACACCGCAATGAGAAAACGGACGAGGCATGATTTCGTATCCCCGGCCGTGTTTCATATCTTTATGTCATACGGAAACGTGTTACGCGTGATATTCATTTGGGAAAATGTATCCACGGATCCAGGCTAAGGTTCGTGGAATGTGCTGGATCGAGGCAGGAATTGCAGCTGAATCAGACAGCAAGCTTTGAATCGAAGCTAAATCAAGACTAAATGAACAGTAAATGAAGGATGCGTCAAGAATGTGTCAAGTGTAGATCAAGTATCAATTATAGGTGTGTCCGGTATGAATCAAGGATACATAAAGAATGACTCAAGGATGTATCAAGTATGAATCAAGGATCTATCAAGCAGCAATCAAAGACCTATCAAGTAGGAATCAGGGCTCAATCAAAGCTGAATAAATATCAAATTAAGGTAGTCGTCTCGCCACAGTCACGTTAAAAAGTTTATTCTTCGCTCAATCGACGAAAGCTTTGAAATATTGCGAAATATCCTTATAATGTAGGTTGTCCATCTTATCGGAATGTAAAAACTTATAAAGTAATGATAAAAACGCCTAATATAATGTTTACCTAACCCTCACTTTTGTATTAGACTATCCATTCCGGCTACTAATACGTAAATACTCTGCGTATACGCAGTAGTATATACGCCTATACTCTGCGTATAGGTTCCTGATACGTAAATACTCTGTGTATATGCACACACTACTGCAATCTAGTTCTAGTCTGCTCCAGTCGCTTCGTGGCGCTAGCGTTGCTAGAGATTGCATAATTTAAATCGCTATATCTCTGAAACTAGACGCTAAAAATTTATGATTTTTTTTGCCCACTTCGTCATATGTTCCTCTGTAATTGAGATTTTTTTTTAATCTGTAGAAAAGTTTCGAAGTTATTGCGTGAAATGTGAAATTTTCCACTGCTCTCCATAAGGACACGTGTAAAACCATGAAATCTTTCATTGCCAATATCTCGAAAACGGAACGGTAAATTTTTCCGAACTTTTGCAGGTAATCATTTAATAGCGTCCTGAATGAATCATCAAAATAAAAATAAAAATTTATAGAAAAACGCCTTGGCGAGACTACTACCTTAATGACAAGACAGGGATGAATCAAGGATGCCTAAAAAATGTATCAAGTTCGAATCAAGTACGACTAAAGGTTCTATCAAGCATGAATCAAAGATGTATCCAACTGTGATCCAAAGATACATCAAGTATGATTCAAGATCAATGCCGGACCCAAGCTACATCAAGGTTAAATCAAAGCCCTATGAAGAATAAATCAAACAAGAAAAACTTCATTCTCACTTGGCATATTCAATTTCACCAGATCTGCCGCCTCTGAGAAACTCCGATACTTGTCTTTCTCGAACGGTGATCGCCTGTCATTATTTAAGCCTACAGTTGGACTGTAACTCCAATAAATCTTTCGTTCAGAAGCGGTTACTTGGTACTTAGGCCAAAGCTCTGATAAATCTTTGTCTTATAGATCGCTTTTTTTTTCGTTCATTCACACTACCGGAATGATGCAGGGATTGCGGGATTTATGAGAATACGAGTATTTGTCCGTTGGCGAGGCGAGCACAGGCGCACTTTACAGGCTGAAGAGTGCTCTCCGGGAACTTGACCAGGCGGGACCGTGGCTGACAACGATTTGTTACTAGTAACTCGTAACTGGCGTTGTCGGACGAACTGCGGAGTTTCCCTAATGGACGGTGCACCATGCTCGAAGCTTCGTTCAATCGTATTATACCGGACGTATAGATCTCTCCCCTGCTTTCTCTCTCTCTCTCTCTCTCTCTGTCTCTCTCGCTCTCTCTCTCTCTCTTGATGCGCTGAATAGTTCTGCAGGAATCGATCGCTTAGACACGTGGATTTTGCTCTCGCGCTATGTCTCTGTTCGAAGTTCCCGTGTAGTGCTATCGACGTGAATCCGAAGCTTCTCGTTTGCCGGATTGTATTCCAACTCGCTTCGTACTCCCGGGGCACACGGGACAAGAGGGAATTGTATTTCGATTGAGCACAGACGAACACGAACGCAACGCAAATTTACGTGCGCACGCGAAACGCTCCATAAATCGTCGGACTTCCAATGAGAGCGAAAAGAAACACGCATGGATCAAATCCACGCACGCAATCTGCATCAGCATAGAACGCGGCGTTGAGCTGCTGTCATGAGCGATTCCTGATGATGGAGTTTGCTTCAATGGAAGGAAATTTAGTTTTTTTGGTTTCTCTATTTTCAACGTTGCTCAAAATAGAGCATGTTGGGAATTACATATGTTTTGACTTATGAAACTTCAGGTACAATTTATTACATAATTAGAATGTTTAAATGATTTTTTTTTCATTAAAAAATATTGCAGAATGTCGACGGTATGGCGTGGTCTTCCAGGAAGGTTTTGGCGGCAGTTGTTCGTTCGTGGGAAATCCAACAACTTCAATATTGATCTGAACAATATGAGCCAAGAATTAGTATTTTAATGTTTAAATGCAGAATTGATACCTAAGAAACTTTTAAAAAGTTAAAAATTGCAATAAATGGTAGACTTCACAAATCTAATTGAAATTTTACACCAAATTTTCGTTCTTTTTTGCAATAAAAAAGTACTTTTTAAAAGTGATTTTCACAACAAAAAAAGTAGGTATACGTTCAATGCAATATTGTTATTGTGTTGTACATAGAGTTTTAGCACGACCGGTCAACTCGTTTAAAAGTTATGTTTCCCACAATTTAAAAAAATGTAGTTCCGAGAAAAACGTGTTTCAAGTTTCGAACTAGGAAAAGTAAATGATTTCAGTGACTTATTTTATCAGCGATTCTAGGACTGATCTTTGAGATGTTTAACTAACATTTTAGATTTAAAAAAAAGCCGCTACATGTATATCCTGCCTCAATGGCCTTATGACGCTTTTTAAATCACGTCCGTGTATTTTTTCCAATTCTAAAGATGCAATCTTCATCATAAAATTCCCTGTTCAAGATACAATGCTGATTTGATTCTAATGAGCCTAATCTTATTCCTAAGTACTTTTCGATTCTTTGGGTTCTTTTTTAAGTTTCGATTCTTAAGTCGATTCTTTTAAGTTTTTTCTTCTTACTTTATTTCCAACCTGCCAGGGAATTCCAGTGTTCCATTGCCATTCTGAAGTGCCAACGTATTAAATCTTCCGATTAAAAAAATTAAGTTGATTCAGCATCAATCCCAAATCACTTCAAAAAATGAACTAAGTCGCCCCATCACGGCAAATAGAATGTAGAAAATATTTCGAAATTCCACTGCAAAGCGTATAAATAATATACGCAATGATCTCAACATTCGACTGCCAGATCCAAGTAAGGGTCAGAACACTATGGCTAAAAAGGGACCAATTCCTGAACCTGATGAAACACTCAATCATTCGAATGAATCGCACAAAAAATCGAAGCCAGGCTTTTCAAGTCAGGCTTGAAAAACGAAAATGAAGTATTCGTCCCGAGGTAATATGGGTTACTGGAAATGTTTCCATTTCAGCAGAAGAGGACTCAACGCTTTCAACATGAAGTAACTTTTCGAGAATGAAAACAATCTCAAGCATTTGCGCTGATGCTTTACAGTGACTTTACGCCAGTGTATAAAGAATGAGTTTCGAGTTATATGAATATATATATATATATATATACAGGGTGTCCCAGGACGGAATGTCATCTCTGAAATGGGGGGTTGGGGGTTAAATTCGGAGTCGATTGATATAAGCATGTATGGTTCCCAGATCAACCCCTGAATTATTATTAATTTTTAAAGACGGTCCAATCAGGCGCGCCCGATGAGCGGGCTTACGTCGGTGAGCCATACGCGCGTGTAGTGGTGCCTGGCGGAGCACGGTAGGAGCACCGCTTCGCCAGGCACCACTACACGCGCGTATCGCTCACCGACGTAAGCCCGCTCATCGGGCGCGCCTGATTGGACCGTCTTTAAAAATTAATAATAATTCAGGGGTTGATCTGGGAACCATACATGCTTATATCAATCGACTCAGAATTTCACCCCAAACCCCCCTTTCAGGGATAACATTCCGTCCTGGGACACCCTGTATATATATAAAAGTACTTTTCTCACAATTTAAATACTAACCCGGAATTAAGAAAGAGGAGTGTGGGGATAACATCAAGGGGCGACGAAGGACGCTGGCGTGGAGTACCCGAGGCGAGAAAAATTGTTTTTCATCACTTTAACTTTGCTGAAGTCCAGCATCGAATTAAACTCCGAGGTCGGCGCACCGTTAAAATGAGAAGAGAGCGTTCGTCTTCGTGTTTTTTTTTTTTTAATGCCTTAATGCTCTTCGCGTTCCTCACGGCTTTTCCATTTCCGTAGCTTCAGTTCCTCTCTCTCTCTTCTCTCTCTCTCTCTCTCGCTCTCTCTCTCTCTTTCTCTCTCTCTCTCTCCCTCTATGGCTCACAGCTAGAGGCTCTATATGTCTTACTCTTTAGCCATTCCTGGTCTTTTCCACTCTCGGTGTGAGAAACGAGGTAGCCAACGTCGTCGCAGTCCCACACGGAAGTGGGTTACCATCCCTCTCTTGTCTCTCTCTCTCTTCGTCCGTTCCTCTTTCCCGGGTGACTACAACGTTTCTCAGGCACTTACCATTAAGAGCACTGTCCCCGACAACGGCACATCCAATTATAAGTGCGAAATTCATTGTTCACCGGGGTGGTCCCCCAACCTATTTCGTTTCGCGCTCCCTCCCCCCTCCCCCGCACGGGTTGTGAACGTTGTGCGGCTATTCCTCCACGGAGCCATCCACGGGGGTTGAACCTCTGCCAACTAAGCCCGCGGCGTACTCCAGCGCGAGGATAGAGTTCGCCGGCCCGAAAATTACCCGCGGCGCCAAAATTCTCGGTTGAATTTCAGACTCCAAAGTGCTGGAGCGCGGAACCTGTGCTGGTCGAACCGATCCGGGACTTCGGGGAGAACGGGACATTTTTAAATGGTCGCAAATCATGAATCGGGACAGTTATATTGCAATTTAATAGTCATGGAAGTTTGCAGCCAAACTTGTCAGTGTTGTCGCTTATGGGCGCTGACTTCGATCATTGGCTGGGTCTCGGGTCGATTAATCGTGTCTGTTATGATCGGTAATTTTTCTGGGTCACTGATCTGAGCCTGTTGCAACTGAACTTATTTTTCTCAATGTATCGATTCGTTTTCAAAGGATCCGGTCTCGTTTTTCTTTTTTTTTTCTTGGTACTCGTTCGAATATTTTTTGGACTTCTCGTTTGATTTCTCGATCGAATTTTATTTGAAACTCGTGCTTAATTTTTCGATCGAATATTATTCGAAATTCGTGTTTAATTTTTTGTTCGAATATTATTCGAAATTCGGGTTTAATTTCTCGATCGAATATTTTTTCGCAATCGTTGTTTAATTTTTCCATCGAATTTCATTCGAAACTCGTGCTTAATTTCTCGATCGAACATTTTTCGAAATTATCATTTGATTTCTCGATCGAATTTCATTCGAAACTCGTGTTTAATTTCTCGATCGAATATTCTTCGCAATTCGCTTTTAATTCTCGTTCAAATATTGTTTGATATTCTTGTTAAATTTTTTGTTTAAATGTTATCGAAATTCTTGTTCATTTCTCATTTAAATATTCTTCGATTTCCTGCTTAATTTTTGTTCAAATATTCTGTAAAATTCTCGTTCAATTTTTATTTGAATATTCGTCGAAATGCTCGTTTAATTAAACAAAAAAATGTTTAATTAAGTTTAATGAAGTGTAATTTTGAACAAACTTAAGCAAGCGTTTAATTAAGCAAAAAATGTTTTGCTTAAATATTATTCGAAAGTCCCGTTGAATTTTTCGATTAACTATTTTTCGAAATTCCCGTTTAATTTTTCGCTGAACTATTTTTCCTAATTCTCGTTTTATTTTTTACTTAAATATCTTTCGAAATTCTCATTTAATTTTTTGTTTTAATATTCTTCGAAATTCTCGTTTACTTTTTCGTTGAAATATTCTTCGAAATACTCTTTTAATTTTTCGTTCAAATATCCTTCGAAGTTCTCATTTAATTTTTCGCTCAAATATTCATCGAAATTCACGTTTCATTTTTCGTTTAAATATCCGCCAAAATTGTCGTTTCATTTTTTATTCGAATACTTTTCAAAATTCTCGTTTCATGTTACGTTAAAATATTCTTCGAAATACTCGTTCAATTCGCGTCTTCGAATTAGAAAATGAATTCTAGGCGAATTCTATTGGATCTAAGCACGCGGCTTTATCCAACCGATCCACCAGTTCGAAAAATTCACTGATCCGAAATCCCGACGAACTCGACTTTGAGAAAATATTTTCTCGCACCACCTCTGTTCGTTTAGCCTTAAAAAAAATCACAACTAACTTTCCGTTTTTTTTATTTTCCAAAAAAAAAAAAAAACAAATCGCTACATTCCGTCGTGTCGTATACGTCATTATTTTTTCGCAAGTATTACCCTTGATATCCGTCAATAAATGCGAAAGCTTTATCAATTCGATATTGATTTTTACCTCGTCTTCGAGAGCTCTCATATTCACGTGATCCCGACGCAAAGCTGCGAAACATAATTTTCATTGTATTGCTCTAACACGCGAATAAATTCGCGTATCGTATAAACGAGGAAAAAGTCACCCGACTTTTTTTCGTAAAAAAAGGTCGAAGATTTTCCTGCGCCGATGTCGAAGTTGGAGCACAGTTAGCCACGTACTTTCGAAGGCTTAGCTCGCTCGTTGTTCCGCAGCGAAAAATAAGTGTATACCGGGTCTTTTATTCCAACGGCTTTTTTTCTCTCCTCCTCCCCCCCCCCCCCGCCCTCCTCTTATTTATCGTTTATCTTGGATCCTTTTCTCTCGCTCGGTTCGGATGAATAATTCAACCTGGAGCAACGGTGCGCCAAGTTTCGCTTCTTACAACACGAACAAGTGTGTGTGCGTGTGCGTGTGTGTGTGTGTGTGTATGTGTGTTACGATCGTCGTAGGTGCACGCGGGGAGTGGTTCAGGCCGGAATACTGCGCTGAAAATCAGCCGTTACTTTCCGAGTAAAATCCAGCTCTTTGCGATCCACGTACAAACTCCTCCGCGGATACCTCCCCTCTCATCACACTTCACGCCCCCCCCCTCCCCTTTGCGCTTCAACCGTTTCATCGTTCTTTCGTGCTTGTGAGATGCTGTCTCGATTTAATTCCCGTTGGCCTCTCTCTCTCTCTCTCTCTCTCTCTCTCTCTCTCTCTCTCTCTCTCTCTCTCGCTCTCTCTTTTTTGCTTGGTCGATCGCGAGAACAAACGCACCAAGTAGAGAAACGCATCTGCGTGACCGGACGTGCGCACCACCGCAGGATCTCGTCGGATATCATCTTCGTCGATCCAACCAAAAGATTGTTTACCAACGAATTTGAAAGTTTTGTGTGCACCAAATTGGCAAATTGGCTGGAAGAACGAGGCTTTTTTGGGGATTTTTTTTTTTAAGTATGTTTCGCAGCGTCGGTGCATGAACAGGGCCTTGTGTCGGACGAGGGTGTGAGTGAACTACAAATTGAAAAATCAGATGAGGACCGTGGAGCGTTATCGTATCTACCGGAGAGTCGCGTAGAAAAATCGATATTTAAACAGAAATCGTTTTTTTTTTTATTTTCATTTTTTGTATCGGGAAGAAATTTTTTTTTCGACAAAAAAGAATATTCTGAATTTTTTTCTATAGCAATTTTTTCTATAGCAAAAAATCGTAGTATGTGACAAAAAGAAGAACGATCACTATTTTTAGGTGGTTTGCTAATTTTTGCTTTGAATTATTATTTTTCACGGGTTAAATAAGAATTGTTGGAAAATGGATGTTAAAAATATGATCACGTGATCGATGACTTTAACGAGCGCAAGAAAGACTTTTTTTTTATCGTGCTAGGGTATTTTTTTATTGTACCATGGTGTATAAAATAGAGTATTGTTTATCGATAAAAAACCAATAGATTGAATTTTCTGACGAGAATCATATTGACTTTTGAGCACAATTTCGAATTATTCTTCCCGTTTGAGACGTGAAAAAAAAAAACAAAATGTTAAGCTAAAATTGGAAAAATGGATAGCACCGCATTTTAAAATTGATCTTTATCTTTATTTTTATTTTTATCTTTTTTTTTATCTTATCGTGAGATTTTTACCGATTTTTTTTTTTTTCATTTCTCGGTTTGGCCATTTTATTTACCATTTCTACATTTTTCGCTCTGACCATTTAATTTGACATTTTTTTCATTTTCACTCTGGCCATTTTATTTTACATTTTTTTACATTTTCACTCTGGTCATTTTATTTGACATTTTTTTTCATTGTCACTGTGGCCATTTTATTTGACATTTTTTTTCACTTTCACCCTAGCCATTTTATTCACGATTTTTAGATTTTTCGTTCTGACGCCGAGGAAAAGATTCGATCTTTTTTTTCCTATCACTAATAAAGAATCGTTTCGAGTATTATTTTGGTCGATACTAAAGAAAAAAAGAAAACTAAAAAACAAATAGATTGAATGCGCACTCTAAAGCTGAAAACTTCGTCATGGTGACTGAGCCCAGTTGGGTAAAGCGGCACAGACCATTTTTCTTCGCGTGGTATTGCTGCGATATTAATTGCTCGTTTCGTTTAATCTCAGAGCACTGTACACCCTTACGTTGTATCCTCCATTCCCAGCAACTCGAAGACTCTAATTAGGCGCAAAAAAATAATAACTATATGCGTTTAAAATGCTCGCGTAAATTATACGAGATGTTTTTTTTTTCGGGCGAGCAAGAAAACACGATGTGCAGAATGTGGGAATATTTGGAGAACAGAGGGTTGAGTAAAACGTAACGTGGATAGTGTGGGGGACGGGAAAGAGAGAAAAGAAGAGAGAGAGAGAGAGAGAGAGAGAGAGAGAGAGAGAGAGAGAGAGAGAGAGAGAGATACATAAATGGCAAACTAAATGCCCCTCGAATTGGAAATGGAGTGAAATCGCTGATGGGAATATTTACTCTCTCGTATCTCTTGGGAGGGCATGTTTTGTGTCGATCGAATAATTGCCCTACAAAAGCCCCATTTAATAATTGCCTCACAAAACCACGAAAAAACCAAGTAGCCATTATTTACTCGTTTATTCAACGTGAACATTTTTCTCGCATTAATTTTTTTTATTCCATTTGTTTTAGATGTAACTTTTCTTTTTTATTTAATTTTTTAAAATTCCATTTGCTTTAAATGTAACTCTTCTTTTTTATTTATTTATTTTTATTCCATTTGTTTTGAATGTAACTCTTTTTTTTCATTGAATTTTTTTTAGTTTTCAAATTTTCGAAATTTTATTCACTTGGTCGTTAATTTTTGTTGTTGTTTTTTTTTCGTCGTTTTCTTCATTTCTGTCAGTTATTTTATTATAGAGATAGGATAAGGTAATTAATGTGGATCTTTCGTCTTTCGGGGTCTTGGTAATCAACGTTACCTTTTTCACTCTCACGCTATATCGCTTTCTCTCTCTCTCTCTCTCTGTATATATCAGAAATGCATCACGCGATTCCTTGCTGGATTAGAGCAGCTTCCATATCACATGTGACCCATATGCATTTTTTTCCATTTTATACCGCTCTTTTACCATCTCTGTACTATTCTTCGTACGTTTTCAACCTCATTTCGTCGACGATACGAGTTCTTGACGGATCTCTAACCTTTGTTTAAATCTTCAATCTTCGTCACTGTTCACTTCTTGCACTGTATCGGAACACTGGAGCTGATTAATATTCTAGGGATTTTTTTTGCCTCATGTTGGAGCAATATATATATATGGATATTGCTTTAGGTGTGTAATCGAGAATTTTTATGAATTGTTTATTAAAATTGTCATAAACAATGTCCGTTATTAAATAAAAATCGTCATTGAAATTCTTTCAAAATATTCAAATAAATTTCGAAGTCCCAGAATTTCGTAATCTTTTTTTCGCTGCTGGTACCCGTCTGACACCCTAAAAAACACATCCGTAAATGTGTTTTTTAGGAGTCTTACGCGGAGATATTGCGACTGAGAAAAAAATGATTTCCAATGGTTTTTCCAGTTCTCTTCGAGAAAAAATATAGCGTGTTTTTGTGATGAGTCGTATTTGCGAGAAAAAAATTGAGCACCCTGGAAAAAAAATCGTAATTATATTTTGAGTACCGCGGAATGAAGATAATTGAATTCCGAATAGGGAGAACTCCTGCAAAACTTTTCTGCGTATCGCGTAATCGAGTCAAAAAATCTCAAAGATGCATTTCAAAGTGGATAAATTGAACTTAATTCCATTTAAAGATAAGTTTTTTTTTAAAAGTGTCTCGTATTTGGAATTTAATTATCGTCATTCTGCTGAACTATCAATGGAATTTTTATGTTTTTTACAGAATGCTCAATTTTTTTGGGGCGAATAATACTCGTCCGAAAAATACGCTATATTTTTTTTTCGAAGAGGACTTGATAAACTATTAAATATTGTATTTTTTTCTCGGTCGCGAAGTCTTCGCGCCAGAACCCTAAAAACATATGGCTATCTTATAATTGTCACCCTGTATATCTAGTTATATATATATATATATATATACACGGATGGAAATCACAAGGCGCGGCGATCCCGGAAAGAGAGAAAGAAGTCTCGCACCGGGTTTGGTCAGCGTAGCGCATTGCATATCCTGTAAGCGAAACGAGCTTTTTCTGCTATCTACTCGCTAGAACAATTCGCCCGACCGACGCGATTCGCCGTAGCGAGCGGAGCAGATCGAAAGAGCAGGGACCCGACAGAAGGCAAAGCCACATACGCACATACACCCACACACACACACCCTCACACACACACACACACATATATTCATAAACGATGGAAACAATTACTATATATTAGCCTTTGCTCTACTATTACTTTACTATTCGCTAAAGATCTTGCACCTGAACACTGGTCCGTCGGGCCACTGCTCTTCGAGAAGAAAATCGTGTTTTGTCATGTTCTACCCGATGGATCCGGATAAAACAGAGTGCAAATAGATTCCGGAAGCGTTAACAATTTTATTCCAAATCGTCGGAGGAAAAAGCTTCAACCGTTTTATCGATGGGTATCCTAAATCTTGATGTCAACCTGTAACGAATCTACAAAAAGACACGTTAAAGTTCGCATCGTTATAATGCACCGAATAATAATTCTTTCTAAACGCTCAAAATTTTTTGTTGACCGATTAAGATTCTGAAAAGCACTTTATCATTTCTACGTATTACTATTAGAGATCGACGAACGAAATTTGCAAAAAAAGACTTTGGATAATGAGAGTAACAGCGACCAGAAAAAAAAATGAAAAAGAAAGTCGTTGCATTCCAGCGATGCAAGCTTCGTCATTAGAAAGACACTGCAATTTCATAGTATCGGTAAGATAGTGGGAACAGTAAATGTACTTTTAGACAAGCGTTCTCCTAGCTTTTATCGGAATAGTATTCATATATGTTAGTACAAGCTGTGGTAGCTATTCATATATACGTTCCATAGAGGTATATGCATGCATACATATACAGCTATATACAGGGTGGATCAATAACTATTAGCACCTTGGATATCTTCGAAACTATAAGGTTCACAGAAATATTTGCTGAAATGAAATTGCACAGTACGAAAGGGGCCATCCGATAGCGATAATAGTTTTTTTGCAGGTGGAGGTACTTCGGACATTTGAAGGTCAACTCCATTTTTTTAAATGGATCGGTATGTTTTTTTTCTGTATCATGAAAGAGGAGCTTAAAACAAGTTCAACGACCTATAACATCAAGGTCATTGAAGGTCATAGAAAGTACAGAAAGGCGATAATACTTACAGTTTCGGTAGTAAATAAAATTACTACGTTTATAGTAAGTGTTCAAAATGACGAACATCAGTATCAATGCAACATTGGATTCTTTTTTCGATTGATTAACTTGCGAGTTTTACAGCGTCAGAACTTATTGATGCACAGGCTGTAATAATTCTTTGTTGCATGTCGTCAAGTGTAGTTGGTACTTCTTTGTACACTTTATCTTTCAATGTTCCCCATAGAAAGAAGTCTAAAATCCACTAATAGTTATTGAACACTTACTATAAACGTAATCATTTTATTTACTACCGAAACTGTAAGTATTATCGCCTTTCTGTACTTTCTATGAGCTTCAATGACCTTATGTTATAGGTCGTTGAACTCGTTTTAAGCTCCTCTTTCATGATACAGAAAAAAAAACATACCGATCCATTAAAAAAAATGGAGTTGACCTTCAAATTTCCGGAGTACGTCCACCTGCAAAAAAACTATTATCGCTATCGGATGGCCCCTGTCGTACTGTGCAATTTCATTTCAGAAAATATTTCTGTGAACCTTATATTTTCGAAGATATCCAAGGTGCTAATAGTTATTGATCCACCCTGTATATAAAGGGTGTTTCAAAATGACCTGACATTTTAAATTGCGTGCCATTTTTTTGTGTGGCGAGCACAGAGTACTAAACTGTGACAACTGGTATCAGGAAGTATTGAGGTTTAGTCATGGAAACTTACACGATCGAGCAACGCATAGAAATTGTGAAAATGCAACGTGAAACAATGCAGTTATCGAAGACGAAGTTTCATGGTCGTGTTATCTCGCGCCGCGGCGATGCCATTTGGCCACCAAGATCTTGCCATTTGACGCCATTGGACTACTTTCTTTGGGCTTTTCTGAAAGGAAAAAGTTTATGCCAATGATCCACAGACTATTTCGGAGCGTAAGGAATAAATTGGACGTACCATTAATGAAATTAATCTGCAATTATTCCAAAATGTTACTGAAAATTTCGTCAAAAGAGCGAACATTTTAAAACAGGGACGAGGCGGCCATTTATCGGATATTGTGTTCCACACATAATCTCCATGTTTGTACCTGATGTTAAAATTTAAAAAAATACGTAATTTTCAAATAAATAATACGTTTTATTAATAAATTAAAATGTGAGGTCATTTTGAGACACCACATATATATATATATACACACATTTAAATCGTGGAACACTATATCTATTCTCAATTCAAATATTTCTGCCTGTGTAGGCAAGTTCCTAGCTTGTATCAGTACTAGCTCTTGGAAAAATATATACATAGTAAGAACCACGGAAATTATATCTACTTCCGATTCAAATGCGCCCGTTCGTGTGCGCGTGCTGCACCTTCGTATCGGTATTAGTAGCAGCTGGAAGTATAATGAGCAAACGGTCGACCACCAACGCTTGGTGGATTTTCTTCAGCAAGGAAGAATGTCGGAGCCTATATATATATATGACTCAATGCTCTTGGCGAAGCTGCGTTTCTCTGCTCATGTAAATATATATACAGCCTTGCTCAAAAGTATTAGGCACCCTGTAAGTTTTCTATCCGGACAAAAAATTGAATATCTCGGCAAAAAAAATCGTAAGCCAATTTATCAAACGGGGTTTTAAAGCGGACAAATCCAGCTTCATTTTACTTTTTTATTTTTATTTTTGCGATTTTTTTTTGTACCCAGTATGTCACTTTGAACATGCTAATTTTTCACGATTTTCGCACTTTGCCAAATCGCGTACCGAACGTTGAAAAAAAAATCTCAGTATTTAGTGGTAAAATCTTTAAAAAGAACACCATTAGCTTTAGTTTCGTTTTTAGAAAAAGTTTTTCCAGTCTGTTTTCGCAAAGTTATCTAGTTTTTTCTTGAAAAAAAAAAAAAACAGCACTTCTTCGAAAAGCCGTGCGGCGTAACTTGAAAACTATGAAGTTTGTTATATTTAGTCTAAGAAATAAAAATTTGTATTTTGTCATTTTGGAGTGACTAAATTTTTTTTAGATTTGTTTCCAAAATTTTTTTGTATTGCTACTTTTGGTTGATAGTCAACGATTTGTCTCATTAATTTATTGCCGTTACTTTGAAACAAATATGTTTTAATGAAAATATCAAGAGGAGAAAAGGTACCTAATTGAATTTGTACGTCGTACGAATCAGATGGTAGTCTATACGAATCAAATCGTCGAGTGGCAATAAAAAAAAAGCGATGCAATGAAATTTTTGAACGAAAATCTAAAAAAAAATTCTTTTCGCCGAGATATTCAATGTTTTTTCCGGATAGAAAACTTACAGGGTGCCTAATACTTTTGAGCAAGGCTGTATATATATATATATTTCTATGAGCAAAGCAACGCAACCCTCTTGCAGTAGCTTGACCAAGTTCATTGGACCAGTCTGAAATGCGCGCGGCACAAGTTCCACGTTCCTCGCTCAAACACGGGTGAGAATCTTGCCTTTTTGATCGTCGAAATGTAACACGCAGTAGAGAAGAAAACTACGCAGCCTCGTATTACGGCCTGATGTACGGGGGGTCAAATCGCGATGAAGGGCTTAACGGTAATTCGCGAAGGCCAAGATCCAAGTGGTAGCAAGATTGTGTATAAGGGACTGATTCACCGGGACACGATTCATTGTACCTGCGGGTTGGCTGTTACATTTATGCTTGGGTATTTTATGGAACTTCGATGGTTGGACGATCGGTTTGGAGCTGTAGACGGTCTGAGGATTTTGGGTGGCGTCGAGACGATGAGGCATTGATATTGATTTTATATGTATTTGTATATGTGTACTTGTGCTAAGAGTGCGGCGAAGATATTGAATGATGAGGTGACCGTCTGAGGTGTCGAGGATAATTACAACAATAAAAATGTTACTCAAAGTATACGCTGCAGAGAGCCAACGTCATGAAGCGACCCTCGATAAAAAATCGTGGATTGGGTGGGCGTCGATTGGACGGGGAAATATTGTCCACTGTACGAACGAAACGATTGATGGAGATCGCAATGAGGATCTCGTCGTTTAGCGTAAATTCGTAAGATTTTGTGTTTTTTTTTTTTATGGAAAAATCACGAAATTGTAAACGTCTAAAAAGAAACTGATTCTTGGTACAATACTGGTAACGATTGCGTGGTAACATTTAACTTTGACCATAAAGCCCCTTAGAGGATGGTGGGAAAACATGGATAACGAGACATCCTTAGGAGTTGATTGCCAGGAGTCTCTTTTTTTTAAAAAAAAAAAAAAGCAACGCCAATTTGTAACAAATTCTAGTTATGGGTTGGAGTTTATGATATTTTTTTTGCATCACTCCTAGGGGAAATAATTTCCAGTTGGAAGCAAAAGTGGAAGACCTGAAAAATGGAATACTTTTTTTTTTACGCATCGAAATTATTTCCCCTGGGAGCAAGCAAAAAACTGGGTAATCTCCCACTCATGATTCAAAATTGCAATACGCTTTAAAAAAGGATATCTATCGATCCGTATAGATATACATATATTAACGATTCATTTAAAAAACAAATTAAAGATCGCCTAAAATAGTCAGATGTTCTAATCGCCGAATCGACTGGTTCTCAATTTATATATAATATATTAACATATCTGACTATTCTGGTCGATCGTTATTTTTTTTTCCATACGAACATTGATTTCATAGACAGGGATGCTCCCTCAATTCTCGAAGTTGAATGTCTTGAAATTCACTTTTGCTTGCCGCATATCGAATCATATCATAAAAGTGTAAACTTTACGTGCCGATACATTGAAACTATATGAGATTGAAGTTTTCATCCTTGGAATGCAACGAAAATTAATATTTCGAAATTCTAATTCCTTATGGCTAATTTTGCCTACAAAAATCCCTCAAACATTTTTTAAGATACTCAGCAATCTATAATATAAATCCATAAAAAAGATCTTCTATAATAATAAAAGTAAGGAAAATAAAATGTAGCAAAGAGCTTTCGTTGCGTTCCAACGATGCAAGCGTTAACGCCATGAAAATATTTGCAATAAAATTAGTTAGGGAGGATGAAGTATGAGTGACAGAATGCATTAAGATGATTTTCAGAATTGTTGTCTGTTCGGTTGTTTGTTGATGCATGTATTTTTTTAGGGTTTTAGGGATTTCAAGTCTTGATTCAGTGAAGAGATAAACAAGGAGAGAGAAAAAAGTAAGAAATAAAGAAAGAAGGTAGAGTCTCATATTTCTCAGGCACGATGGTAGACTGACTGACCTAGGTAAGAGTTGGTGATTAATGCAATAGTAGTATAAAAGTGCCAACCTTCAATTCCAGTATCATTGAATGGCATTTTTGTCTACAGAACTATATGGGTTTGCAATATAGTTCTGTAGACATCATTGTATGATTTATGGTCTTCGGCAAGTACATTCCTGTGGCCACTTGAAGGCAGTCCTTTCTCAGTGCACCTCTATACCTTTCAAGGAACATATCTTCCAAATTATATGTTCCTATCTTCAGCGGATCAGGCTTTGCATCGTCTATATGTCAGTCAGCTATTCAGGCATTAAGTCAGTCATTCACGGAACTTTTTTATACGTGTAGATAAATGGCTAACCTATAACATTTTTCATGCTGGCGATCAGCACATCTGACAGTTTTAAAGTCGATTTTTAATCTTTTTTTCACAACGACTCGTTGATTTCGTGGACAGAACGGTCCTCCAATCCTCCAAGTTCAATGTCTTCAAAGTTATATTTCCTTTCCTACATACCTGACGAGAATTTTATAGCTTTTACGAATATACCGTTACATCCCTCTTTCAAAGCCCGACCTTCCTCCACAAATTAATCGATAATTAAGATGAATTTAGATGACGTTGCATCGAGGAATCGCGTGTCGGAAAAACGACGAGCGAAGAGTCGAGTTTGAAGAATAGCGCCGTTTCCGAAGCGGGAGTGTTTTACGCTGGATAATATTAACGGCATCTCGCTCTTGAGTTACGCTCGATGAGGGAGACAGTGGCAAGAGGGGAGGGGGGGGCGAGGGTTCTTTGGGAATGGTTGCTCGAGGATACAATACGTGTACGTAGTACGTAGGTATATATACGTTTGCGGTATGAAGCGCGGCAGCCGGGAGAAGCGCGCGGTCTCATCGCCTCTATAATCCATGTACATACACGTAGGAGTAACGGGGAGCCGTATAGGCTCTCACCCTGTGCTCGCGGCAATTAGCTCCGCGGCTCGCAGGAAGTACACGGACGAACGAGTATTCCGCGAGGGTAATGAGCGCCAGAGCGGTCTTGCTGTTCGTTGCACTGTGCCGGTAGTTCCAGAGAGAGAGAGAGAGAGAGAGAAAGAGAGAGAGGAGCAGAAGGGTGGGAAGGTATCGAATAATCGCGAGAAAAGTAGAGTGCGAGATCAGTTTATATATATATTTCGTATATTTGTATATTTATATTTATATTTATATACTACATTTATATTTATTATATTATATATTATATTTATATTGATTTTTCGTATATTTGTATATTTTGTGTGCAGAAACAACTTTATTACGAATTTATTATATATATATGCACACACACGCACGCACACACACACACACACACACACACAATGTGTGTGTGTATATACAGGGTGAGGCACATAAAGTGTTACAGAGCAATAGCACTCAAACTATTGATCATATCCAAAAATGTTTCAGACAAAAGTTTCAGTGTTCGAGAAGGCCGTCATACTGGACGACGACCTACAACACTGGACTTGTGTTGTAGGTCACTGAATTCGTATTAAAATCGGTAATAATGTCATCGAAAAAAAAATACATGGTTCCATTTGAAAAAGTGGAGTTGACCTTGACGTAGCTTCAGCGCCTCCACCGATAAAAAAATAGGGTGGTCCAGTATGACGGCCTTCTCGAACACTGAAACTTTTGTCTGAAACATTTTTTAATATGATCAATAGTTTGAGTGCTATTGCTCTGTAACACTTTATGTGCCTCGGCCTGTATATATAGATATATATAAATAATACATTCGTAATAAAGTTGTGTCTGAATACGAAATATCAATATGAATTTAATAATATGATAAAATATTTAATAATATATATGTAATATATGTAATAAATATATATATATATATATTATTAACTGATCTCTCACTCTACACACTACACTTTGGACACAATTTTATTACGAATTTATTATATATACACCCACACACACATATATGTATATGTGTGTGTGTGTATAATAAATTCATACCAAAGTTGTGTCTGTATACGAAATATTTTTTTATAAGAGTAATTGTGTTGTTTACTACCGATCAAGAGGCCAAGACAGCAATTTTGTGAATTTTTGTCCGTCCGTTTATCCGTTTGTGCGCGCACGCATCAGGCAAAAACTAATCGACGAATTTAATTAAAACTTGGCATGGATATAGCTTGTACTCTGGATTAACATGTAGGGTACTTTTTATTTCGATCTGTTGCGAAATTTTAGCTCAATGCGCACGTCTTAACGTTTTATTGAGACGTCTTACTATACGGTACGATAATTCGACGATAGATGGCGCTACATTGATTTACTTCGCGCTTTGGTTTCGTTGAATCCAAAACTAGAAAAGGAACGTCCACATGCTGGCACTTATATTCTTTCGTAACCGATTAGGCTATACATTCCAGCTTTGATACGTAACCTAACCTAACCTGATTATGAATTCGGACTAAGTCGCTGGTAATGCTAGTTGTGAATAAAAATAATCAAATACTGAATTTTTTAGATCCGTACATTTTTGTCATTAAAATGATGGCAGAATGTTAGTCTAAAAACAGTTTTTCTGTACCTGGCCAAATCATTTTGAAATCAACCGTCATTGGATCGAAGATCCACGGGGACGAGCTGCAGTTGTTGGATCGTACAAACGCGAGGTGTAATTGGCATTTGCGCGCATGCGAAGTTTCGCTTGGTGAAAAAGAAATTTAATTCCGGGCAGCATGGAAATCGTGGTCCCCGCGGGATTCAATATCATACCGAGTTTTGTAGAATAGGTGGGATTTGCGTGATACGACAACGACAAGAAGGAGGCGAGTAGAGCGAGATGATCGAACACACGAGCGAGTATATAGTCGTCGCGACCGGATACCATAAACACACGGGATGCAAAGTGCGAATAGCTGAGAGCACCGAGTCTCCGAGCTGCTAACAGTAATCCGGCTTTGCCAGTTCCCTCCGTTCGTTCTCACTTCGTCCCGTCTACACCTATGCACGTAACGTGTGCAAGTTCCTTTACACTTGTACGCGATGTGGAGTTCTGGCACACGTACACGTGCCCGTATAGGAGCAAGTTCTCGATGAAATTGACGAACGAAGGATTGGGTTATCCAGGATTGGCTGCGACAGGCAGTCCGGTGTTGCCGAAAGCTTCGACGTTCTGTGTGCCGTCACACGCACACACATACACACGAGCGCGGATGTTCCGGCAGGAATTCGTCGAATTAGGAAACAGCCAACAACCAAATGTCACGGGAAGACCATCCGGGAAGTGCCATCAAGAGTAACCCAAACATCCCTGGGCGAGAGAGAATCCTCGGGATTGAACATTGTACTCATCCGATTTTGTTCGCGAGAGATCTGTTTATCAGCTTGGAAAATATGCGGATGTCCTCGGATTGATCTGTTCAGCAGTTTCGTAAAGCCCCAGTCAACATGACGGTTCGTTTCGTATCCGTCGAGGCAATGCCAAATTGTGTGACGTTTGCCCTGCACGTTGAAGCTCGAAAATCTTCTATTCGCGTCCTGGAGAAGCCTTGATTCGGTCTAGAGATTATTCATCGCAGTCACCAATTCGTATTCACGATCGAGCTGTCGTCACGTGCATTGAGAATGCAAGACGAGAGCACACCGAGTGAGGAGGAAGCAAGACTATGGTGGGTGATCAATTTCCCTTGGGAAGAATAATTTCAACGGTCCAGTCTTCTCGTTCGCTCGTGGAATAACCGATACTACGTGATACGCATCCTATTGTCATGTTCATCAACCTCCCCCGCCTGCTTGCTCTCATTCCCGTATTGGTCTGAGCTACGTATTGCTCTCGCTTTCCCGCAATCTCCTTCAAGTTCCCCCCTCGCTCGCACGAAGCTGACACGCTGATGTCAAAGTTCTCAACGCGAAGAACTTGTCACTTAGTCAACTGGGAACTTGCAAGCTTCCATTTGATGCTGTATTTGGACGAGAAACCAAAGAAAACGGAATTGCCTGAAACATCATGCTACTCTTGTCCAATATCAAGCTGAGAGGCCGAACAGTTATCAGATTAATCAAATGATTGATGATCAAGCGATGCCATGTTGAAACTGAAGGTTCCAAAGTGTTGTCAATGATCCGGAATCTGCCCCCTTGTCAGGATAACGTTGATATTGGAATCTTAGTGGCATCTTTATCAAAGTAGTGCCTAAGGCTGTGGGTGTTGGCAGTGTTCCGGAATCTCCATTTTTTCTTGTCGAGATAGCATAAATATTGTAATTATAGGAGCATCGCAGTCAAAAGATAGCTGAAAGCAGCACACGTGATCGATAATCTGGAGCCTCTGTCCGTATTGTTGGGAAACATCGTATGTTACAATGTTACAATCATGGAGCCATCCAGATGAAAGTATGATCAAAGGATGGCATTGAAGTTTGCATGATTGGATAGCAACGGGATTTCCATTTTTTTTTTATTTCTTCAGTTTTTCCATCATCCGGATTCGTATCCTGCAAAGTTAGGCGGTGAATATTTGCACGGAATCCTAAAAAAACGGTCATGCGATTTTCGTAGCCTAAATTTGCCAAAACAGTTTGGTCTACTAACATTTCGTTCCAATGATAACAAAATTCAATGTCATATCAAAGTCATATCAAAGACTGCAATTGTGCCCGATGATCTGGAGTCTGCGTCCGTCTTGTTGGGACACTTTGTACATTAGAATTACAGAGGGATCATGATCAAAGTAGTATCAAAGGCTCGGGATATGACAGATGGTCTGGCCTCTTGGTCTTTCTCTTCGGGATAATATGGACATCGAAATCTCAATCTGAGTATAAGTCTAATCAGCTGAGGAAATCAGACAAATCCATGTTGACAGTCTGCAGTCTAAATTCCGTTGGAAGATCAGAGATGCTCGTATCACTGATCCTATAGCCTCGAATCATCAGTCTCCATAGACCGGACGATGATCCAAATGAAAATTGACAACCGTCAGATTATTGCTCCAGCTTTCGCACGATAGAGATCAAATATCACCAACGTTTATTGAAGTATTGAAGCTCGCCACATTAACGGATCAGACGATCGATGTACTCGCACTTGGAACTGAACGAGGCTAGGTCGAGACTTACAGAACCGCTCGTCCATCGCCCGTCGACATATTTCATTATTCCTGTTTCTCGTTTTTGCGCATTGCGGCGTCTCTTCATCGAGTAACATTGGATGTTGCCGCCGTCTGCGGCAAGGTTGCTACACGCGACAGGCAATAGTGGGTTACATTGGTACAGACTTGAATAAGAAAATGTACAGAAATCGCGTCGGTTGATCGTCCAAGTAGGGTCGCCGTGATGCTGAGAGGAAGAAGAAGAAGAAGAAGAAGAAGAAGAAGAAGAACGAGAGGAAGACGAAGAGCACTAATACGAAACGATCCAAGGAAGAAAACCCGACGCCGATCCTTCGGTGAGCGTTCACGTGGACCGATTCGAAGCGACAGCTCTCATTGTTTACCCCGAGAACTCGACGTATCCGCTGATTCTAGCTGGCTTCTCCTGATTTTCTCGTTCTTCGTTCCTGAACTAACGTGGGGAGTCGGCGACTCAGGCGCGGCGTGCACACGTTACCGCGTATGTACTGCCTGGCAAAACGATCCGAACGGGGGATAGCGGTGAAGCTGAAATTCCATGTCGCGTTTAACGTCCTCCTCTCTCCTCTTTATCATCTCCGCGGATGCTGGAGTTGACCTCCTCGCCGCAAGAAGGTCTCGCGGTTGATTTACGCGGATCCATTCGCCAGGATTCTCCATCCACATAAAGATTCTATCAGCTTTTTCTTGGTCTTCGTATATTCGAGTGCGCACTGTCGAACTTCCGGACAGTTCCGGATGTTCAACCGATGATGACCAGAGATCCACGAGGCCCTCGCAATCAAAGCTATGTCACGTTCAATATTCATACCAGCCAGAGGTTTGCTCTCGAATGTGCGATATGATAACACAATGAGTAACGAGTAACAGCATCCCGAGGCATTGGCGTAGCCAGAATTTTTTTCCTGAGGCTAGAAAGAACTGGTTTTGTTCACTATCATATTTTTTTTTAATTAAATTTATATAATAGACGATAATGACGTAACACACCTGAAATATGAAACTTGCTTCAATCACACGTTCATGTTAAAAATAATCATCTAATTTTTCATCATTCTTTAACCCTCCGCGGTCACACGTTTTGGCTATAGCACGTTAGTCACAGGTGGGGTCGCAATGACCCCAGCCATATTTAAACGATTGCCGCGTTGACCGTATCGTTCCCAATGACTCATAAAAGTTTAGGATATTAGTTTGAATATTCTAGAATATGGAATTCTCGGTATTATATTTTAATCGAATTTTTAAATGACGGAAAAAAATCAGCAAGGCGTCAATGCGTAAAAAAGCCCTTTTTTTAATAAACAAAAAATCATCACTCTTGCAATTTTTATTTATTTTTCATAAAATTTTAAGCTCATACTCTTGAGTTATGATAGTTTAAGGAAAAAAATAGCTCCATAGTGGGTGTTTCGAAAAACGTATGTATTCTTATGTCTAAAGAGCCATTTCGGAGTGAAATAAAGAACGATAATCATGAAAAATGAGCGATTTATTATAAAAAGTGGCCGCCAACAACACATAGTAATTTTAGCTTAATGTTGCGTTTGTGGTCATTTTGACCCCGGGTGACCGCGGAGGTTTAATCCTGTTAATCCTTCAACCTTCACTCTCAGTAGGTACCCACAAAAATGGCCCCTATCTAGTTACGCCAATGTTCCGAGGGCGCAAGATGTATGTAGATGAGTTTTCTTCGTTTCCTCATCCAAATGCACTAGCGCATCGACTACAATGGCGTTTACGGATTGAGTTGAAATAATGAGGGAAAAAGTTGTTAGCGAATGGTACGCTTCGTTCGACCTTTTGTTTCTGCCACCTCCTTCCCCTCGCAGACGTAAATTTATAATGAAACATGCAGGACGTAAAATAGCACGCGGCAAGGAGGATACCGAATCCGGTATGACGCGAGGGATGAGCGACAAGAACATTGAGCTAAAGGAAATGAAAGAGGATAGCCAACGAAGCGATTTATCACGAACGCGATGTGATCAAGGCTCGCCTACAGCGTTGGACGTTAATAACGCTTCGCGGATCACTGAAAGTCCCTATCTTCATAGTTTCTTTGCTTCTTCTTCGTCTTCTGCGTCTTAGCTTCGCGGTTCTCCATTTCTCTTCTTCACCCATGGTACCAGTCGAGTCTTTATGCTCCTTTACTATTTTGCCTACAGCCCGCTACACTTGCATATAACGTTATAGGTCTATCGGATACGCCGATGCATCGGCTTGCTTTTCTGTACCGGTGTACCTGCTTGCTCGATCCCCACGTTCCTTGCCTCAACCCATCCCCTCCCTCCCTTCCTCCTTCTCTCACCCTCTTAGCCGGTGCATACCTAATAAAGCGAACGCGCGGCAACTCCTTCGTCCAGGCGCCCCTGTCTGAGCTAGCCCCGATATACTACTCTTTTTACTCCATTTCTTTCAATCAACTATGCGTGCCCCGAGCACAAAAAAAGTTCCACGCTGTATAACTACCCGCGAGGAGCACACGGCCTTACGAATGAAAACCTACAAGGTCGATCGCCCCGTGACTCGGTAACGAGATCTGACGTCTGTCCATAATGCAAGGCGAAGGAACGCCATACACCTTGCATATTCTTGCGAACTCCATTATAATCCGTTCATTCGTGCGTGTGATAAGGGCACCTTATCTTCGCGATAATGAACATGGTACATTTTTTTTATTGCTCGCGGAATCGCTCGTTCTGCTACGGTTCCTTTTAAGCTTTAGGCATTCGGAAATGTTGCTGCCTCAGTGGATACCAATTAGTTTCTGTTGTTCATTTATAATTTTAAGTCAATTTATCATCTACATATTCTTTTGAAGAAGTGATTGCACTTCTTTACTGAAGTGCGATCACTTGGATGCTCGTGGGATCATGTCCTGATCCCCAATGATCGTGTCCTGGCCTTCAATGCTCCATAAGATCGTGTCCTGGTTCTCAATTATCATTTGGCGGTAATTAATGCTCGATAAAATCATGTTCTAGTTCCCAATGTTCCATTTCCTGGACATTAGTGATCAATGGAATCATGCCCTGGTAATCAATGATTAATGAAAACATGTTCTCATTCTCAATGATCATTTCCTGGTCATCAATTCTCAATGTGATCACGTCCTAGTCGTCAATTATTATTTTCTGGACCTCCGTGACCAATTAAATCATGATCTGGCCATCAATGATCAATGAAATGATGCCCCGGTTATCAATGCTCAATGAGATCATATACAAGTCCTCAATAATAATTCCCTGACTATCAACGATAAATAAAATAATGTCTTGGTCATCAACGCTCAATAAGATCATGTCGTGATTCGTGATCTCAATGAACATTTTCTGAACCTCAGTGATCAATAAAATCATGCCCTAGCCATTGATTCTCAATAAAATCATGTTTTGGTCCACAATGACCATTTCCTGGGCACCAATGCTCAATGAGATCATGTCCTAGACTGCAATAATTATTCCCTGACTATCAATGATAAATCACATAAAGTCCTGATTACGATCAGGATCAATGCGATTACGTGCTGGTCGTCAACGATCGATGAGATCATGTCCTAGCTATCAATGATCAATCAGACCACATCCCAAGTTCGACCCAACTGGAGGTCTTGTAACCAAACCCAAACATCCCAACTTCTTCACCACGAATATCAGTTATCGTCGCACGTGTTACAAACCCATCCAAATTTCATTGTAATTAGTTGGACACATGCTCCTCGTTCGTGCCAACTGCGCCCAATTACCACTGCAGTTTGTCAGCCGCCGTCTATTCGTTGCGCGCATACCAAAGTGAGGGTCCACCTATCCGGAAATAGATGTGCGATGGGTGGTTGGCATAACTCGTGAACGCAACTGCCCACGGTACATCACCGCAAATAGTAGTAATGTCAGCTCGTGTTGGTATATTTTTGATGCATATTGCATCAATCTCTCCTTCTCTGACGTAGAGTCTTATCGCAAAGCCACTCGCGGATCTTGCATACCGCAATCGATGCGGTTCGAGCCGGCAATAGTAAGGGATGGGTATGTCGAAGCCGAGGAAGCACATGTGGAATGTGTTCACAGCCAACAATGTACTGCCTCTTGTGTGCTTTCTTATCCAACATGTCTGTTCCTCTCTTTCTAGGGACAATGTGTACCTCTTCCTTTTTAGACCTACACATAGATGGAGAGCGAGAGAGAAAGGGACGTTGGCGTATGCTTTCAGCAAACTGTATTAAGGCCGCAGGTAGATTTCTTCCTTTCTTTAACCGCTACCATTTATCTGCACCATGGATACAGTCCACCCTCGAGGATTGTGTATCTGTCGGTTTAATCTCCCCCTCTCTAGTTCTCTCTCTCTCTCTCTCTCTCTCTCTCTCTCTCTCTCTCTCTCTCTCTCTCTCTCTTCTCTTCGCCTTCGTCCTGTACACAGAGAACGGACTCCAGTTGGACTCTGCTCGTATCTGAAATACAGCCAAGTGTGGCTGAATGCGGGGACTAGGATGGCGCATAGGAATCTTGCAGGCAGGCATCGAGCGTTTCGCCGGGCGTCCCGCGAGCTCGTAGCATACCAGTGCATACGGAGAGTAAAGAACCCCCCGGATCGGTGCAGTGCCTCGAACGAAAGGCGCTATGTGTAGCAATCTTGGCGATTGCCGTATTGGCCATACCCCATGTGCCCATACAACTGCCGGGTTCGACGCTCGACGGATCCCTCAAGGGATAAAGGCTCGAGATACACTCGCGGATATACCGTACCGGGCAATCCTCGCCGAGAGCTCGGAAACACCGCGGCCACCAAGGCTGAAGATATCCAAGCGAACTGGCCTCGATCTACCTTCTTTGTGATCATTACTCCTTGCGCTATTGATGACCGCAAGCGGATAACTCAAGTACACAATGATTTCGGAATTATATCCTAATGTGACAAGCCGTGGTCTCGAGAAAATTGAACACAGAATAACCGTAGGGAATTTATTTCTATTGACTAGCCGTGCAGAAATTTGTTGGGGAGTCCCTAGATCCTACCACATTCCTATTGGGATTTAATAGGGATGACGCAGGTAGGGAGTCCACATTGGGATTCAGGTGGACGCCGCGCTATTTCCCGATTCACGTCGTTTGAGCATTTTTTATTTTTTATTCTCAACTGGATTTTTTTGGACCTTCGAAAAAAATACCCAAAAATTTAGGAATCAAATTGGATTTCAATCGCGACTCCTGATTACAATCCAATGTGATGTGATATTTTAGTACAGGTTTCCAATGCGATTGGCTCCCTGTCAGAAAGTGGGGACAATTATGGAAATCCAATTGGATCTCTTTGACAATTGCTGCAAGGGTATTATTTCTTTTTATTATCCTCTCCCCCTCTCTTGCCCCTTGTCACTTCACTTTGCCAAGTGCCTGACGGAACCTCTTCCCCAATGCACTGCTGTACCGCATTTGCAGGAAGGCACAGGGAAACTGAAAAGCCTTTGCCCGTACAGGCTGCCTTGACTGCGGTCCAGTTGTGTGTCACCTTCGGAAACTCACTAATATTCCCTCACTCGGTGGTACGCGAGCCTACACGGCTGAGCGGTCACTCATCCAACTATTGATCGGAGCGTATGCAGCTTGACATGGGAGTTCGCCGATCACACCAACCGCATGGTCACCACTGTCGGGAAACTAATGTTCGTTGGAAAAAAGAAAATGGAGTCCACAGTTGGAGCCAAGTTTGCTACTATCTGGGAATGATACCGGATCTTTGTTGAATAACAACTAAGAACCGCCAATTAAACTTTCCGGATCAATTCTCCAGTTTTGCTCTTCGGGGAGACATTTTTACTTACATATGTGTACACATATGTATACATATATGTACGCGAAACAATGTCCGGACGTTCAATACCATAATACAGCTCGCATCCATTCCAATCAACGGTAGGAGAAAAGGAAGGGACGAGATTGGCGCAAAATGAAATTGCTGATGTTCCCATGAATCCGGACGTGAAATTATGAGAGTTGGAAAGGCGTTATCGTTCCCATTTCGAAACGAAATGAGGAACAAACCAACGAATGAACTCAATGAACGGACGTGGGAGGGAGGTAAAGAGGCAGAAGAGGAAACAAAACCCGCCATGAGGCGCGAATTCAACGTTACCAGCTATAGAAACCGACTATCGAGTTCCAGTCTCGCTCTCGACGAGTTGGCAAACTGTTCCCTCACGCGAGTTAGTCAGCAGGATCACATCGGGGGTAAAACTCACTTTTACGCCGACCTCACTCTACCTTCGGAGCTCCTCTTACTTTCCTAGTACAGGCGAATCAACGCTCTCATCGAGCTCGGCGTATAACTCCTTGAAAAGAAATTTGTGCATTGAATTTTTCCGGCCTCTGACTAACTTTTATGGCCACTAGCTCGTGGGCGCTGATACATATGCTGGCATCAAATTTTTATCAACCATCCTCTTTCAGCCGCCATCCTTTGATCCTATTCAAACAGTTGATGGTGAAGAGGAATAGCCGGTTTTCACTGCTTCGCGGTTACCGTGGGAACGTGGAGTGAATCAAAACTACGTTTTTTTTTTATGAATTAAAGAATAGAAACAGAATTTAATTGTTCGAATGTTGAGTCTTTTGGGGAAGTGATTTTTTTTTTTTTTTTCATTAATTGCTAAACGAGAGAAGAATGACGTTTTGAAGTACTTTTTATCAGCGATTTTTTCGAAAATACGAAAAGACAATTTGATTGTTTTCATTTTTTAATATTTAAATCGAACGTAGACTTTTTGGAATTATTGTTTGAGAATTTGAAATTTATTCAGAGTAGCTTTTAGTTGTTAGATGGGCGAATAATCGCGTGATTTGGCAAATATTCGTATAGTTTAGCGAATGATCATGTACTTTAATAAATAATCGTATAGTCTGGTAAATAATTGTTTAGTCTGGTGATTGTTTAGTTTGACGAATAATCGTATAGTATGGTGAATAGTCGTTATCAGATAGTCGTAGAGTTTGGTAAATAATCATCTAATTTGATAAATAATCGTGTAGTTTGATAAATAATTGTGTAATTTGGTAAATAATCGTGTAGTTTATTAAATAATTGTATAATTTGGGAAATAGTTGTATAATTTCGTAAACAATCGTTTAGTTTGACAGATAATCCTATAGTCCGATAAATAATCATGGAGTTTGGTTGATAATCGTCTAGTTTGATAAATAACTGTGTAGTCTCGTAAATTATCGTCTAGTTGGATAAATAATTGTGTAGTTTGATTAATGGTCGTAGAGTTTGGTAAACGTTCGTGCAGTTTACTAAATAATCCTTCAGTGTAGTAAGCAATCGTTTAGTTTGGTAACTAATCGTGTATTTTAGGAATGAATCGTCTAATTCATTAAGAAGCTATATCGAGATTGCTTTGTTCGTAATTACAATTATTTGATCGCGTAATTATTTATCCGAGATTTCCCCTGTGATTACCGCCACGCCCAGTAATCATTACTTGATCCACAGTTGTATTCACGTATAACGTTATTATTCGTCACTTTGATCTTTTTATCGTTCGAAATCGTTTATAATCCGCTACAGTTACGAACGTAAATCGTTTGTTTCGCGGAGCACAGAGAGCGCAGCAGTTTCCTCTTCACCTTTCTCGAAATGGAAAATGTGATTTTCCTCATCGCTCCCATGGGGAATGGAGGAAACATAAAGGAGGTAGCAATCGGAACGGGGCACTGTTGTGTACGCGGGAGAGTCACAGATTGGACTTGAATCGATTTTCCTGTGGTGGTACGACGGAAGCGATTTGCTCCTACATTACGTACATTCGCCGACACGTATATATTTCGCTTTTCCACGATGCACTTTGCCTCGAAATCCAGTTTCGTTCTCTCATTTCAATCTAAAACGACAAGTAAATTCGTGCATGCTTTTCAACGACCCCTTTCGTATACGATCGTTCGTGTCAATAAGCGGTAAATCGGTGCTGATCGATTTGCACGAACGAGAAAATAAAAAGCCCTTCCCGCACGTCAAATAAATGTACGAAGCTGAGAAATACTTCGAGTCTACGATCAGGAGCGAAATCAATTAGAGCTATAATTTAATGGAACGATTCTCAATCTCAAAGAGAATCTTCGCATTATCACAATGGCAACATTTTCTTTTCGAAGAAAATTAAATATCTTAACGTGAATTTTAATTACCTCGATTACTTTGATTCGATGGCAACGTCCTTCCTGATGACCATCCGAAAAATTTACATTTTCCATTTTGCGTTACGTGCCATTGCGTTTGAAAAAAAAACTTATCTCGCATTGCAAGGCACGCGAGATTTTACTCCAAGATCTTCCTTTGCGGTAAAAAAATCATAAGTTAATGAACATTGGAAAGTTCTGATGTCCTAGATCACCATCAATCACCGATCGTTGAATTTCGATTCACTAGATTTTTCTCTCGTTGCACGACTTACCTGAAACAAAATAAAAAGAACAAACGTATTTTACATGGTATTCGAAAAAGTAGGAATTCCCACATCCCCTTAAAATAGCAGTCGCGGAGCTTGAGATCAATCAATTTGAAATTCGAAACATTGGATTAGGTGTTTTACCGGACGCACAAGAAGCGTGTTTGCCATCTCGTGAACCTTGGCATGGGATTCCTTACGCCCCATGGTCCAAGGTAATCTTACAAAAGGGATCGATTAAAAGTGTATATCTCACGAAACCTACAGTATCGCTAATTGCCCCTAAGCCAAAGCTGGCATTTTTGCTACGCCTTCGCCTTTTCTTTTTATCCTTGAATATCCTGGGAGGATATATTTTCGTTCAGGACCCCGAATTAACATTAATTCTAGGGTACTGATTCTCGTCGATGCTTGATGTATAGACCTGCACAGCTTGTACACAGATAATACTAAGAGAGCTTGACTGCGCTATAATTATCATACGCAGTATGCCCGAAGGCCCTTTGCTTATTTTCTTCTATCAAACTTTGTTTTCGTAGACCCTCCGAATGTTGGCTGGGAAGATTCCATTGTTGAATCCCAGCAAAGATAGGAATTTATATATGGATGGGCGTAATTCAATGGTAATGATTCTGAACTTGGGCGATCATCTTTCATTGACGAGCACAATTCGGCTCTTGACGAACTTTCAACATCCTTCAGTTTCTATCTTTGACTTATTGCGATAAAAAGATACCATTTAGCGCCTAAAACGTTCTCAAGGTGAGCCCTCCAGGCGATATATCTTAACAACGCCCAAACCGTCTGCACGAAGCACCCCAAAAACGTAATAGCACCCCAGTCATCTTAATTACTAGTTCCGCAGGCGGATTGCCGAGGGGTAGACAACGCGAGAAATTATGGTACGCGATCGATGAGTGACGGTAAAAGGAACGATACGACTCATTGTGGACACGGTTCAAGGTTTCAAAAGACGAGAAAGCTGAGCCAAAAGAACTTCTCAAAATCTACATCATGATTTCACTACCGAATCGCAATGACACAGATGGACCGTCCCAAATGCCACGTCCATGCTATAGCCTAAAGTTGATGCTGCTCCAGGCAATGATGTCTAAAGATATTCCTATGATCAACTCAGGCTATATATGTATGAGGTATATAGGTCATCATGCATCATAGATGTTGCAAGAGTATACTACACTATAGCGATGACACAGATGGACCTTCCCAAACGCTATGTCCATGGTATATCCTAAAGTAGATGCTGCTCTAGGCTATAGTTTCTGACGACAGCCCTATGATAACTAGCTCAGAGTCCATGTGGGCGAGCCATATAGGTCATCATGCATCATATATGTTGCAGGAATATCCCACATGGGTACAGTATCCATTGCATGGTGATCTCCAACGTGAATTCTAATACGCACTATTCACATTTCATTGGATCTGCCCAGCTAGCATCTTACGAGTACAGTAGTCAACCAAAGTCACAATCCCCATCCTCGTGGTCGTCTTAACTTTTGTTGCATCACAAAGTGCAGTTGTTCCACACGGCTTACGTCATCAGGTATTAGCGATACAGTTTCACAGCTTCGTATCTACGTTACGTTCTCAATGTCAATAAGCAGAAGAATCCAGATGTGGTGACCTAGATTCTGCTAACCTGGAGGAGGTCCTTCGTATGAAGCGTCTCCTTCCAAAGAACCTGCTTTGCATAAAAACCTGCTAACTGTGATATAACCTCGCCAACACCTCGTTCAACCTCATTATTAAGCCTTGGCTGGCTGCAAATTGAAGCAGCTGGGCCCATACTTAGATGGGGTCCGCTTAGCCGTGCATTGGCTTGAGTGCTGATAGCTTGGCGGAAGACGGTGTTACTAATTGTAAGTTTTAAATGGCGAAAAAACGGAAACTCAGTCCAAATATACCCGCCTGTATCGGCACAAGTTTTCCTTAGTTTCCCTGTGCCCTCGTGCAAATCCGACACAGCGGTACACCAGGAAAGAAATATCTTGAGCTTTCTCCTATCTAGTTGTAGTTCAGAACCTCACAGTTCTCAATGATTTAATCCCTAAGGGCTGCACAAGTAATGGAAATTTACATTCTTATTTTTTAACATAGAACCCGTGGTTGTTCCACCGCAATAGATTTGCCGATGATGCATAATCTTTATCGCGTCGTCAACGATATCTGTGCAACATATATGTAGTACAAGCACGCTTGCCAAAAAGTAGGCAAGGTGGTCCCGCAACGTCATTAAATCTCAGCGTTGGCCCGTAACGAAAAAGCGAGGGAAAACTAAAAAGAGAAAAAATGTTGAAGAGGGGAAAAAAAAAGAAAAGTGGACAACAACGAAGCCGGCAACAGCGGCCTCGGTGAAGAGCGGCATTTCCGTGCACGTGACGCTCCAGCCGGGGCGTTCTCCGCAACGCTGCGGCAAATTCGCGAGCGGTTACCGTGGCCAATAAAGTTTAGCCTGCCGCAAACGGCCTCTACTCTATCGCATCTCTATACACATATATGAATAGTCCTGCCACATATATACGTATATTTATTGCTCGCTCTTTCTCACCCTTCTCCACCGTCAGTATTGCACGTTCCAGCGAATATGACGGAAATACGCGACAGATACGCCGGGCGAGACCACAGCGGAAACGACGCCGTGATCCTTGCGCGGACCTTGATATTCCAAGCCCGCAGCATAGTCCAGCCGTCAGAGCGGCAAAGTGATTGATTCACTGTAACCTCCGAACGCACAATAGACGGCCCCTGGGAGCCTTTCTTGCTTTGTGGAACTATTGAGTGGTCGCACAGCTTTTGCAGATGGTCCCTCGTAATGACGAATATCTGGATGGCACTGGATTGTGCTAGGCAGATAGACAGCAGGGAGGGAAATTTGTCCTAGAGGATGTAATTCGCGGTACCGAAGGACTTGACGCCTATATACCTCTTCCTTATCATTAGCTGACGGTTCTTCTTCCCTTTCAATCAACCTGGGTGGCTGGAAAATAGAGGAGGGGGAAGGGGATCAAGTGAATTACACGAATAAGGCGGAGTCTGTTTCGGTGGCGCCGAATAAGGACCACCGTTCCTTTCGTTTTTTCATCGTTGTTTTTTTTCCGGAGCTTCCCTCCGGATTGGATTTTCCGTATCTTTCGTTGGGAGTATTCGGAGGTTTGGGTGGAGAGTTTTGCTGACGTATGTGCAATGAATCATCGGACCGGGGGTCGTTTGTTTTTCTTCAGTGATCACCGATCTCTGGATTCCGATGAGATACAATTGGACTCACCACACTGCTACTATTTCTACTCAGTATCAGGAAGGCCCGCTGCAGCGACACGCAGCACTTAAATCTTCATGGGACAAATGTGGGAAGTGTGTTCATCAACGCGACGTGTACCTCCTATCTATCGATTCTCTCCTCCTTTTCCCCGTATCGATGCATCCTCGCATAAAATCCTACGGAACGATATTCCGTGGGTATGTAAAAGTAAATTGATATCAAGTTGACGGATTTATGTGCGAGCGTGGGCCGCAAGAAAATTACTATCGATCGAGTGTCTCCCGTTTCCGGTGAATGTGGCGAGTCACGCGACGCCGCATTCCCCTCCCTCCCCGCATCTCCTTCGTCTTACTCGTCCTCGCATCCCATTCCGGATCACGTCCTCTCCGTTCGAACCACCGACGAGAGTTTCTCTTCCATTTTCCGAGCGAACGAACGCGCGACGAGAGGTTCAACAGCTCCAAGCGTATTTTCCCGAGTAAAGGCTCCTACGGTTGGCACACGCCTACGGACTTCGCCTTGGACATCGTTGGAGGCGGTAGCACAATGCGCGGGTGTCATTCACGCTGTGACTGGATTCACTGACCACATCAGGCAGACTGCTCGTCAGACTTGTCAGCTTTTCGTTCTTGTCACAAGATCACCTTCTTAGGAATGGACCATAGTTTGGAACATCGCGACGGATTTAGTGTGTATATTTAGCAGTTTTGATTCGCGATTCTGTGACAGAACGTCCATTGAAACGGTGGTGAGACGACTAGGATTCGGATCAATGGGGATCCCGAAGTAGATTTAGTGTTGGAAGGTATCATCTTTGATTGATCAGCCGATTGAGATGAATCGCAGGAAAGGTTCATGAAGAAGCGCTGAGTACTCAAGGAGTGATTGGACGAGAACACATATACATCCAAACGTCTCGATCAATTGCACATTTAGCTCCGGTGCCTATCTACCCTGATGCATCTTCTGCCCTCGCTAACTCGTATGCAAATCCTCAGGTTGGAATAACAGCCGGAATAATGCATAGATTTGGCGGCAAGTTAGCGATGGTCTCCACGCAAGAGAAACGAACGATATATCGTGTTGCTATTTGGTTGCCGGTGGATTGCGGAGCCATTACGGAGAACCATTAGACAGCCGAGCCGTTGAGATAACGAGCATTAGCCGGGCAACGAGCTCGCAACGACCGAGTGCCCGCGCTCTCTTCGCGCTAGGAATACAGTCACAAAGGCACCAAGATACACACGAGGAGAAGTGCTAGGAAAATCCGTCCTCCCGTGTTCTTCCTGTACGTATAAATTCGTTGCCCACACGAATATCAAGCCACGTGACGACGTACGGAGGTGTTCCATTTCCTGCAGCCTTTTACGCGTTTCCTGCTTGAGACTCCAGTTTCGTCGTCACTCCAGTGTCGTCGTTCAAGGCTTCATTGAAAAAGGAAAAGAAAAAGGAAGAAGAACATAACGGGATACTCACGAACACGATTGTACTCTGACCAGACGACAATAATTGCGGGACCGAAGTGACGTTGCTTTTTAAAAGTATTCGCCGCTCCTTTTATACTTTAGGGATGAGTCGTTTAAGAATAACTGGAGAAGGCACATTGAGGTCGAAAGCGATATAATAGGATGACTGTCGTAATTCGTGATCCGAAGTAATCCCTAGCCTGCCAAGACTCAAAGAGAAGGTAGCCTCAACATGTTTTCTACCACTAACGAGTACTGGATACCAGAAACCAAATGGGAAAACTCCCTTGGCAGGTATTCCACACGTACAAACAAAATATCCAGGTCACCAGAAATTCGGAGTAACTCTTTCGTTGGCGACGAAAAAGTTTTGGGTTTCACGCCAATACTTGGTTACTAGTATTTGATTGATATTTGGTAATGATGGTTGAACGCATAAACGGGTATTCGGAAGTTGGGTACAAGTTGAAACTCATGAGCGAGCAGCCCGCCCCGAAACTTCACTAATGGATGGTCCTGTTTCTGCAAGAAAAAAAGGTTGATAGGGATTGTATCAGGATGTGGGATGGACGAGTGATCTGGATTTCAAACCGGCAATCATCCATGAAACTTTTTGTGATCAGGGTCTATGGAGGTCTTTATTCAATGATACACGTCTCTCTATGATTGTTTCCATTTTCGGCTGAGGGCCAATTCCATCAAGAGCACTAAATACCAATCCATTACGGAATCGCTGCTTATATCCACATCTTAGTGACAAACACTGGTTACTGCAAGGTAGCCATCGACACTTAGGGGGAAGTCATGGAATTGATACGCCCATACGTCTTCGCCGCATAATAAATGTATGCGGACATACAAAACCAGGTAGACAGTCTATGCGGACGTGGGCCAGCCGCAAGCAGCTCGAGAGACCATACGCGCTATTGGAATGTAAATTGACCGACGTTCGTTTGACTAAACAGTCAATGGGGACCTTAGTGTGAACGGGGATGGGCATGAGCGATCCGTGCCGTTCCTGGTCCAACGACTCCCATACGTTTCGCATTACTATATACACACATTTATCTATGGCCTGGTGGTTGCAGAACGTGGCAGAGCCGTAGACGGAGTTTGCCTAATGGTTCATTCCCTTTGAGAGGAAAATGTATAGCCGAATCCCGGAAGACCTTGTCGCAACGTGGTTGGTTAGGAGAGAGGTATTCTACAACGCAGCTACGTTTATACGAGCTGATCGTTCACACGTCCCACCGGAACGTGTACGAAGCTATAAATGTTTTTCCGCCAAATTTCCCACTCGAATTAGTTTATCCATGCTGTTTTATTAGGCCATGGGGAATAAGCACGAAAGTTTTGCGCGATTGGCTCGACCAATCAGGAAATCTCGAGCCATTCGAACGATGGTGATCGAGATAATTGCGTGATTGCGATTCTTTGATGGCTATTTTTAATGTATATTCTTGATGATACCTGAATAGCCAAAGGTTGGCATTGATGCTCATCATCTGAAATCAGTAGTTTTCCATATAATGGAAATTCGGGTTTCGACAAAACCTTGTTCGTTACTAAGGTGCTAACGTGTTACTAAAGACGTATCAAAAACTCGTTGCGAGACGTCACCAACAAAATACATTACCCAGGAATAGTGCGTTACCCACGAAGAAACTAGATTGCCCGAAAATGGGAATGGCATAAATGAAAAACTTCCATCCATCCTTCTTGTCACCGACAAAATGCATTACCCCGGAATAGTGCAAAATCTTTGGTGACTAAATATCACTAGGCTGAAATAGCTCATCACAGTTGATAGGAAGGGTTAAGGATCTTCAAGATTCGTTGCAACGAGTTCCTCCATTATCGAATGTCCCGTAGTGACTTCGTTAATGGAAATGCATACATGAAGGATGCTTGAGTGAATGGAAGTCGTGCCTCGCGTAAGTAATCATTTACATGTGATACGTAGACAAGAAGACGGTATTGAATCAGCAAGGAAGTGTGGAGATGAAGGCGGAGAGAGCGAGAGAGAGAGAGAGAGAGAGAGAGAGAGAGAGAGAGAGAGAGAGAGAGAGAGAGAGAGAGAGGGTGAGAGGGAGAGGGAGAGGGAGAGCGGGTGAGAGAGAGAGGGAGAGAGAGAGAGAGAGGGACATCGCGGGCGGAGAGGGCTTGTCACAGGTCTCGTATCTGTTTTCGTCATTTCGCTGTAGGACTTTCTCGGTTACCAACGAGACCTTCCGGCCTAATAAATTCATGGTGTAGTGCTCGCTCATTCTGGCTTCATTACGGCTCGAGGCTTTTCCACCGAAGGATTTCTATCGGTCGAGTAGGGTGATAAGAAACGCTAGAAGTGCGAGGTACCCTGGAGTGGTGATGACGACGACGTCAGTAACGCTAGGCAGCATCGCAGAGCGAATGCCGAAGGCGGAAGTGAGGAAAGTACGAGTTGTAAAGCGGGGAGAGGTATAAAAGCAGTAATAACAGAAGCCTCGAAGAACTTTGTCCGGGTACAGTGAATAAAGCGTCGGGAAAGTGCGAGGGAGGCAAAGTATAGGCGTTGGATCGTAATAAGGAAAGTTTGAGCATAGCCACTCCACAACTCCGCACTTCCTTCCTAACACACGAGTTACAACGACGAATTCGGCGACGCAGCCGGTTAGTTTTTTTTCCTCCCGAAGAACGTTAATTACTTTTGGCAAAAGAACGAGTTGCGCCACCAAATACAGTAAAAGTCACATTCGAATTGCCTCCCCTCACATCTGTATAGGACAAAAAGTATACGAGTGCGGGTCAGACGTCCCATGAAGGGCAGTGTTCCATGGAACTGAACTTTGCACAGTTGGAGCGCAATGGAAATGATTTTCTTCTGACCTTCGCCAATTTCTCTTAGTAGATTTCAGCTACCAAAATCATTCGTCCTTTTTTTATGCTTAGTTGGAGGTCTGCAAAATGTTTGGTACAATAATAAAGATAAGGAAGTGAGAAAATGAAGAACTTTTGCGGCATTCCAACGATGCAAACTGCAACACCATGTGGTTTGATAGCTTCTTGGGTACGCCTACAACTTTAATATTGGATTGCAACTTAATCACAATAAAAAAGTTTGCATCCTGATATGATGTTTATGAAATAATAATCTCTTACAAACATTGATAATTGTCAATATTTGACATGTGACCTTTGCCGAACAGCTTAGCAAATATAAAATAGAAAGGATATGATCAACTCATGAGGGTTGCCAGTGGTTAAGGCATTCTACGAACGTCAGACGTTAAGAAATTCCAATCAGAGCAGACAAGAAATCAAACGTGTCTTACAAGTCCTGATACGTATGATTGAAATACTGATTCCAAATACCATATAATGGGAACTTATTTGTCTCCAGTACGATACTGTTATAAGTCAATTGCCAGATTGTCACATGTTCTTTGATCTTGGAACCGTTTTCATATCAAAATTGATTCGGTAATAGCCTGGAGATTGAAGATTCCATTGATGATTCACTTCAACAACAGACCTCATGTAGGATGCGTTATTCATAAAGGGAAATGACTCACTCCAAGCCCAGGCTCCAGCTTCTTTCTTCCTATCCTCGCTCTCCCCGTCTCTCTTTTGATTGCGGCAAAATTGCTCGAACCAGGGCGTGCACATGGTCCAATTTACGTTTGCAACCTGTACGTTATTACTCGAAGAGTGTGGAGTGAACGCAACCGTGATATTCCGTAGTGACTTGATCCTCGTGAATACGTAAGAGCGTTGCACGGAAGAAACCCGCGTAAAACAGACATACATCTGTAATTCTATTTTAAATGCTTGTGGCATGTGGTTTGTGCTGTTACCACAGTGACGTGAATGGTAGCCAAGGCAGTTGAGCTTCGAGAGTTGAAAACTGGTAGGAGTGATTTAGCCGAGGAATGCGTTCGTTGGAAGAAACTAATGCGAAGCCAGTAAACGACTTTGCCAAGACGTTAAAACGCGGATCGGGCGACGGGGCAAAAGGAGGAGAGCACAACCGCGAGGAAGATGCAAGTGAAAGAGAGAGGGAGTGAGATGAGAGATTGAGGAGTGAAACGGTGAAAGGAATGGATACCAAGTATTCACGAGTAATCTCGCTGGTAACCATTGTACGTGAAAAACCCGTCGAGTCTCTAGCTTGGTCAGATGGACAGGGATGGAAATACCAACAAAAACGAAGGCAGAGCAGGTCACAAGAACGCACAACAAAAATACCTAGTCGAATCCTCGTGGTAGTTATTTGCTTTTGGCAACGAATGTCACGACTCTTCTCTTTGTGCCTTGTCTTGTGACTCATCCCAACCCCTATGACAATACTCATTCTGACCCTTTGCCTCGTTTACTCCTCATTTTAACGCACTTTTTTCAACCTCTTCGCGGAATGGTGAGAAGATTCATGCATCCTCTTTGACACCTCCAATTGACCTTTCCAATGGGGACAATCCTTTGGCTGGCTGCGATGAAAAGGGCTGCGATGAAATGAACCGGGGTAATCAGTTATCTGAAATGTTGTCAAAGCTTTTTTTTACATGGATATTCCATTCTGGAGGACAGTCTTTTTTAGGGGCAATCAAATGGCATGTATTTTGTAGAACCTCTGACAATGAGGTGTCTCGTATCTCACGACAGCTCTTTCGCTGGTGAGGAGAGCAAGAATACTTTGTTAGCTCAAATGCGTGTAAGATTATTCGGGGTGGGTTGTGTTTTTTAGTAGTAAGAAGAGCAAGAAAACTTCCTACACTCAAATTCGTTTACCTCTTCACTGTTTAGAAGCGCAAGAATCCTTCGTATAACCAAATGAGCTTGAGTTTGTTTGGTTTCGTTTACGTTTTCCGGAGTGAGGAGAGTATGAAAACTTCCCAGGAAATAAGTTTGCAAAAACAAAAACAATTCGATCGTATACGACCGGAAAGGCTGCGAAAATCCGTCCTATCAAAACGTTACGTATATCAGGCGCCTGTAAGGTACCTATATTATCGGTACCAGCTTGGTGGCAAGCTGACCATTTCATTCTCGCAAGGACGAAGGAGCGTGGCGAAGTACGCGACACGGAAGAATTACGGCGAGGATAGCAATAAGATAGATACGAGTGTTATCACGGAGAAGAAGGGAGGGGGGGAGGTGCGCAAAGTTGGCTACCGTATTGCCGAGAGCACCTCGCGGCTCTACTGCACTCCAAGTCTCGCGATATCTCCTCGAGTCTCTCTTTCTCCCGGTCTCGTGTTCTTTTAACGTTTCGCAATGTGCGCATTTCTCACACTGTACATCGCGCCTCTTTGCGCTATTATGCCGGCGTGCGTTCCTCGCCGCTGAGGGAGTAACCATATCCACGTAATATACAGCCGCCGTATAGATTATTTCGATCGATAAGCCCGACACTCTCGGACTCGCCCAGCGCCCTCGCATTTTTTTTTTTTTATCATCATCCTTCATTCGCATCCTCTTTTTCATATATATTTTTCGTTTTCTTCCCCGCCATTTGCTGAGCAAAGTAGCAATAAATATGCCGTCGTGAACACCGTCAGATCGATCGAGAAATCCTCCTCGTGTTTTTTCTCCACAAATTTTCATAATCCGAAGATCGTAGATCGATAAATGGACAAAATTCATTTTAGTGGGAGGAGAAAGGGGGAGAGAGAGGGGGGGGAGGGGAGGCACGTTTGCGAACGTATAATTAATCCGATCGTGCATAAACACGTCAGCGTTCAAATACAGAGTTGGGCGATCGAAATTATCGATCGAGAAGAGACGATAACTATATACCATCAATTTCGTCGAAGCTATTGCAAATTTAGCCTGTCGGCTGTTGTATACCTCGCACAACGGGGCATCTTCTATCTTTCTCTCTTTATCTCGAGTTAGCTGTGTACTGATAAGAAAGCGCGTATCCTCTGATAAATAGAGGGCTCTGGAGGCAATGCGCTGCTAAAGTACAGAAAACATATATAGTATATACGTATCGATGGAAAACGGACATTTCGAAGACGTTCGACTTCGAGGACGGTCCTCGGAACAGCCATTGTGATGATAGCCTACATTAAAACGATACAACGACTTCAAAATAACCTTTACCCGTATAAATGTATACAGAATCGTACGAAAAGTGACGTCCAAAAGGAATATCTAGACGTCTCGTATCAATATATTATACAAATCGCCCTCGTGTATGTTCGACGATATTTTTAGTTTTCGGGAAAAAAAAAACATTTTTTTTGCTCTTTTGTATATGTACTTTCCTCGCGATTTTTTTTACTTGTGTTATCGTTATGAAGTGTACTGTTGGGCGATAAATAAATTACCCACCGGACACTAACGTTGATTCCTTAGATTTTTATCCAAAACAAAAAAAAAAGGTTTGAGAGGATCAGTCACTAAAGTTCAGATAATAAAAAAATAATACTTACACAAGTCTAAATGGGTCTCGATTGCTTTGAAAAACTTCTGAGCGGTATGAATCAAACAACAGGAACTTTTTTGCCAACCCAATACTTTTATTAGGTTGGCAAAAAAGTTCCTTTGATTTCGTTCATACCGTTTATACGTTCAAAACCGAACGAACTTATTTGCGAACCTAATGCATACACAAAAGAGAAAAAGAAACTTATGTTATAGGAAAACTGAAAAAAAAAGCTTTTTTCTCGAAAAGTAAAACAGATCGTTGAACATACACTAGTGGAATTAATTATGGACGCTGTAAAATTATTGGAAATTTCATATTTGGTAACACGTACTTTGTATTTTTTTATCAAAAAAATTAAAGCATTTATAAAACTAATCACGTGAAAATATTAAGTAGAAACATTATAGATTAAAATAAAAACATTACATTATTATTTCGGCGTAGCAAAATATACATTTTCTGCCTAAATATAAAAAAAAAGAGCTAATTCCTATTAAAAGTGTCCAGAATTAATTCCACTATTGTACATGGGAGTGATTAGGACAGATATTGATACGAGGCGTGTAGATTTTCCATCTGGTCGTCACTTTTCGAGCCAACTTGTATATATATATATATATATATATGTATACATGTATGTAATTAAATATTTAGCAGTATATATTTCTCCCCCGTTTTTCTTCGCTCTCTCTCTCTCTCTTTCTATATACATAATAAGAGTAATAGTTGCTATCTGGCAGTCTGACTCGCAACTTTTCTCGTCTATCTGCCTTGCCCTTGCTCTCGCACACCGAGATCCCACCTCAATTACCCATTTCTCTCTGACTTCTGTACCGAGCTCGGGGACTCGGAGCTCCCGAAAGATATAGCTATACGTGGCCTCGGCTGTACGCGACTACGCCACGCGCACGATCGTCTCTTCACCGTTGGGCACGATTTGCATATGCAAATCGTACGATATAAGTAATTAATTCGCAATCAGCCAGCGTAATACCGTTGGGTTATACGCGACAGATACAATTCATTAGCGACCGTGATATTTATTAATTAGAACGAAGATCCCGCGGTTTGTACCATAACTACATATATATATATATATATATATATAGCGCAGGCGCTCGCGTAATTCGCGTGACCCACTATTGTACATTGTGCATTGCACACGGAGGCCGAGGACTCTTGCGGTTTCATTAATTACAGGGCCCCGTTGAGCCCCAAGGGAGCCGCGGACACTCTTCGATACCCGGTGCGATTCAATTACCAGCCAACTTTGCGATCAATCAAAATCTTTTCGCCTACACAGGCACATCGCCAATACATCGTGAGGAATTCTATTGTTGCTCGAAGCGCATTGTTTTGTTTTGTTTTTTTTTTTTCTATGGGAAAATGTGTTTCTCGATTGTGTAGAGTCGATCGAACGGATCATGGCGTAGGATGATCGAAAAATTATGAGTCAAGTTTAACGGGGGCGTGCGAACGAGCCTTGCGTGCGGGAGAATCGAAAGTCGAATTCGATTCTAATCAAATTACGTACAATTAAATAAAAAATTCGCTACGTTCAATAAGTTGGAGGTTTATTCCAGTCTTTACTAGAAAAGGATATTTTAGAAGCAGTAATAAGTATAATTCATAAGAAATAAATTATGAAGTAAAAATTGTTATCTATCATGAAGTTGTTATGGTAATATTATTAGACAAGTTATTGATAAATTATGATTCTAAAATTTGTATGGTATTATTATATAATTTACGAATAAATTATTATTCTAAATTTTTTAATACTATTATATTATTTATGAATATATTTTTTTTATAGAATTCATTAATAAATTATTATCATAAAATTCATTAATCGATATGTGTAGAAAATATGGCAAGCAAAATCTTGTAAAATTACGAACGTTTTTCTCATTTTTTTTCCCCATCTCAATTATTGTCAATTACAGTAGCCGCAATAATTTTAACCGAATATTTTTACGAATTGTAATTTTTAAGCCATAAGGTGATAATAACAGGGATACGTGGTGAATAAAAAGGGTTCCCGATAGCAACGGGACCCCCAAAAAAATCAGCGATTTTTCCCACCGTCGAGTAATCTCCTCGTAGGAAATTACACGGGAGATAAATGCCCCCAAGTTTCAGGGGCTGTTGAGCTTTCGGTGCGGAGCTCGTATCTCGGCAGTATCGACGTAAGAAAATATTCCGCGTCGAACTTTCACTTCCACCTTGGGGGGAGGGGGGGGCGGTTCGAGTCCGCGATAGTGCAAAAGTAGCGAGCGCAGTTTCCCACGACAGATTCTATCTGGCGCAAATTTCAGGAGCCCAGAGATCGTTCTTATCGTGCGTAATAGCGGTTGGTACACAACTGTCCGGTGCGAAAACCAAGAAACTGAGAGAGAAGCAAACTGAAAGATAGATAGATAGAGATAGATAGATAGATAGATAGATAGATAGATAGATAGAGAGAGAGAGAGAGAGAGAGAGAGAGAGAGAGAGAGAGAGAGAGAGAGAGAGAGAAGAGGAAGACATGTACCGAAGTTCGAAGCACCTGTTACTCTCACTTGCTTCGTGCTTTGCTCGACCACCGAGCCAGCTGGTTACCCAACACTCGTACATTAAGTTTATCGTAATTACATCGGGGACGCTTACATGCTCTAACTTGGTGCTGCGGGCAGGGTCTTACCAAGCTCGAGCGTACGTGAAAACACCGATTTACACTCTTAATTTATGAGTCTGTGCAGGGGGCAATTAACGCCAAAATCGGTCACCCAAAGGTCTTTCAATTTCTTCCCAATTTATTAATTCATTTAATGTCAAAATCGATCACCCAAAAATTCTTCAATTTCTTCCCAATTTATTAATTAATTCAACGCTAAAATCAATTACCCAAAAATCCTTCAATTTCTTCCCAATTTATTAATTCATTTAACGCCAAAATCGATCACGTAAAGATTCTTCAATTTCCTTCCCATTTATTAATTCATATCTCGGAGGAATCACCACGAGAGTATATCGAATTTTTAGTGAAAATGTTTTTTTTTTAATCCCCTATTCAGATTATTTTACGAATGCGCGTGTTCCATTAAGTTCACATTCAACGATGATCCATCATCATTCATTAAATGGCTTACATCGGTTGAACTTTTTGAAAACGTGTCCTTTTGGTTTTCGACGGATTCTCAAAATGTATCATTTCGAAAATATTCTCTAGAAATTTTTCGTTTTTTTTCTTCTCAAAAGTGTTTTTTCCATATCGGTGAACACGATATCTAAGAAATCACAGCACCGATCAACTTCAAAATTTCACGAGCTTATTTTATATATAAAAAAGCAGTATTTGAATGAAGATTTTTTTTTTTTCGATGCATAGTTTCCTTTTTTTAACGACGAAAATAGAGCGATTTTTTCATCGAAAATCGAAACTTTCACTTTGGACCGGGGGCGTTAAAAAACAATCGATATTTCATTAAACCCTTCGTCCAAGCACTAGATAATGTCATGCAAATATTAAATGCGTTTGATTTTTTTTTATTTCGGATGATTTGTTTCCGAGCAGCATGAACAAACCATTGTATCTATCACATTGATAAATATTTTTCGATACAAAAATTGTAAAATATACTCAAGACCGCAAAAAAAAAAGAAATTGAAAGCTGGCACACGTTTACCCGGAAAAAATTTATGAAAATTACTCTTTTTTCCGGCCACGAGCTAGGTGTAACCCGTTGAATTCCAATCCAACAATGATCCATCATCACTGTACAAATCGACGATTATTTCAGCCACGATTTCCGCTCGCCCCCCCCCCCCCCCCCTTTCCCGCCCTGACAAGCATCGCGAAGCGACGAACGGCTGAGAACATCCACGGCAAAAGCTTGTCAGCCATCGATAAATATCAGAAAAGTGATACGCGGAAGCCAATGACGTATTCTCGCAAATTCATAGTGTACGACGGCGGGAACATTATTTTATCGTTATTTTTATTTGCAAGGGTTAAGGAACTCGGGACACGGGTAAAGATCGCGAACAGTTGGTTTCGCGGTGGGTGTACGAAGAGGGGAAGAGGAGGAGGGGAAAAAACACAGTACCGTTGACAGGATGAGTAAGAGGCTCTGTCGTCGTAAACGTCGATTCCCGTAGTGGAGAAAACGTCGTAGTCGACGAGAGTCCGTGAATTTTGCTCTCGTCGTTCCTCGCGAGACATTGCCGGAGGATGGAAAGAGAGAGAGAGGGGTGGGGGGGGGAGAGAGAGAGAGAGAGAGAGAGAGAGAGAGAGAGAGAGAGAGAGAGAGAGAGAGAGAGAGAGAGAGAGAGAGGAGAGAGAGAGAGAGAGAGAGAGAGAGAGAGAGAGAGAGAGAGAGAGAGTGAAGTATCGAACGGTAAAACTAGGGAACGGTGTACTTTTCCACTGTCTACTGGCTGGTGCGGACCCTCCTCGCTTCAGCACGGAAGGGAAAGAAGCTTGGATTCTGGTGAGTAGCGCAGGATATATATTGGCACATGTACGTAATTGTGGCCATTTGTCGAGCGCCAGCAAGAGATCTGCCGCGCGCGCACAAAAAAAAAAAGCCAAAAGAAATACACCAGCGACGAGAAACACAGAAAAGAGGCACGAACGAGAAAAGGGCGAGGAGAAGAGATCGTGCGAGAGGATGGTAGCGGGAAAAAGCGTGGAAAAGTGGTGAGAAGAAAGTATGGTTAGGTTGTGTGAGAACGATACAGTGGAAAGTGGAGAAAGTTTATATGTATAGAGGTGAAACGTCAGAATGTCACCGAATGGTTGTGTTTCTCACGCGTCGGCGCGAATTCGCGATGCATCACGGGATTGCGTGCTAGGCATATATCTCGGACTAATAGCAGAAGAACGGTCGGAGGGAAAGAACGCACGGAGGCGTTAAGGGAATAACGTATGTCCTCTCTCGGTTGACTCTATATACGCTACATGGAAAGAGTCAGCTAGAGGATGACTATACGAAAATCGTGTCGACACTCAAAGCTCTCGCCACCGGTGTACTTACTTCCGGTGTCAACTTGATCTATGTACGTGCGATAATTCCGCTCGGTAGCTTCACTACTGTGTAACACTCCCTCTAAGGCTGCAACCCTTCGACTGTATAACCGTATTGCCTTCGTTTCGACCTTCGCGACCGTTTGGAGATTCAGGTCAGAGACTCTCATCTTCTTTCCTTGAATAGTGTCAGGAAATGGCTCGCCATGGGACAGGTCTTGAAGCAGGCCCCGGACGGCTGCTTCCTCGTTAGGAAGTCAACGGAAGCTTATTGGAAAGTAACCAAAAGGAGGAAAGTGATTCTACAGTTAGGAGCTGAACTTTTGAAGAAAATATAGGTTATGGCTGGTATGAACAGTTCCCGAGACAACATTTTTGAGCCACGTTCAACCCGAAAAATAAAGGCCTTTTTCCTCGAGCAGAGATCGCCGATAGCGGATTATCGGTTACCTAAACGAGGGTACAATGTTTGGAATACCAATTCGTTAGGGGCTCCGATGAACCTCCCGAATGGCAGAAACTGGACATTGTCACTCAAAGGAGGCCAATGCAGAGTGTAACTGAATCGGCGAAACCCCAGGTGGGCCTACTTCGAGCGCTCCCGCGGAACTTACTGGCCCCCCTTTCGGCCTACTGTAGCCGCACTGTAGACCCTCTGGATCCTCCATTCAGCCTACTGTAGGCGCACTGTAGATCCTTTGGACCTTCCATTCAGCGAAAACGTATTTATTTCGTCATTGAACGGGTTACCGATCAGGTCACAATGGAGTGTTGCTGGCGGAGATGTCGAATTGGGGCTGAAAGCAGGTTAGGTGGGGTCGTGCCAACGGACTTGATATCGAAAGCAGGTTAAGGAGGCCTGTGTTCTGCACGTTTCACTGAAACTTGGGGTCGACAGAAGATTTTGGAGGACTAACAGAGGCTATACTGGACCAACTGAACTATAATATAATTACTGAACTCGACAAATGGGGTTTGGTAGGTTCAACGGAGGCTAGCAGCTTGTGCATTACAAAAGAAATGGGTCCTACGAGGGTTCAGAGAAGGCTATACATTTTGTACTCTGATTAGGGTAGGCTCAATCAGAATTTGGAAACGACGGGTCTCGCTGGAAGCTTTGGTTTGGGCTCCTAAAGTCCAAAATGGAATACCAATACTGAAAATCCAAGTCGGTTGTTTTAACACAGCTACGCGTGTTATGATTAAAAAGTATCCTTGTGCATTGCATTGAAGGTAGGATACCAAAAAAAAAGGGCTCAGCTCTTGACAAAATGTTGATTCGTTTTGTAATTAAATGTGATCGATCTTTGATGTAAAACCAGAACGATCGGTTGTCATTTTTTTTTGGAATCCAGTGAAATTGTAAATGAATAACTCGGATTTTTTTTCCTCGCATGACTCGAGTCGCATACAAGTGGAGCAAGCTCTCTGAAGATTGCCTCTTGGCCCTGGCACACTCTCCCAAGACAATTTTCACTCTGGAAGTCGAAGACAAAAGCTACCGTTCAGACGTAAGCAGAAACAAAAAAAAGAGCACTAGCAAATTCCATTCGGTAGAGCGCAATACTGTGGAGTCAGCTTCGTTTTTCTTCGATTCTTCGTCTCTTCTTTATTCGAGGAATCTTCCTCGAATCCCTTGATTCTATATTGGCACTGAGTTGAGGGGTGGAGGCGGATTTACCGGAAAGCGTCGAGACATCGAAATCACTGCCTCGCTATTCCCTCCTCCTCTTCGACGCTGACGAATAATTTCATATTCATCAAGATGCAGTCAAGCGTATAACTCGTAATTCCTTGTCATCGTTATATAGGCTTATGTTTTCAGTCTGATTGAGCTCTGGGAGAACGCGGAAACCAATCTACCTGTGCTCTTCGCATTTTCGGATTTTTCCATTCGCCAGCGTGTCGTTTTTTTTCCCCTCCGTTGCAGCATCTCTTTGAGAATTACGACTTCCGGAAGTTCTTGAGTTGCTCGACTTCTGAATCTGGCAACAATGAGGATCTAGAGGAGTTTGCCATTGAGCAGAAAACTGGAAGGGAAGGAAGATAAACACGGATATTGTTTATTTGGCAAATTGGTAGGAGGAATTCATCTGCCAAACATGCGTTGCGAATTGCCAACTGTTTGGCAGGTGCTTTGATTGACTTAAGATACTTTATATCCCACGAGGTCGTCATCATCCATTTGTTCGATTCTTGACCTGATCAAGTTGATGATATGAATAAAACGTTGGTGTTCGAAACGTTTCTGCCGACTTCTGCACCAAAAAGTGCTCTTACTGGTAGCAATGAACCTCAAGAGAGGAAGTACATGTCGACGAAGAAAAAATAGCCAATTTTGATTCTTTTTTTTTCGAAAGGTACAAATTGTTTTACATTTATAAAACTCTGGGTCTAATTTATTATATAATTGAACTATTTAAATACATTTTTCATTTAAAAAATATTGCAAAATTCCCGATGTTATGGCGTGGTCTGCCAGGAAGGTTTTGGCGGCAGTTGTTCGTTTGCCCGTGCAGAAATATTGTCATGGATACAGTCCGATTCGGACTAAGATCCGGGTTTCTTAATTGTGATCCAGTCGGATATCGGGTCGGATCCGGGAGCGAAATGTAACGCTCGCAAATCGGATTCCAGTTAGGATCCAAATCCGGAACTATTAAGGACTCTAGTCAGAGTCTAAATAGAAACTTTGCATAGGATCCAGGCTAGAATACCGAACTTGTAGAACAAGATCTTCTTCGATATCGAATCGGATCCCAGGGATGACTGCAAAAATCACAAGGAGATACCGATCCGTAGCAGCTGGAAACGCTGGACGTTTTCTGAAATAATTTATTCAAGAATCTGAAAAAGATAAGGTAAAAATTGGTGCTACAATATAACTGCCAAAACTTATATATTTTAATAACAGAATTTCGAACAAAATTCTTTACCTTTAATAAAAAGGATCGAAAAAAATATATATAGACCTTGAAAGACTTATATTTCCTGGAGAAAAGTGATATAGGTTATTTATTCTAAGTAATTATATTTAAATTGAATGGAGATCGTTCGAACTAAGAAAATATGTATTTAACTTGCTAAGAAAAGTGTATTTAATACGTATTTCAAATTCTTGCCTTATGCTACGTAGTGGGAACCATCTGGATTCCAATGAGGAAACCCCTTCTAGGGAATCCATATCATATCCCGCTCAGGATCCGATCGGAACGTAGGTATCGCTACGAAATTTTTGGAAGCGATCCTAGATCCACTTCAGATCTTAGATCTCACTGTTATCCAAGATTTGATTACCCAGGAAGTGGGAAATCAAAAGGAAAAGAAAAGGTTCATGCTAGAACTGACCAGCGCAGACTCTGTTCATTGCTTCCGGAAAGCTTCAAAAATCTATGACGTTAAAGTTTGCATCGTCGCAATGCAACATAAAATAGTTCTTTTCAATTGTTCAAATTTTGTTGTTGGTTGTGAAAATCACTTAAACCTTTTGACGTATTCCTATTAAAGATTTACAATCCCATTTTCTAAAAGAAAAAGGCTTTGGACAAGCTTAACAATCAAGAAATGGAAAATAAGCAAAAAAAAATCGTTGCGTTCCAACGATACAAACTTCAACGTCGTAAAAACCTGCGAAAATAGTTTAACTCCGTTTTGACGACCAGCTGAGGTCGTTGTACCTCATCTTGCGATGGTGATTAATCCAACCTGTCCAGGTCACAGCCGAATCGTCAACGTGGCAGCAGCTTAGATCTTGAATCTTCCCAGGGCTATTATCGTGCGACGGGTTGACGAGTTGGCGACGGAGAGATCGTATAAACCTGCGGGAATGCCTGCGAATGTTTGCCTGAAATGGCGCGTGGGAAGACCCTAGACATCGGTCGAGAATGGTTGAAAAGGGGATTTGGATCGAGAGTACGCAGCCACGATACCCCCTTGACATCGACAATAATTCACTCTCTCTCTCTCCCTGTTCCAAGGGGTAATGGAATTGCAGGAGCTCCTCCTGGCTCCGCACTTTAGCTCGCTCCCATTACTGATATCTCAACTTCAATTCCGAACGACCCTTCGATATTGTTTGCCATGTGTTATTCCTCTCTCTCTCTCTCTCTCTCTCTCTCTCTCTCTCTCTCTCTCTCTCTCTCTCTCTCCTCTCCCTCTCTCTCTTTTATTTTTCCACATACCAGGCTTGTTTTTGTTTCCCTCGCAGGAATTCCCAAACGTTTCCCATTGATACGACAATAACTGTGCCTATTGGTTACAAATTTGTCGGATTATCGGAAACTCATGTGATTTATTCGTGTCTCTTGATCGTCGAAGTCTCGCTTATCTCGAGATCTCGAGTGGCTTTATTCGGCCGATTTTCCGTGATTTCCAAGTCTACCTTATGGCTTGTGGCCTCCCCAATATTCACTGTTACGGCGACTCGTTTATACGTAATTCATGAGACAAGGGAGACGAGTCGCGTCGGTTGTGTTTTGCGGGATTGTACGAGGTGTACAAGATCGGCCATGCGTTGACCACAATCGTTATCATCTCCTTTTCCCCTTCTACTTTCTACCGTGCGATAATAATCGTCGCTATTCACCGACCAGACTTTGTATTGAATTTTACATGATGTCAAAAGGCAGCTGACAAATTATTCGGATCGACGAAGATGTTCGAACAAATTAACCTTTCTCGCGCCTTCCTTTTCCGATACGCTAAGCGCTAATTACGGAGCCAATTATCAAACGTCCTTTTTCTTATTTTAACGTCAATTCTCGCGTCGCGTATTTGTACGAGAGAATTGAGACGTTTATCGACAGAATTTGAACAACGCTGAAAGTGGAGTTGCGTGAGTCTTGAAATGCTTCGACAAAAATTATTTATGCTGAGGTCAATAAACGCAAATTTGAAAAAAACATTTTGTAAATTGCGGTGAAAAATACTATATACACAGATGTATATATATATTCAATATAATATTTATATATATTAGATTAAATTAAATCATATAAATTAAAATATTAAATATATTTTATATATATATAATATTATCATAAATATATAATAATTATAAATATTACTATGATAATATATAAATTATATGTATATATATACCATATACATAAAGAACGAAGCAGCAAGGTACCTATTTCCATTTTTTAAGGCCGTAGGCCTTCTAAGTCTGATAGGTCAGAAAATATTTCTACTCTTAATAGTTGTTGCCTCACCCGGTATACGTGCTGTCCCCTCGGCTGTGCCCGCGCAGAAATCCTATCAATGGTAAAACAACCCCCTTCATTATTTTCTTTTAAACATTTTTCGGTGGGTTTGTGGAACATTTTACATAAAAGACCTCATTATTTTTAAACGTTCGTTAATTACTCGATTTTGTCTTTTGTTTAGAGTTTTTTTTTCACTTTTCATAAATATTGCTCATTGAAAATGATAACGCACTGCAAAGGCAATTTATGAAAATGGAAAAATTACCAAAATCATGATTATTCGTCAATTATTGTATCTTTGTTCGTTTGTTCATTTGTAATTTGTCGTGTTAAAATATATTATATACCTCTACTATATATATTTAATATATTAATATATTATATATACAAATAATTTTAATATACACCCACGAGATTCAATAAATAGCTTCTAAATTGAGCTAAGATTGAAAAAATTGGTGACTTCCCTCACACTCCAGCAAAATAGAATCTCATTAGCCTCCCAACAAAGTGTCCAAGCAGGCTAAAAAAAACAATGAAAAATATTACGTATTTTTTTAATCGAGGCATTATTTTCGTTCCCCGCTATCGTCGAGTTTTATTAGGCTCGGAGCACAGACTCGATTTATCGTACAGCAAAAACTTTCCACAATGAGCATTGTCATATGACGCAAATGAACTTCTCCGCATTTGTCGAGCGCCGCTCCAATTCACGCGCAATGCCGTAGTTACGGAAGCTCCGAGTAAGTCGCTCTTTGTCGAATTAATTGAATCTCTCATCCTCTCTCGCTCTCGCTTCCTTTTTCGGTTCCTACGAGGGCCATGGTCCCCTGTTCGTCTATCCAGTCTACGCCGAGACACAGGAGGAACTCGATTCCCGAATACAAAGGATCATTCGCAGTGGGGCGAAGTGCAATAGGACGAGCTGCGGTAAAGTGGCAAAAGGGTAGATGCGGATCAGGATATATGCACGAGTGGCGAGAAGTATACGCGTTCCTGGCGAGGTTGTGACAATATGAATAGGTGTGAAACGCGATAATACTCTCTCCCTCTCTCTCTCTCTCTCTCTCTCTCTCGCTCGCTCTCGCTCTCGCTCTCTCTTTCTGTCTCTCTTACATTCGGGTTACGGTTTTCTGAATAGAGATTTTTCGTCTTTACATCGCGAAGAGGATTTCGAGCGAAAAGATTGCAAGACTTTTACGTCATTCTCGATTATGCGATTTGGTTCATTTCAATATGATCTGCAGTCGATATAAGCCTCTTCGTGGAGAAATTTGATGGGGAGTCCCCGAACCCCCATCCTTATAGAAATTTGGGAGGGACGCCGCACGTAGGTAATCCACACTGGAATCCAAGTGGATTCCGCTGGATCCAGATTCCGGATTGATCAGCTGGTCAATTAAAAACATCCGATTGGCTGGTGCAGTGATCTGGTACGATGACTGCAAATATATAGGGTGTTTGGCGCATGGATAGACACCATTTTTTGGAGGATTCGGGGGGGGGGGGTCATTTGCTAATTTTTTACTCTTGGAGCCTATGCCCTAATTGTCACGGTAATTGAGATATGCGTCTTTTGATCTTTTTCAATTACACGAAATTTCCTGTTTAAATCGTCATAACTTTTTTGTTTGAGATTGTAATAGCACGAAATAACTTTTGTTGTATTCTGCAATATATGTTTATTTCTTTTTTAATCATTATTTGATTCCATTGGTTTCAAGAAAATGACTCGTGAGCTTCCAAAGTCTCAAAAAATGTGTAAAAATATGAAAAATGTCAACTTCTAAATTCATTATAAAAAAAAAACTAAAAGCTATTTTGAACCTAGCTTTGTTTTAAAAAGTTCTCTAGTTTATATCCTTTCCAACGGTATTCCATGTCATAGAAATCATTCGTTATGTGGTCAAAATAAGAGATACTAGTTTGCCAGGGCCAGGGTTAAGAAAAGACCTTTTGTTTCCGATGTTTTTATTAAATTTGAATTATAAATTTTGCTCAAATCGACCTCCTTTACTCCTTATGCATGCAACAAAAGTTATTTCGTACTATTACAATCACAAACAAAAAAGTTATGACGATTTAAAAGCGAAATTTCGGGTAATTAAAAGAAACGAAAAAAAACATATCTCAATTATCGTGATACTTAGGACATAGGGTCAAGGTTGAAAGAAACTAGAGAATAATCCCCCCAATCGCTCAAAAAATTGTGTCGACCCCTGCGCCAAGCACCCTGTATATATAAATGTATGTAGAACATTTCTATATAGTCTTGATGGCGTACTCGATTCACAATGAGATGAAGATGAGAATATCCGAGGGGCAAAAACGCCAGTGATTTTTCTATGGACCGTGTTTCGTGGCGATATCCCGAGAAGATGAGGAGTCTTTGGGTCGGCACGGTATGGATCATTCGTGCTTCCCCGCGGCTTATCGCCGATGTCATAACGCGGTGCGGCTCATGAATATTATTGGGGTCTAAGGGCAATATAATCCCAAATCGATGAAATGAATTTGCTGGTGATGCAGAGTCGGTACGATGAATGGAATAAACTGAGTGAAAAATCCCAGGCCGACAGCGTCACGACGGGAAGTGCAAATTTTGACGATGAGAAGTAGGAGGAGTTGGAGGAGGCAGGAAGGCAGAAAGTAAGTTGGAAAAAGAGGTAAAAATGACAATGTTTATATTATTGAAGAAAATACCTGCATAATGGAGATTTAAGATAATCGCTAACTTATGCAAGGGCATCCTGAAGGGAATATGGCGAATTCCTTTTGAGAGGCCCTTTTCACTGAACTTCGCATTTTACTGAGCAGTTTTAATAAGTTTTCGATGGTGAATGAAAATGAAACTTGGTAAAAATATGGTAATCTGGATCACCACAAATTTTTCAGTTTCCCTTCGCCCTAGTGTAAATGCCACGCAGCAGGGCAGTAGGGCAGAGTGACTGAGGGCAACACTCTGTAGGATTTTTGCGGTGTTGAAAACAGCGAAGTGACAAGTGTGATGACGTTAAAGTATGTATCGTTGGAATGCAACGCAATAATTTCTTTTTAATTGCACTAATTTTAATTGGTCGCTTTAGACTTTGAAGATCACTCAAACGTTTTTACCTATTTTTATACGAGATTTACAACATTTAATTTACAAGTCGTATGATTTGGATGATGATAAAAATGAATAAAGAAAAAATGGAGAAGAAAAAAATCGTTGCATTCCAACAATGCAAACTTCAACATCGTCGAATGTGGGGTAAAAGTAGAGGTGAAGAAATGCCACAAAATTAAATCTTTAGAAACCTGGTGAAGACACCTACACAGTGACAAATGTCCGTGCAGAAATATTGTCATGGATACAGTCCGATTCGGACTAGGATCCTGGTTTCTCAATCAGGATCCAGTCAGATATCGGATCGGATCCGGAAGCGAAATGTAACGCTCGTAAATCGCATTCCAGCTAGGATTATAATCCGGGACTATTAAGGACTGTAGTCACAATCCAAATAGAAACGTTGCAGAAAATCCAGGCTAGAATCTCGAACTTCTAGAACAAGATCTAGTTCGATATTGAATCGTATCCCAGGGATGGATGTAAAAATCACCAGGAGATACCGATTCGTATCAGCTGGAGACACTGGAAGTTTTCTGAAATCATTTATTCAAGAATTTGAAAAAAGATTAGGTAAAAATTGATGCTACAGTATAACTGTCAAAACTTATATATTTTAATAACAGAATTTAGAACAAAATTCTTTACATTTAATTAAAAATTTCGGAAAAAACAATATATAGACATTGAAAGACTTATATTTCCTGGAGAAAAGTGATATAGGTTATTTATTCTAAGTAATTATATGTAAATTAAATGGAGATCGTTCGAACTAAGAAAATATGTATTTAATTTGTTAAAAAAAATGTATTTAATACGTATTTCGAATATTTGCCACCACGTCTCCGCCTTGTGCCACGTAGTGGGGCCTCACCTGGATTCCGATGAGGATATCCCTCCTAAGGAATCGGTATCGTATCCTGATCGGGATTCGATCGGAACTTAGGTATCATTAAGAAATTTCTGCACGTGTGTACGTAAATCTCCCCCCTGGCCATTTTTGCAGGTCATTCTACTCCAATGATTCAGCTCCAGTCCCGATCGAATTTGCATCAAGAATGCAATATCGCTTCGATGATCCTTTCGGAATGGGGCTCGTTCAGAACTTCAATCGTCAGGTAGAAGCGTAACGATGCATTCTCGTTTATGGGGTAACTAGTAAGCTCCTAGGGACAAAGTACTTAGGCGTTATCATGCCCCTTATTTCTAGCTTGCTGCATAATAGAAACTAGCATCGGTCTAGAATGTACAGCGACGCTTATTGTGGGATCGCGTGACAGTACACTGCAAGAAATTCTCTCCTCGGCTCGATCATACCACCTATGATGTTGGTCAATTCATTCGTTGAGAGCCCCCGGATGCTAACACCGCGCTCGGACGTGTACGAAACGCCAATTTGTAAACGTCGCTTGGAAAGTATCGTAGACATTCGATATTGGTATATTATTCACGAGAGGAAGAAAGTCCTAATTTTTCCTCGGTTTTCCGATCACGTGAACGCATTGATCGTTGCTGATCTTTTTTTCCGAATTTGTTTCGACCTATCAAAAAATGTCAAGATCATAATTTGGTCCTGATGTTTGAATCGATGTTTGACCTTTGATTCGAAAAAATTAATTGTCATCGAATTCTGTTGCGCCTTGTGCCATTTTTTTCTCATCGATCTGCGGAAAGCGACTTCGAAAAGTTAATTAGGTGGCGCTCAAGTCGAGCAGGATTGAAAAATTTGAAAATTTCTTTGAAAAGTCTACAATATACATATGTGCATGATCTTGACGTTTGCATCGTTGGAACGCAACGAAAGTTTAGTAGCCCGAACTGGTTTCAAACAATTTGGACCTTGAAAATCGCTGAAACGGCTTTTAGGATCCTCATCAGAAATCTACAGCATAAATGTGAAGAACAAGTTTTTGGCTTACAAAGAAAATGAAGTGATAAAAGTTCCCTAGTTAAAATGTATAGCCTGCTCTGAACATTCGCAGGACCCATTTATTTTCCCTTAAACATGTAAGTACAAGGTAACATTGTTATTGAGTTGTGTGTACAATTCTAGCACAGTCGGTCAACTCTTGTCAAAGTTATGTTTCCCACAAACTTAAAAAGTGTAGTTTTCGAGAAAAAAACGTGTTTAAAGTTTCGAACTACGAAAAATCAATGATTTCAATGACATGCCGGCTGATGACTTAAGGAAGGGGTTTCTACTTCGTTGTAAAGGTATCATCGTGTCTTTTATTAACAGCCGCGGCTATTTATGTATAGAAAAACTAATCCTTTTCCTTAGCTACAAAATGTAACAGCAGTCTTCTAATGAAAACAAAGCCATGAGATTTTTGAGAGACTGAATCGTGTACCATTTTTCCGTCTGCCTCTTTCGTCTTATACTACAAGATGAAACCAAATCACAAATTTATTAGCAATAAATAAAATATTTAGTTATTAGACGATATGAAATAGATTTTGATTTGAATAAATAAATATATTTAAGATAAATAATTTTAATAATGGAATGCAAGAGGAAAAATTTGATTTCACGAAAAATTTAGTTAATTCAAAGTAAAAAAAAATCAAATAGACGCATCTAGATAATATCAAAAGAAGTTTTCTGTCAGTGTGGTTTCGAGAAAAACGCGTTCAAAGTTAAACTCAAATTTATATGCGAATAAAATGAAAAATTTCATATTCACACCTAATCTGCTATGCCAGGACCATAGAGTCCACCTTCCTTAATGCTTCGCGGTCACCCTGGGTAGAATCGACCCGTCGATCAATTTTTAGCGTAAATATATAAGAGTTCCCGGCTTTGAATGGGACTGTGTTCGCCGTCTTACCTGGAGTTTGAAGTATTCTCATACCATAAAATTTACCCTCTTCATATGTCGGAATAAATACTTTTTTTGGAACGCGGAAATGAATAAATACATTTTTGAAAACTGACTGGGTAGAATCGACCCAAACGTGACCACCACGATTTAATTTGGAAGTGTGGCCACGAAGAGTTAAGGCCCAACAAAGTGTTCGATTAACAATTTACGTGAAAAAAAAAATTGATTTTTCATGCCGGGCCAATCTTTCATAAAACCGTCGGGTACTTGCTTTCCGACTCGACTTCTTCTTCTAAATAAATTCCACAGCGAGCTGTGCGTCCAGGCTGAAGTGACACATTCCGCTGAACCAAAGCACAATTCCGGAAGTCGAAGAAGCTTCTCGCCATAAAGTATTGCCGGTGACGAGGCCTCGTTCGCATTTGTGAAAAAAAAAAAAGAAATGGCACTTTGTCACGTAGGAAGGGTCCCCAGTGGGCATTGTCCCCCGAGGTGAAATGAGAAACGACAAGTTTTCATGCATCGGAATTCAGCGTTGAGCCGGGGAATGCAACTCCGGTGTACAATTCCAAAAATTCTCGGCCGATATTGCACTACGCCAATGAGCTTTGCCGTTCGGATTCTCTCGACGGTTTTTTTTTTCCGCCGCGTTACTTTTACCTTTATCACCGTCCTTTTTCCGCTCATTCTTTTTTTTTTTTGCCGCGTAGCTCACGCGAGAACGTGTGAGCCACGTACACAGCTTGATGCCGAGCACGCGATCTACGGCTTTATGCTCTTCTGTTGCACTTATGCATCTCTTCATGCCTCCGTCGGTCCGGCTGTATTTATAGATTGCGGCACGTTGCACCTACCCCCTCCCCCCTCTAAGTACGATAGTGTGTGCAACGCGCGACTCTGATACGGGTACGAGCAACGAACGAAACGCATTTGCATTACAACAGTTCCCAGAACGGAGGTGACAGTTTATGGTCGCACCACGCCTTTCCCCACTCGCGATTAGTGAATGAGATAATCGAGAAATTCCATTGACCGTTGTTGCAGTTACCGTCTCTTTTATTTCTATTTTTTCTTCGCTTCGACACTCGTCTTTCGATATTTTTTTTTCTATACCCTCGAGACCGTACCCCCTAACGAAAGGTTGCGTATGGTCGCGTCAGACACGTTGCTGCATTCGCAGAATTCACCTTTATATATATATTTTTTTTTCAACAGAAACGCGCACCGTGCATGTTCGATATTTAATTTCTTATCTTGGGTCTGAAATATTTTCAATGTATACGTGCATATATATATATATATATATATGCACGTATGGATACATAAATTTCAATAAATGTATAAATGTGTATGCTTAATACATTAGCGCAATCGCTGAATTTATTTATTTTTTAACAATTCTTTCAATAGAATCATACAGTATATATATTCAATATTTTTTTTCCTATTTCAGGTATAAAATATTTTCAATATATATTGATTATATATATATATTCACTTTTTTAAAATGATTATTTATAATTATTTTATTTTATGAATTCCTAAAATTAGATATTTAAGGAAAGTCTACTTAAATGACGGTAATATTGAATTGGGATTTGGTCCATTGGACTTCCATCAGAAGTCCAAGGGGACTTCCTTCCCCTTTTTACGTAGCTTATTCTCCGTTTTTTTTTCCTTTTTACCTTATATATATATATATATATATATATATATATATATATATATATATATATATATATATATGTATATATATATATATATATATATATATAATTAAACTTACATATAAATATTTTTCCAATTTTAAGTATAAATATTTCAAATATATACTGAATATATATTTCTATTTAATATTCTTATGTTATTATTGTTTATGATTTATTATCGAAATAATGGTTTATTATCATAATTGTATTGATTATTATTTTTTAAATGAATTCCTAGAATTATATTTATATTGGAAGGAAAAAATGCTACTTTAATCACGTTAATATTGACTTTAAATCTGTTTCATCATACTTCCGTCGTACTATCATCGGAAGTGGTTTTCCCTTTTTACGTGCTCACGTTATTTTACTTTTTTTTTCTTTTTAAGTTAATAATATTTTGAGTCTATTGTACATGTACGTATATCATACATATATAAAAAAAAATTGCAGTACATATATAAAAAAAATAAATTTAAAAATAAGTTAATTCAGCAAATGCGGTAACATGTCAAGTATAATTATTGCTGAATTTACTCCTTTTTTTAAACCATTTTCCTCAACCGAATCATAAAGCATATTCAATATTTATTCTCCTATATGAGGTATAAAATATTTCCAATAAATATTGAATATATATACCTTCGACATTTGAATTCCTCAAAGAATATAAATATTTTTTTTTGATTACTTGTAAAGGGTGTCTCAAAATAACCTGTCACTTTAAATTGCGTGCCATTTTTTTTGTCGCGAACATACAGTACTAATTTTCAACAACTGGCATCAGAAAGTATTGAGGTTTAGTCATTGAGAATTACACGATCGAGCAACGCATAGAAATTGTGAAAATGGAATGTGAAACAATGCAGTTATTGAAGACGAAGTTTCATGGTCGTGTTATCTCGCGCCGCGGCGATGTCAATTGATGGCCACCAAGATCGTGCGATTTAACGCCATAGGACTTCTTTCTTTGTCATTTTTTGAAAGAAAAAGTGTATGCCAATGATCCACAGACCATTCGGGAGCTCAAGGAAGCAATTGGACGCACCATTAATGAAATTAGTCCACAATTATGCCAAAATGTTAATAAAAATTTCGTCAAAAGAATGGGACGAGGCGGCCATTTATCGGATATTGTGTTCCACACATAACCTCCATGTTTGTACCTTATATAAAAATAAAAATATTCGTAGTTTTCAAATAAATAATCATTTTATTAATAAATTTAATTGTCAAGTCAATTTGAGCCACCCTCTATAACGATATCAATTGGGTCTATTGTGCATGTACGTATACTATCTATGTATATAATTATACGTACATTACACAGCATATCAGAGACCTAATAATTTAATGGTCGCCGGTTCGAAATATATTTTCCCCATATATATATATATATATATATATATATATATATATGCGTGGGTGTGCTTTTGCGTTATTATCCGTAACGTTACGTAAAGTATAAGAAAAATAATATATATATTTTTGCGGGCTCGTTCGCTGATTACAGATCTGCCAATTACGAAAGCTGGTCGAAGGAGTGCGAGCTCTCTGACATGGATAGATTGACCATTGCCGGCTCGAATGCCTTCCAGACGTCCAAGGGCTTCGACTACCTTGAGAATCATTGCGTCGACGAGCCCGTGAAGCTTTGCGAGTTCAAGAAACTCACGGGTCGTATTCTTAAGACGGTCGACTCGGTTTATCAGGACGTCGGTACATCCGAGGAGTGCCGGGAGCTCTGTCTCAACTCTCCTTTCCGCTGTCACTCTTACGATTACGGTGATACCGGTGACATGGTATGCCGTCTCAGCCATCACGCGAGAGCTACCCTCTCCGACATACAGGCAAGTAAACGAACCTTCGAATTTCAAGGAATACGGAATATGAGCAATTATGACGGTGCCCTTATGTTGGCACACTATTCGAACAGGGAAGTACCGAAGAAACGATATTTGGAGAACGCGAGGGTAGAAAAGAAAATGTTAATGTATTGAGTGATTTTTCCGAAGGTTAATCGCGAATCGGGGAAATTAAATTTAAATGTCTCCAGTCGAGAATGAAATCTTAATATTTATAAAATTTAATTTTATTCTTAGGATGTGCGGACCTAGTCCTTTGGTATTTTTTTTTTTTAAATTAACTTCGACCTACCAAAAATTGCAATATTCCAATTTTATCGTGACATCGAGCTGCGGATCTTTGGATGACAAAAATTAAGTCGAATTCCATTGAGTCGAATTCCATGCATTATGCACGAATTCTGAACATCGAAAAATTTAACGGGCTGAGATTGAGAAAAGCAGAAATTAAAAGGATGTTGGAAAATTTCGGTGAAAAGCATGTCAGATGGCGAAGCAACCCTTAAAAATTTGTGGACCGAAACAATTTTTTGGCGGATTGGGAGGGTCATTTGCTAACTTTTTCACCCTTAGACCTTAGTGTCACGGTAATTGAGATATGATTTTTTCATTTTTTTTTAATTACCCAAAATTTCGCGTTTAGATCGTCATAAGTTTTTTGTTTTTGGTTGTAATAGCACGAAATATTTTTTCTCATATTCTGCAATGCATGCTTATTATAAATAAATTATTATTTGGTACAATTAGTTTCAAGAAAATGACTGATGAGCTTCCAAAGTCTTAAAAATGTGTAAATGTATGAAAAATGACAATTTTTAAATTCATTATAAAAAAACTAAAAGCTATTTTGAACTTAGCTTTGTTTTAAAAAGTTCTCTAGTTTATACCCCTTCGGTATGCTACATGTCATAGAAATCATTCATTATATGGTCAAAATAAGAGCTACTAGTTTGCCAAGGTCAGGGTTAAGAAAATACTTTTTATGCTTCCGATGTTTTTATTAAACTTGAGTGATAATTTTTGCTCAAATTGACCTCCTTCACTCCGTATGCATGCAACAAAAGTCATTTCGTGCTATTACAACCACAAACAAACAAGTTATGACGATTTAAAAGCGAAATTTCAAGTAATTAAAAAAAAAACGAAAAAAAAATCATATTTCAATTACCATGACACTTAGGACATAGGGTCCGAGAATGAGAAAACCCCATAAAACGCTGATTCGCCTCGGTTTAAAATCAAAATTAGTCCTCAATTAATCCGGACTCTGTACGATCGAAAGGTGTGCTCTCAAGCTTTGAAAAAAAAAAACAAAATTATTATTTGTTCTTGGACTCGGCAGCCAAGCTAATGGGAAAAAAAATCACCGGACAGCAAATCGACACAAACGGTGTTCGACCTCCGGTCGTTCGCGGTGTCAAGAGTCACTTTGTTGCCCGCAGCCCTGCACCTATTCCCTTCTAACTGGTATATTTTGCACGAACGCGAAGAAGATAATTTACGGATCGGGGAGCGTGTTCCTTTTGAACGGTCTCGTAAGTGCGCGTGAAAAACGGAACCAAGGGGTGATTGAAGCGTGTGTGCACGGTTCTCGCGGGATCACGCGAATATGTATGAATAACGGCAGCATTTAAAAAAGAAAAAAAGAAAAAAAAACATTATATGATGTCCGCGTGCACGCGGAAGTAGAGAAACGTACGTGGTGATCGATGGTAGATGCTAAAAGTTTCGCGCAATTTTCCATGCACGAGTACAAGCTCTTCGAATACATCGGAGCTCCGGGTTTTGCAGGGGTGAAGGGAGAAAAGAACAGAAAAAAATATGCAGAAACGAAGAGAGAGAGAGAGAGAGAGAGAGAGAGAGAGAGAGAGAGAGAGAGAGAGAGAGAGAAATCCCATTCTCTCCAACCTGTTGAAACTCACAGTCCTGTCGCTGTCATTCTGTCGCTTCGCCCGTTACAAGCTGCGAACATTTCCCTCTCATGGGCTCGATCCTTTCGACGGAGACGGAAACATTGCACGGTAGACGTTGATGGACCAGCATATTTCGCTGGATTACAGCCAGCGAGAGTTTCCACGGATGCAATATTTAAACTGGATAGGCGGAAGGATCGAGAGTCACCCATGGTGGAAGCGTCAGCCTGACAATTGACGGGTGAAGAAATTTAAGGAAGTGTTCGTCATCCGATAACTGGAATTTAATTGGATTTTACATGCGCGCTTCGTCACACGGCAGGTGTGATTAATTTTTTTGAACGATTTATCGATTACTAGTAGCTGCTCGCGTGGAATTTGCCTCATCGAAACTCTATCACCAGTTGCACCCTTCATTAAGGGTTATTTTTAAAAATCCTAAAATATGCGTTTTATCATTTCTTTTGAAGAATATTTATATCAAGTTTCAAATTGATACACGCAAAGAATACAATTTTCCATACAAACCTTTACACGCCATTTCACCCCCTTAAGAGTTGATTATTGGAATAATCCTCCCTTAATGCACCTCTACAATTTGTGAGGAACATATCTTCCAAATTTCATGTCTTTATCTTCAGCAGTTTAGGCTGTACGTTGTCAGCCACAGAACTGTTTTATATTTTCCCATACAAACTTAGCTACCCCCTTTTCCCCGTAAGGATTGAATTTCCAAAAACGCTGAAATTTCATTAATTGTGTCTAGGAACAATTATACAAAGCTTCGAGTAAATTTGCTCCGATTTTTTAAATTTTCCATACAAACTTTGCCACCCCCTTTCACCCCTTAGAAGTTGAATTCCTAAAAACACTGAAATACGTGTTTCATTAATTGTGTCAAGAAATACGATTACCAAATTTCGAGTAAACCCGACCAGATTGAAAAAAAAAAAATCCATCGTACTTTGCCTCTCCGTTACTCCCCTTAAGAGTTGAATTTCGAAAAATCCTTTCTCAACTGGTGCCTACATAATAAAATGAAGAGTCTATCAGGACTTTGCCTGATGTAGATGTACATTCAGGAATTTAGTTACTCATATCCGTTTTCTGGCTTGACAACTGATGGAGATTTTGATGTAGCTGATACAGATGACGATGACCCAATGAAGTGACTCTCGCAGGCTGGCACATTTTTCTATTTACTTGTTTTACAACTTCGAGAAAAAATGCCATATTGCACAGATTGGCAGGCATCAATGCAAAGGGTGGATAAGTGGTATTAGAGCTTGACAATAAACCCAAACGAAAGTATAGTATCACTCGTGTTACGTTGCCAGAAACATTAGTGAAAGAAGGATGATATTTTTAGGTGGCTCGAAATAAAACCGAGATGATTGGTCATTGAGTCTATTGGGGGTAACGTTGGTACATTGATTACAGGAGCCTTATCTGGACGTGCCGGAAGCATCGACGTACGAGCTGAGCTCCTGTTACAACGTTACAATCGATTGTCGGGCGGGTGACATGGTTGCGAGAATTCAGACGAGCAAGCTCTTCAACGGCAAGGTGTACGCGAAAGGCTCGCCAAACTCGTGCGTCCAGGATGTGAAGAGTGAACTTGAATTTGAGTTGCGTATGGCGTACGACGATCTCGAGTGCAACGTAAGGCAACAGGGTCTCGGGCGTTATTTGAACGACGTTGTCATCCAGCATCACGATACGATAGTGACAAGCTCGGATCTCGGGCTTGCGGTCACTTGCCAATACGATTTGACCAACAAGACTGTCTCCAACGAAGTGGACTTGGGCGTACACGGTGACATTACACCGGCATTGTCCGAGGAGGTGATCGTCGACTCGCCGAACGTCGCCATGAAGATAACTGATCGTAACGGTAACGACGGTGTACCGTCGGCCGAGGTTGGTGATCCGCTTGCCCTCAAATTCGAGATCCTCGATCCTAACAGCCCCTACGAAATCTTTGTTCGCGAGCTGGTCGCCATGGATGGCGTTGACTCTAGTGAAATCGTTCTCATCGACTCGGATGGTTGTCCTACTGATCATGTCATCATGGGACCTCTCTACAAGACCGCAACTTCGCGCAAGGTAAGTGTCTTTTTTTATTCTTTCGTTATCGTGTTTGCAAACTGCCCTGCAGCCAGGACTGTAAAACTCGTTGACAGGTGATCAGGGTACTTGGCTGGTTTGGTAAACATTGCAACCCAATGGCAGGCAACCTGCCATGTTACTATAAGTGTCTTCGGATTGTCCCACAATTAGGACTCCATAGTTAATCCACTTCGCGAAGTCGTAGACTGTAAAACTCATTGGCAGGTAATCAGGTTACTTGACCGATTTGGCAGATATTGCAACCCAATGGAAGGTAACCTGCTATATTACTATATGTGTCTTCGGATTGCCCTGCAATTAAGACTCCATAGTTGATCCACTTTGCGAAGGCATCAACTTGAAAATTTATTGGCAGATAATGAGGACACTTGGCTGTTTTGGGAGACATTGCGACTGAATGGTAGGCAATCTGACATGTTACCATCAATGTCTTCTACTTACCCTTGAATCAGGGTCCCATATTTACTTTAGTTTGCGAAGTTACAGACTTCAAATCTCATTGGCAGATTATCAGGACCCTTGACTGTTTTGTTAGACACCTTGTATCAACCAGAGGTCAACGATAAATGTTAATTGCACTGATTTTTTCACAAGTCGATACCTTTATACTGTGCTAAATGTCCTAGATGCCGAGTTCCCTAGCACCTGTACTCAAGTTCTTACATTTTTATACATTTCTCTTAAAAACGGAGCACGGAAACTTAGGCAGTGTTTGAAATTGGCCTTTCATTGGGAACAAAAAGAAATCAGCAATATTAAAATCGACAGATCAAGAATAAAAAAAAGTCACCTGACCGTGGTCAACAACGCTGGAAGCTCTCACCGCTTTCAACCAAGGCAGAATCGTCGACAGTGTCAACATTTCTAGATCGATGAAAAGTGCCTAGAAGCAATACAAAAAATGGAGGATCGTAGTGCGGATGCTGTTTTTTTCCTGTCCGATAGAAGCAGAATTCCGATGCACTCGTTCGCAATAATCTATAGTAATGCAGGAGTCTGCGGGACATATCTTACTCCACGATTGTGCAGTTTCATTTGAGCGAAGTGCTTTCCGCGGTGGCTTAAGGTCGAGCCCGTTTTCACTCCCGTAAATGTCGATATCGAGGCAGGTGTCCCGCTGCGGTCCGTCCGGACTCACATATACCTGGGGAACTCGGGTCGCGACGCAGACGCGATAGCTATAGATGACGAGTATATAGTTGGCTCGCGTGGCTATGCTCGACGTGGCGGCCGAGAGCACTCTTCGAAATTGATTTCCCAAGGGGAGGGGGTGCATCCTTGTTGCGGACGCGCGGGGCCGAAACTCAACGCTTTCTCACTCGTCAGTCAGCCAACGCGCGCGCGCGCACGCCTATTATCGTATTATCGTTAGGGATAATAGACACTGGGTGGCAATGGGCTCGTGACCGGAGGATAACGACCTCGCTTCTTGCTTACTCACGTAAGCCACACTCTCGTCCACAGGTTCTCACAAAGTTACTGCATGAAACGAAAATCCAGAAAAAAAAACTTTTAAAGCTCTTTCCGGAACGTTGACTGGAGGAATGTTTTTAGAATAATATCCCGGTAACTTCCGGTTTCGTGCTGGTGAAGTTTGCATCTAGGAATGCAAGGAAATTTTTTTGGTTTATTTTATTATTATATAAAATCTTAAGCGGATCAAGGATCAAATAATTCATTTTTATGATCCAACTTGCTTGCGCCCACGTGTGTTTTGGTCCATAGAAACTTCATTACCAGTTGCACCCCTTACTAGGGGTTGTTTTAAAAGATCCTAAAATATGCGTTCTATTATTTGTTTTGAACAATATTTATACCGAATTTCGAGTTCACAGATGCAAGAAGTACAATTTTCCATACAAACTTTTACATTCCGTTTCATCCTTGTACTGGTTGATTTTCGTAAAATCATTTCTTAGTGCACTTCTACGCCCTTCAAGGAAAATATCTTCCGAATTTCATTGAAATAAAAGCAGGGAATTCGATTTTTTCATACAAACTTCAACGCCTCGTTGCAGCCCTAATTAGGGTTGTTTAAAAAAATCCTAAAGTATGCGTTTTATATTATTTGTATGAAGAATATTTATCGAGTTCTCGCAAGGAATACAATTTTCCATTTAACCTTTTCACCTCATTTCACCCCCTTAAGAGTTGATTTAAAAAAAATCCTTTCCTAGTAGACCTCTACACCTTCTAAGGAACATATCTTTCAAGTTTCAAGGTGATACGAGTAAGGAATAAATAATTTCATCCATACTTTTACACCCCATTACACCACCTCAAGAGTTCATTTTCGAAAAATCCTTTCTTACTGCACCTCTACACTTTCTAAGGGACATATCTTCCAAATTTCATATTTTTATCTTCAGCGCTTTAGGCTGTGCGTTATCTACATGGCAGTATGTCAGTCAGTCAGTCAGTTAGTCAGTGAGGCACGGAACTGTTTTATATGTACATATGATACGAATTTCAAAATCGACTTGTTTTATTACAATCTCCGATTTCATTGCCATGATGAATCTGTTCATCAATTACGACCAAAATGACAAATCTGTTGGATTTAGGCTAAAATTTCGTTTACAATTGGTGCAACGTGATAGCGGAAAAGTTTAGATGACAATCTCTATTGCCCGGGCCAATAATTCGATGATAAGAATTCTCAAAAATCCCCTGTACCTGCAGTATTTTCTTAAAATTCGAGTCAATCAATATGGAAAAGTCATTGAAGATCTTCGCAAACAGGTTATGTCAACTTCTGCACCAGGCTTACAAAACTTGATCGTTGACCAATATAGTTTATAAAAATAGTCTCTCGAGTAGCCTCAAAAGAGTATATTCAAGGTGAAGTATATGCTGGCCTCAAACACGTCTCTAGAGTCGACTGATTGGCAAATTCGACAGAAAAACATTCCGAGACAATAATGACCTACCATTGAAAATTCCAAAACGTTGCTATGCATTTAGGGCCTCCGCCCTATTGATTTCCAATACAATCGATTCTTTTTTTTTCTTGCCCCTCAAACGTTTATCCCGCTGCAGGGCACTTAAATTCTCATCAGTCATGCGACGTTTGGGGCTTCACAGGCATCCTCAATCATCCCATCGAATATACATAATTTCACAAACGGAGGTTAATAGCGTTCTCCAAAGTGGATCTCCGAGTTGAGTTACCCAACAAGCCACGTGTATGATTAAGGACTTGGCGTTTTCGGATGGCGAGCTGGCTATTGATTCGGTAGGCTGTTCCATTGACAATGCAAAGAGAGAGAGGGAGAGAGAGAGAGAGAGGCAGAGAGAGAGAGGGAGAGAGAGAGAGACGGAGAGCATGGATAGTGTCGGTACATTCGGAGGTTGAAAACCACCAGTTATTCAAATGAGTCTCGAGTAAAGGTGAAGCATCGAAAAAGAGAGTACAACGAAGAAGAAAAGCGCGTGGCAATAAAAGAGAAGAGGTGAAAAGGGATGTGTGCACAAGCGAGTCTCGCGTTAATCAATCACACGGGTTGACACGGAGCTGCCAGTGTGCGGCTGTGTAGAGCTAATCATGAGGCCCACGGATGATGTTCCGCGGGAAATTAGCCGATGAAGCTGCGCGGACTCCTGATATCTGGGCGTGTGTGGGTGGTCCCCCCTACGCGATTAGTCTCGGCTGTTTTACACGAGTTTGAACATCGCGCCCGTAAAACGAACACGCGAAGATGAACTAGCGTTAATTTCCGGCGTGAGCGATACAAAAGACGAAAGAAGAAGAAGAAGAAGAAGAAAAAAACAGCTCCGCACGTTCATAACCGCGTACACAATACAAAAAACGACCTGTGCATGCTGCCATTCACAGTCTTTCTTCCTCGCCTACTCGTCCCTTTCTCCTCGTCTTTTATTTCTTCGCTTCGTCTTCCTTTCACGTCAGCAAACACATATAACTTCGGTTAAGTGGCTCAGCGTCATTATTAATTGACGGGTTCTGTTGTGGATAATAATCTACGAGAGATGCACATGAACGAGAAGAGAAAAAGAAACGAAAGAAGAGGGACGGAGTATAGTAGAACTCGGATCTTCTTGGGAGCGTAGAATGGACCAACACTGTAACATCCCTGACGGGGGATTGACCGTTTCTTATGCAAATATTGGTACCTGAAGTGTGTACATACGCGAGCTGAGATGGGTAAAGCAATTAGTACAGCAGGTCTTGGTAAAAGTCGGTAGGTAGATATGGCAGGTTAGGTACACCGGATGAGTCACTCAAAATTTAAGACTCTGGACGATTCGTAACGAGACGTTCGTAACGAGACTTGGATTGTCATCAACGCGAAAAATCCATTGGGAAGTGGTCATTTGGAAATATCGTTTAATAATTGGGTATGATTTTTAGAATCAGATTACCGGAGTTTCCTCTGTATTATTGAACGAGCATTTCATGTATCAGATCAAAGTTTGCATGGTTGGAATGCAATTAATTTTTTTTTATTTTCCCAATTTCTAGTGGCTTATTTTAGTTACGAAAATCCTTGAACTATTTTTTAAGATGTTCATTCGGAGATGTCGCAATGAAAGTTTCAAAAAAATCACATGGCAATGAAAATAATTAAAAAAGAATTTTCGTTGCATTTCAATGATTCGAATTTGGGTCGAAGGTTGGATGATTGATACGCGATGAAAAAATCGCATTGGTAACAATGACTGAAGCTTGCATCGTTGGAAAGCAATGGAAATTAATATTTCTCAATTCCTTCAATTACTCTCGGCAGATTTGGCCTACAAATATCAGTCAACGATTTTTTAGGATATCTATTTCGCCATTTAGAATATAAATCTATAAAAGAAAAATCTAAGATAATATATATTTAAAAAAGTAAAAAAGAACTTTCATTGCGTTCCAACGATGCAAAGTTTGACACCATACCGTTGCAAGAGTGCTATAAAAACAGCAAAAAATATTATCTACCCCTGGAAATGTGGCGTTCATTGTCAGCCTCAAGACAATTCGAGTTTTATTAATCTTTTGGTATGTCAGGGTCATCTTGAAATTCTGACAGGTCACTGGTGGCGTTTTTTAAATTGATTCTCCTAAAAAAAAGAAAAAAATAAATAAACGACCGAAATGTAGATCGTGACAGGCCCGTCAAATGTGTTATGCCTTTTTTTTGTCTACAATCAATATTTACAGAAACTTTCTAGTGACTCATTTGATATATCAAAGCGGCGGTTATGATTGGTGATGTTGAAATTTGCATCGTTGGAATGCAGCGATTTTTTTTCTTCATTTTTTTATTTTTTTTATTTTTATTACTATCACAAATATTTTTTTTTTTTTGCAAATTGTGGTCGTAAATCTCTAATGAGAACATATAAAAGTATCCCTGTGATGTTCATAGCTAGAATCAGCCGAAAAGGAATTTCATCAATTGGAAAGGATTAATTTTCGTTGTGTTCCAACGATGTAAACGTCAAGATCATTATGATTGAACGTTCAAAACGCTCATCGCTTCCATGCAACGATTTTTTTTGTACTGCCTAATTTTTTGCTGATTTAGGCTGCACAAATCACTGAATGGTTTTTGAGGATCCACATATGAGGGATCAATAAGCTGTATCTAAAAAAAAACGATTTCAAATAATAATAATAAATGGAATAAAAAATAAAGAACTTTCGTCGCATTCGTACGCTGCAAGTTTCAATGCCATTTGAGATTAACAGACTCGTTGGAAATCAAAGTTTACCATTGAATTTACTCAATTGAACTGCCATTGCCAGCTGAAATAAGAAAAACAAATTTTGTTTCGATTGAAGAAGAGGAAAAGCGTGTACGCAAACGGAAGAATGAGCCACGACAAAAGTGCAACTCGTCGCGGTATTATCGAAGAAAAGTATATAGCCGTGGACAATTAAGGATCGTCGTGAGAGTGGACGCGAAACTATTATTTCCCAAGAGTTGAAGAATACGTGTGGGGCAAAGTAAATTCTCATTATTCGCTTTTCCGAATGCCGCGGTAATTCGATTGATTCCCATCCACGTAATAATATCAAAGAGAAAGTATATTAAGAGCCTCTCGACTCTGGGAATATACGTGACGCGATTCGCGTAGTGAAGAGCTCAGGAATTGTGCTCAGGAGAGCGAGAACGAGCGGAACGGGTACGAGGAATAAGGATGATGAAGGAGGAAGAAAAAAAAAGTTTGCGTTCCCGTAGCACATCCTCCGGAGTATTGGAGCAGCGTGGAGCAAGAGCGGAAGATCAGGCGGTGTCAGCTGCAGCAACTTTCCAGGCTACGCGCCTTCGAGGAAAGTAATTTACTTGGCGCATTTCGAAGAGAACTCTGACTGACTGCAAGGATCAAGAACGAGGGTCTCTACGTCGAAGAAACCGGAGGGAGCCTCTGGCCACACTCGCAATCTTCAGAGCTCAGACAAAAATGTTACTGTGCAAAGTCTCTAAGGGGAAAAAAAACGAAAACCAAAGAATATTTGTGAAGAAGCGTATAACCGTTGTCGCGAGGGGATGATAGTTCGAGCAAGAGGAGTGACGTACCGGAAATAGGATCCTTTGAATTTGTACGACTATGCCGTTCGATGCGAACGAGAAGAGCATTTTATATATTTTTGAAACTTTTTTTAAATGTTCTCTGAATGCTCTTACGGACTGTCACAATTCCAGCCCTTTATCCTTTTTGTCCCATATTTGACACTGGCCATTTGCTTTACTCCACTTTTACCCCACATTTGGCAACTTGACTATTTTCGATTCATCAAAGCACCTTTACAACATCAGCTCTTTCCTTTATCGCACTTCTGCCCGTGCGGAAAATTGGCAGGGCATCGCTAATACAATTCGAGGCTTTCAAGGGATTATTTGCGGATTCCATAGTAGGATTTTCCGTAAAAGAGCCGGACCGGGCCCCTATTAGGCAATGATAGGGTAGGTAGGTTGACTAAAACTATGGTCTAAGTAGGAAAACCAAGTTAAAGCTTTTAAGGGGTGTAGTTGTAGATTGCCTAGCAGCGAGTTTCCCAATTCTACTAGACTTTGCTATTATAGGGGCAAATCAGTATAAATTGCTTGACTAAAGAATTTATGGCATAATAATTATCGGGACTGATTAAATACGATAATTAAACTATGCGTTTAATAGACGAGCCTTGAACCAACACGCATGTCTTGAATCAACACGCATGCTCACATTTACCCCACATTTGGCATTTGGCCATTTCCGGTTCATCAAAACACCTTCACAGCTTCAGTTCTTTCCTTTATCTCACTTCAATCCTACATTTGGCACTTGACCATTTCCTTTACCCCACATTTGGCACTTGGCTATTTCCGGTTTGTCAAAGCACCTTCACAGCTTCAGCCCTTTCCTTTATCTTACTTTTACCCCACATTTGGAACTTGGCCATTTCCTTTACCTCACTTTCCCCCCTTATTTGGCATGTGGCCGTTTCCGATTCGTCAAAGCACTTTCGCAGCTTCAGCCCTCTCTTTTATCCCACTTTCACCCCACATTTGGCCCTCGGCCATTTCCGGTTCGTCAAAGCAGCCCCAGTATTTCCCCTAGTCACTCTTCCCTAAAGCACTACTGTACTTCGGTGCAGCGGTCACCTGACCAAGTGTTGGCCTGGAACAGTGAATTTATTCATTTCACAAGTGTTGGTCCAGTATTGTAAAAAATGTATAAATGGTAACATACATGAATATGGTGATTTTTGAGTATTTTACCGTTTATCGATTTTATCTAGGAGGGGCGTAGGGATTTTTATGAATTTTGGTTAATCTACCGTTCTTGGATGCGAGAAAATTATTCAACTGGCTCTCAAATTTAATCAAACTCATTTAGGAGATTGAATAACCAGAAATATTTCGACTACCTAATAATCTACCAATTATAAAATAAATTTGGCACTGATTCATCTTAGACTACGGATGTAAAGGTTTTGACTCAGAGCTACAATGATTGGAAATAGGATAGCAAAATGGACCATTTTAAATGCGTTTAGCAGCTCTCTCTCTCTCTCTGGTCATCTACCTTGCTCCTTTAATTGCAACAAAAAATTGTCTCTATTCCACTTATTTGTTATTGTTAGAGTCATTTTTGTTACGGGCATAACGTATCACCATGGGCCCAAATCAAAAGCACATCGTGCATCAACAAGAGCAAAAAGAAAGCTAGCCAAGTTCCAGCTGTAACGAGGTAGAATATTCCGAGACGTTGATACCGTACAATCTATTGGAGTTAGAAAGTGCATGGTACAGAAATGAGGTAAACGTTGAGTCGTGCCGTCCATGTGGTTGGGTCCATCTTCCGAGCGCTCCCCTTGCCCTTTTTCGAATCCCGCACGTGGTCAAGGAGAAGACCAAGTAGAAGAATGAAGAGTAGAAAAAACTAGAATTTTCTTCAATCCGAATAATCTGAGAATCTACGAGGCGTTGGCAATTTCTCGTGAACGTGGAGTACAAGAAGACGGTCAGACGTTTACTCGATGCGCCTGTATATCACGGGAAACTTCGTGTCCTGATATTAATCCCTGTGAGGAGCTCGCAGGTCCAGATATTCCCCGGAGGGTCTCGAATACACTGAAAATTATTCCTTGTACGTAGCTACAGCAGTGTGTGTGTATGGGTTAGGAACAACCACGCGAGAGCGCATAAACTAGCTCGCGGATTATCAGATGAAACGAAACTGCTCTATCCTCGCGAAACCCCTCACAGGAGAGAGAGAGAGAGAGAGAGAGAGAGAGAGAGAGACCTCCAATTTCTGCGAGATTGCAAGGATCAATATTTGCATTCACTATCTCTATCCATCCAGCCCTCATCCTGATACGACTTCACAAGCTGTTAGTATTAACGCTCCGGCGAAACTGAACTCTCGTGCGTGCCATCTTCCCCCGGGATCCAACGTGGAAAATATCTCTCTTGAAGTCATCTCTCGTCTTGATCCAGCCTGGCGAAGGTTCGTCCCTCTGATGGAACGCCATCTCGTAGGCCTCAACGCTTTGTGGTAACAGGTCCTTTATAGCCGTTGATGGCCGGAAGTACATGTTGATAATAACGTGAATCGATGATGTGGATGAATGCGGATCAAACGGAAATGAAAAAAGCCTGCAATTTCATAATTGGCAATCCTGTTGTACGTGTCCATATTCCCTACGACCTTGCATCAGTCCATCTTTCTTCTGATCCTGCTGTGGTAATCCCAGTGAAGAATCGACGATGCTGAGGAATCGATGCAAAACATTCCGCCACGAAGTAGGTCCTTTTTTGCTTCGAATCCACAGGCTCCGGTTACAAATGCCATGAAAGAGATGATCAAGATTTTCCAAATGGAGTTTTACCTCCCATGCCGAAAGTATCGTATAAATTCTCAGACAACGTCAATCGGGAAATAGCGCGGATTCCACTTGGATTCGAATGTGGGCTCCCGACGTTGGGTGTTTTAATCAAATCCATATAGGGATGTGGTAGGATCTGTGGACTCCTCAACACATGTGCAGGCTCATGAAGCAACCACATCCAATTTTGACTTAAAATGCTGGACGCAGTTTAATGCCTTCAAATGGAAGAACACACATCATTTAGAATTCCAGAGACTTTCTAATTCATGATAGGATCATCCATTGAATCAGGACAATCCCTCACCCAATAGGAATATCAGTGTGAGGTCATTCATCAATCCAAAGTGCTGGGTCCAGAAAGGTAATAAAAAGGAACAAGGCGTGTAGTTGACACTCTTACGACTATATTCTATACGGTAAGGATTATTTTAAGAGTCAGGTCGACTCTCCCTCTCTTCCTCGGGAGAGAGATGAGGGAGGGAGGGGGACGATAAAACATCTGGTGGTTCAAGCGTGTTATAGGGCAATAGAAGAAGGCAAAAGGTACTCGGGGTACCAGTAGCGGCAACTCGGTTACCAGAGCTAACTGGATAGCAACATCGCCGGTTTAGGAAAAACGAGACGGTATAATACGTGGGCGCATGCGCGAGCCGATGAAATACGCGCAAGCACAGTGGTAGGAAACATAAATTTGCTGGTGCGGGCGTTTACCGGGGGTTCAACGAGAAACTCCGTTTCTCTGGCAGTGGTGGTGGTGGTGGTTCACCAAACCCCTCGCTTTTATACCTCCTTCCCTCTTCGCTAACTTGCTCTTCGCTCCGAGGCAAGCGTATATACCTACCGTCCCACCTACAGAGCTCTCCAACCCCCTTTAGTTTCCCGCGGGGGCGCCGCTCGCGAAGTTGATTTTATTAGCTGACTGGGAAGAGAAACGAGTCCACTTTGGGCTAGGGTGAAACTGCGAGAGGAGCTAGAACTCTGGCTTCCATCCCTCCTGTTACTGGACTTTGCGCAGAGGGCGGCGGTTGCACATGCAGACCAGCATTATCCATCGAGTCATTTTTTTATTCCTTTTATACCTCTCTCTCTCTCTCTCTCTCTCGCTCTTTAGCTCTTGCGCTGTTTCGTTCTTTTCCCTCCCGAATGCCATCCACCCTTTTCGCTTTCTTTACGCTCCATCCTCCAGATTCGTTCTTTCTGCTCCCGACTGCCGAATTTCTAACGGCAAAACTTTTAGCCGCGAAACACGATGCGCTGTATGTCCGTCACGTAGCGAAAAAAGAGAGCAGGGGAGAGAGAGGGAGGAAGAAAGAAAGAGAAATAATGGGGGTTGAGTCGAAGCTCGCATTGAGAGGAAAGAGAGGAAGGTTGGACGCTATCTTTGTGCAGAGCGTCGTCGTCGTCGTCGTCGTCGCTGCTTTGAAACGAAATTGGAAACGTTTCTCTCCTCTCACGTACGCAGTACGAAAGCTATACTCTCACGAGGAGGTGTCCCCCCGCGCTTACCTCAGCTTCAACCCGCGATACCAAAAAGCCACTGTTTGGAAGGGCTCGCGTCCAGCTATCGGCGATTCGCCTTCTCTCCCATGTGGCTCGGTCAATGCAAAATGACTGGGCTCCGTGCCATTTCACTCGTTGGGCTTATGTCTAGAAACGACGTGCTTAGCGAGACACATATGGAAATCCCGTAGTCGCTTATTCAGCTCATTCATACAGCCAGTAGCGTAAACTGAAATGCCACAAAATACTGACAGCGAATTCCGTTGAGCGTACGTTTCACGTAGACCAGACGTGAGATCGGTATACTTGTCAAGACAACCCAGTTGGATGATAAATCGACTTACTAAAGATCCCTCTCGTATCGTTCCGAATTGTTGATAACAGTTTCAAGAGAAGTCATCGTTTTCGTTGCCGTAACGCTTTTCGACCCAATACCTCGATAATGTTGCAACAACGCTGCTTTCTGCTTTACTTCATACGCGTTCATGGACTGGTAGCGAAGAGAATTCCTACTGGCAACAAACAGCATCCAGATGGTTGATAGCGTAGATACGACACGTACGGCCAACCACTTTTCCATTATCCGGATGTTCAAATAGGCTGCGGAAAAATTTGCGGTTTCCAGCTTGCGTCGAAGACAATTAGAGTTGGCGGTAAAAAGGGGGAGACGAGAGGGAATCTATTGGAGGTGAATAAACCGAGTGGTCGTCAGCTGCCTCAACGAAATCACGTTCAACGCTGAACCAATGAATGATGGCACGATAGTTTGGTTCTCTTAAATTTCCAGCCACTTGACGAGGCGTCTTTTCAACTCTCGAGCGTGTTTGCAATGTAAACATGAGTTCGAATGAGCGACAAGTGTATGGTAATAAGTTATGGACAATGGAATCCGGTTGATCGCAAAGCAAAAGGCTCCAGCAGTCGGCCCAGCTTCTCAAGCATGCACGAGAAGAAACAGGACTTCGTTCTCCGTTTTTGTTGTCGATTAAATCACCTTCGCAGTACTTTCGTAGGGGGGGAGGGGGGGTATAGCGTGCGGCGTAATTCGCTTATGAGTTTGTACTGTTTTGAGGCGATCAGTGGACTCGGTAGGTATGGTAATCTTCTTAGAAGCTTTCACAACTTTTTATGACAAACATGGCCCTCCGAGAATTCCAGCATCAAGCAAGCGCGGGAGATGATTGATCGCTCATCTCTCTTTCTCTCTTTCTCTCTTGCTCTCTTCGTGTACATGCCTGTGTTCACGTGACGATCCTTCATCGTCACATCGCACGTCTCCAGTGAACGGGAACTTGCTCGTCAAGCAGAAACGGAAAATCTTTCGGGGCAAAGTTTCCATGGCCACCCCGATACGATGATAATCCCAAAGTGGTTTTTCGGCCAGAAATCAAAAGTAGACACGCAATCCAACAGAAGCGTCGACCCATCGATAAATCGATGACATATTGAGAGGCATTTGATCCTCGTTCACCAATTGACTGAGGGACTTTGCTGGATGAGAAAGCAAAATTGCCCACACGGAAAGATATGAACTGATGGGTGGTTATGCCTGAATCACAAGAACACGACTTTCAGGATTGCCATACATTACTCAGAGGATTGAAGCAAGGAGGTTGATGACCTTTGCGTTTGCGTTGGGTTAGGTACAGATGAAGTATCGATAATTGACAACTGCAAGTGTCTGCCTCAACCAAATTAATGACCCAAATCCCAATCTGCCGAATGATGATAGTTTCTAGTATCCATTTTTTCACAGCCTTCTTTGATGTTTCAAGAACTTACAAAAAAAAATGTGTGCACAAAAAAATTAAAATTGACAAAGTTATGGGCCTCTAAATATGTCTAGCTTCCTTAGAATCTTCTGATTGTCCGATTCGCACTGGTGTAACCTCATAATCCGGCCATATTCGAATCGCCATAACTTTGTAATCATTGAGAATTTCGAAATTTCCTTTTGAGTACATATTTTTAAGAGTCTATACTTTTAGAAAAAGCCAAAAAGAATTGTTTTTTTTTCAAATTTCTAGACTACAATACTGCCTTAAAGCCCCCAACGATTGATTGTTAGGTTCTTCATCCCACTTGATGTCAAACGGCAACACGCAACGAATAACAAATGTTTTTTTGTTTTTGTTTCATTCATCAGGTACTTCTTTCGCACTTCGACGCCTTCAAGTTCCCCAGTTCCGAGGTTGTTCAGTTCCGGGCTTTGGTAACGCCGTGTATGCCATCATGCGAGCCGGTGCAATGCGACCAGGAGGAATCGACCGGTGAGCTACGTTCGGTGATAAGTTTCGGTCGTCGAAAGCGACGCTCGACGTCGCAGACACGTGAGGATCTTCTTCTCGTCCAATCGATCCAAATAACGGACAAGTTTGGCTTCGAGCGCGACGGCAAGTTGAGCAATCGTACGGCATTAGCGAAGGACACGAGCTTCGTCGAGAACGAGGATATCGCCGCTGTTGTATCGGGAATGTGCGTTAACATGGGTGAGGCAATAATAGCTGGTACACTGTTCCTCGTTGCGCAAATAATCGTCATAGCCGCTTGGACTTTCACCTGGCAGCGTCGTAGGCAAATATTGAAGCACCAGGAGGCGCTCTCGGTCTCGGTCTCGGTCCCGGGTATGCATAATTCCAGCGGTATGCCCGGACGTGCCGATAGCCTTTGCAAATTGTACGACGCCGGCTATTCGCGTCGTTTTTAACGAGCCTGCGCCCTCAGCGAGAAAACAAAAAAAAAAGAGCAGTGAAACAGAGCACGAACCGACGACCGGGAACATTATGTGTCAATTCTCGCGACTTAATCCAGCCCTCCCTTTCCCCTTCCCATTTAACTCATACATTTATTATCGCTCACCCACCAATCATTTTTTTCCCCTTCGTCTCTCATAATACGTATTCTCGCTTATATCGCGTACTTGTCATGTTGATTTAGTGATTCGATTGTTCGTCGAAGTTTTACCAACTTCCGGTAAATATACTCGTCGTAATATGCTTTTCCGTAAACGATCTTGCATTCGGACAGCGCACTCTTCCCGCGTTAGGATCGATTAATTATGCCTATGATACGCAGAGTCACGTTAAAAGTGAAAAAAAAGCGCACTCGCGTTACCTCTTCGCTCTTTCAGCTAGCCTTCAGACTATAATACGCGTATATAATTATCGTATAGCGTGAAACGGATGCACGGTGGTGACAAGGTAGACACACACTCGGTACCGAGGCGCGACAGTTTCGGGACTTTTAATTTTTCCCGTGCCTGTCTTCGTCCGAAACTTGCCCCGCTTACACGGGGGAAGGCTGAGGGCTGCTCCATGATGAGCAGTCGCCCCGATCGATCGTTCGACATCGACCCCAAGTTTAAACTCTGCCGAGTTAACTCGATTCACTTTCGATCGGGGCTTTGACACGCGTTCTCACATACACTTTTTTTACTTTGTATTTCGTTTTTTTTTTTTTTTTTTTTGACACAAACGTGCAATTTCATATGACGAGTGATTGAATTAGCCGAGGCGGTCTTCCCGGGACGAAGGGTTGAGGAAATTTCTTAGCGATCCGAGCATTTATCGTTGGATATAATTAAAAAAACGTCCCAAGCTGCGGAGAAAGAGCGAGACAGGGGAAGCTGTGGATCAGCGAGGGTGTGGGTGTATACTCTTCGATCGTAATTTCAACGTCTACATAATATTCTACCTAGCCCCTCTGACCTATTTGCCTGCCGGAGCGAAAAACTTCCCCTAGGAAATTCCGTCCCAGCCAAGCTCCAGTGCCATTGGAATCATAATTTTCTCGCATTCGGCGATCTGAACTGCCGCGGGGGATGCTGCATTGGGAAAGAAAAAAAAAACGAGCAAGACCCGAAGAAAACCCCGGGGTTGGAAAAAACAGCCATGGTGCTCGCACACAAAAATATTCGACCTATGTCGCGCGGATTTTTCTCTAATGGAGGAACCTGGCGAAACGGTGATCGCTGAGTCGTTGAGAAGATTGGAGAAAACGAGCCTCAGACACGGTTAAGAAAATATAGATAAATCTTGGATGATATGATAATACGAGAAGTTGGTATAGATATGTATAGGTAGGAGTGGGATAACATGGAAATTCACCTTAGATGGGGGAAAAATGTGGCCCCGTGAAGATTCACGCGAGATCGGCGCGATAAATGTTTTCATCCTTTTCTCTCAGGCCAACCCCGCATCTCCTTCTTGACTTCATCTCGCTCTCAAAGTATCTATATCTTTTTCCTTTCTCGCGCTCGCGAAATGGCCCATTACCCGCGAGCTTTTGCTCGCTTTTATCGAGCTTCGCAGAGAACCGCTTCGAAAACGTCCTTTGCTCGCGCAACTCACTTCCACCTCGTTCGCGTCATCAAGGAAGGAAAAAAAAGAAACACGATAAAGGAAAAGAAGAAAAAAACACCTCGAGCCGCATAAAACGCAACTGAATCTATCCGCGTCCCCGTTATTCCGTTAAATAATGTCAATTTTGCGAAATAATGGTCTCGCGTAAAGTTTATCGCGTGCAACTTTACAATGAAGAATCCGAGAAAATGCATACCAAAATTGGATACGACGGCAGTTTAGTGGTACAATTAAATTGTTGGATTGAATTTTATTTGTTTTTTGTTCGAACTATATTTTAAAACCAAATAGAATTAGTACGGTGCATTTGTTCGGGCTTGTTTGGGTTTACATTCATCAGTGACAGTACATCAATTAACGTTGTGGCATCAATGATACAATACATTTCAGTTGCTCAAAGTACCAAAAGCTCGAAATTTCCTTTTGTTTCGAATTTTTAGTGTTGCAATTAAATTTTTGGATTGAAGATAAATTGTTTTTATACGACCGATGTTTTAAAAACAAATAAAATTTATATGGTACAAAACTTTGGGGTTCGTTCGTCCGAGTCAGCAGAGAGATCGATTTTGAGAATGGGAATAAAGATGATACAGTGCATCAATGACATTGACGATTTGCTATCGGTGATCCATTTCAGTTGCACAAAGTGTCAAAAGCTTGAAGTTTTATTTTCCATTTCTAAAGTATATAACTTGATGGTATTTGTCTATTTTTTGGTTGCCGATCGGTCTACCAAATCTTGGCTCGATTCCCCATTCTCGTAAGCATCCACATGGCCTACTTATCTTACCGCCCTGCGTGTTTGGAGTGGCAGGGTAATGCGGAGACTGATGCGTATTTGGCACGACGAAATCTAATTAGCATTGGGAACTGAGCGCGATTATGCAGATGCCTCAAAGAGCAAGATATTAGTGGCTAGAGAAGCAGAGGGAGAGAGGAAAGAGAGAGAGAGAGAGAGAGAGAGAGAGAGAGAGAGAGGAGAGAGATGAGAGAGAGAGAGAGAGAGAGAGATAGGGGCAGAAATAGGGGTGGAGGTGAAAGAGCGGATGCTTACCGAACCGCGATTCCAACAGTCAACAGAGATGCTTGGGGGATGGTAACGGGGAAACAGATATTCCTGGGGAAGGGATCGGCTGAGATGATCATGGAGTTTGCAGCCTGGTAAAGGGGTTGGTGGTAGGTTAATTGCCTCTTGTAGCGCGTCTCGTATACTCCAGGGACCGAGAAGGGCCAGGGATAAGTGAGTTAGGCAGCGAAGGGATCGCGGGAATGCTACTTCCCGGTATTCGCCTTTGGGTTAACCTGCAACTTCCTCGTCAATACAGTCGTCTAGAGCGAGGATCCCCACCGATCCGTACACCACACCTACTCCTTATTCCTCAAACAGCGCGTTCACGAGCCACGTAAATCGTTCGCGCAACAAACGCCCGATATCTAATCCTTGGATCGCATCTTAACCTTTGGCCACCAACGCCACCGGGCCTGATCCTCAAACTCGGTGCGACCATCACGGCTAATTTGCATCGCTCGAATGTCCCCTGGCGTGTTCACCTGCCACAAGGGTCATCTCGTTTATTAATCCCTAAAGACCAACCAGGACAGTCCACTGAGTGTCGAGAATCAACAGTCCCTTGGCAGATTTCAACTAATTTTCGCGACCCATGATCTTCTCATCTAGCGATTTGATCTGGCATACGATATCAGGATCTTTCGATTGAGTAGCTGACGTTGGTCAACCGGTTGTCATTATGGTTGATCAGTGGGAATTTCATATGCGTATTTGGCAATTGGGAATTGAGCATAGTGCTTATCATTTGAGGGTTGATGCTTTGTAGAATGCAGAGGTCCGTTGCTTTGCCAAGTATTGAGATCTGTTGCTTGGTCAAATATGAAGGTCTGTCACTCTGCCATGTCTGGTTCCGGCTACTAGTGACTAGGGACATGTGGCAGATTACGCGTGATGGATATGATTGTGATTCCCGTTGGCCCTAGCAAGTGTACCAAGCTCTTTAATGACCCAACGCTCCATGCTTCTCAATAGCTGTCATGTTGACCATCATCATTATGCACAAGATCAGGCTCCTTTGCCAATCAGTATCCAATCATTACGAAAATAGTGTTTGTTATTTCGTGAAAATTTTCTCGTAGTAACTGGACTGAATCAACATCTGCCTTTTAATTCATTATCCATTCGATCAGTAGTACTTCAACCAAATAGACGACTCGTTGACTTGACCAGAAAGAAGCACAAGGGATGTGAAATCTGAGCTGTGCGATCAGAGATATCGAAGAGATTTATGAGCTTTGTTTGGGTTGCCAAGTCCTGTTGATTCTTCACCCACAAACTTGCTGTCCAATCAGCCTAGTTCCGAGTCCTTGGTTTTTCAGGGCGACTCCAACATACTATGAAATTAATCGATCTTGATGATTAATCTTCATTAATTAAACTTTATCGCTACGGCAGTCTCAAAAATCGACTCTTTTCCCTCGATGAATTCATGTTCAATTAAAAGTGTCATCCGCTCGTTTATCCCGGAAATCCCCAGGCATCAACCGAAAAACCACGCTAGATCTTACATTTTCGAAGGCGCTTCCTCCTGGGCTAATTAAAAAATGATAAAATTCCGGCTATAAAACGCTCTTTCTCCGATACGCTCAGGAATCGTCTTCCGTAAGGATCATGGCTAAAAGAAAACCAAGGTGCTTATAAATTACGATAGTTCGAACGATTTACAGTGCACGTTCGTTTACAATTAACTCTACCTTTAAATATAATCAAACAAATTAATCCAATGCCTGATTTACCGTTAACGCTGAATTAAACTTTAAACAAATAAACATGGAAAAAGAAACACTGCTTATGGTGAGTGGGTAAAAATTCAATTTTATAAAAAAGTTCGACATTAATGTGGATTCGAATGCCCGCATGAACAAGCGCGATTAGAGTAATCAGCGTCGCGCGTGAGCACTCCACAGCTCATGCATAAATGTATGAAGAAAACAACGCGGTTGTTTGCAAGTAACGCTGTCATTTATAAACGGGAATGTTTCCTGTGTCCCTCAGTTTCTGTCTACGACTGATTGTCCGAGACGAGGCTCTACTTTGCATCGTTCCAACGTCGTGAAATATTTCTTGAAAAATGTTTTTACTATCCTCAAAAAAGAAGAAACTTTTTTTTTAAAAGAGTAAGATACTAAAAATGAAAAAAACATTGAAAGGGTAATATTTTCCATTGCGTTCGAAAGATGCAAACTTCGTCCGCGTTCTTCGAGTCATTTGAGTATCTGCGCAGTGTAGACGTAAGAAAATCAGAATGGCGAGATAAAACTCCGACGAAGCGTTTCAATGATCCCAGTGACACGAGCAGTGATCGATCGGAAACCCCAAACAAACCGATACGAAGAATATCACGCCTGTCATCCGTAAAATTATTACAATCCTGATTGTTGAAGGATAATTATAGATTAGTGATAGAACGAAGAGATCGATCATTGTCCAAAGGATCTCAGGTCGCTGGTGTCCTGCCTCCTCGCACTCTTTTATCGCCGTTTATCAAACTTCTCCAAGTTTCGACACATCTATGACACAACGTAACATTACGAAATGGATTTCCCAGGCCTCAAATGCCGAGTATCGGAATAACTGTTCTGGAGACGGTCGTAAACTCAAACGAACCCAAACAAATTCAGTCTCGCCCTTTGCCAAGACTTTTCGAAGCAACGCTGACGATGTTGAAGTTTGAATTTGAAAGGCCGTCGTTAAAGTTTGCATCTTTAGAACGCAGTAGAAATTAATTTTCATTGATTGCCCACATTTTCATTCGACACGTCTGGCCTATAAAAATCGTTCAAGCGGTTTTTTTTTAATCCACTTCAGAGATCTACAACCTAAGTCTGCGAAAAATTGGTCTATAATAAAAATGCAGAAGTAAACAAAAAAGAATTCTCGTTGCGTTCCAATGATGCAAACTTCATCGGCATAGAGAAAGATGATTCATCAAATTTTTTTAACTGAATGTCGTCATGGCTACTCGCGTTTTCCATTGAATTGAATCCAGGAAGATACTGTCCTCCAGTAAAAAAAAATCCGTAAATGCGGTCGATGCGGGAAGAATATGCACGAGAGCCAAAACAAGAGTGCCGATGATGCAGGACGGGAAGAAAATCGAGAAACGTCGCAGAGTTTTCTCACGCAATCCTGACGAGGATGCGTTTATACGCGGTGGTGCAATGCACTTTTCATCGAGTTGCAAGAATCACCGTTCGTATTCGTATTTACAGCGTCTCTTGAAAGCCGCAAATATCGCGGAACGTCAACGCGGCTCGATGGAAACGCGAACAGGGAGCAAGAATACGAGAACGAACGGTCGATCATTCATCCAACTCGATGGAAACTGCGCGATATACTTGTGTATCGCAATTTTATCGATATAAAGCATTAAGTATAAGTACTGAATAATTTTTACGTGTAACAAGTCCGAACAGTTTTTCGGCCCATTTCACCACGAGGCTGAAGTTCGCGCTATTGGGACGCTCTGAAATTATTTTCAGTAGAGCGTTTATTTTTATTTTCTTGAAGTTTACATCTTTGGAACACAATGAAAATTCTTTTTTTTTAGTTATCACCCAAAATTCTTTTTTTTTCATCACCCAAAATATTTATTTGAAAATTGGGTTGTGGAACTTAGAAAAAAATCCTTAAAAACCTTTGAGTCATTCTCGCAGCCGAAAACTGCAACAAAAAAAATGTACGAGTGAAGGTTTAGAAGAAAAGAATTTTCGTTGCATTCGAACGATGCAAATTTCAACATTTATTTTCAGTATCGCGTAAACTTTTTCTGCGAATCAAATCCGCGTGGTTTTGGAAATTGGAAAAAAATGTTTTTACCATTTGAAAACGCGGTACTGGAGATAATAATAATTGAGAAACAAAAGAGAATGAGAGACAGAGAGAGAGAGAGAGTGTTCCAACGATGCAAACATCATCGAACTCGTCAGACCTCCTGTCCCTTCCGCTCCTTAAAATTTTAGAAATTAGGAAAAAAACATATAAATGTAGCGATACTTTAATAGCGTCTCATCGAGTATACTGTAATCGTCGCAACAACGATTGAGTGAATGTCAAATACTGTAACTCAATATTGGACTCGAGGACGACCGCGTAAATTTTTTTTTTTTTTGTTTTTTTTTTCCCCAAAGGAAAAGAGTATCGCGCGCCGTAAAATTTTCGAGGGTAACCCCCGTTGCAGTTTTTCTCCTGTCACAGTTACGAGAGAACTCTGGTAAAATTGCACTCGCACGCGGCACTCGCCCGCTCAGCCTCGTTGAACGAACGTTACACAGTTTCGTAACTCGTTTCACGCGAGACATTTTTTTACAATTAAAACAAACAAACAAAAATGTTAGAAAAAAAAAAAGAAAATCTAGTGGCGAGTGGTCGTGCGTGTGTGTCGGCGAGTCGTCGTCGCGCTTGTCCTCGAGCCCGAGGTGCACTCCTGCAACCGTCACAAATCCGGATCTGCTCTGTACACCGCCCTTCACCGTTCTTTTTCAACCTCACGAACTCCCTGTAGTCTGACGCCCCGGATGTTCAAATCTTTTTACGTCCCGAATTTTTCAACTCTACGGTAAAAACGACTGGGTCAATTTTGAAAAATTTTCAATTTTTTTTTCCGTTTGAGATTCTTCCCATTTTTCATTTTCAATCAGAATTTTTCGTTCTCGATGAGATGGAAAAAGTTACGAAAAAAAGTTGGGGTGTCGAGAACAGAGCATATTCGAGACGCGGGATCAATGAACATTCAGCCGCACCAACAGTATCAGCTTATTTATTTAACATTTACGATTAAGTCGTCTGCGAGAACAATCGACGCCGATTGTATTATCATATAACACAATTTTTCTACTGGAATTATTATTATCGTTACTTTTATCATTATTATTAATTATTATTGATTGTAACCTGTTTTTTTTATTTCGTACTTGCGGTGATCGAGAAGCGCTTGATTGGAAATTGTGAGGGCACGTCAGTAGGCGCACTAGTGTGCAATAACGATCCGCTATATATATATATTTATATATATATATATATATATACACATTCCCACCGTCGTCCGTTTCCCCATTATATCCGTCGATCAATCATCGTACTCACATTTAACGTATTCGTACATTTTTTTGTTTTTTTTTTTTTAAATCCTCTTTTCCTTAATCGTAATTTCAAGAGGGATGAAACGCAAAGAAATGACTTTTTGTTCGTTTGTAATTTGCGGATCATTGCGATCCGGCAAGCGTCCGTGCTCAACGACTCTCAGCTAAAGATCACCCTCCGTTTTTTTTTTAATCTTCAATCAAACTGTATTGCGATTTTTTTTTGTACTCTACTGAGTTCTATGTCTCTGGTGCCGAACATCGTACTCGTCAGTACCGTAACGTTGTACATAGATCATCTGGTACGGAGAAATAAACTCATTTTCTAACGAACTACTCGTGTCTCGCGTGTTCTCATTTTTTTCTTCCCTTCCCTCTCACGCTGTCTTTTTTTTTCATTCCCTTTGCACTCTCTCCAATATCCTACCTTTACGATCCTTGTTTTATTTACAGCCCTCATAGCTCGCACCGGCGGTTTTAAGACCGCCGCTGGCTGAACATGGCCACACGAGATACGAATCTCAATGGTGTTGGACTGTACACGAACTACTGCTGACTCTCGGCCAAATGATTATTATCGGTATACTCGTAATTGCGATTTACAACGTATTGTAACGCCCGTAAGTAAGCATAATGTGACGCTAAGTAAGTATATCGTGCTGGCTACCGTAAAGCGATCGCGCGACGACGAAGTACACACGGAAATAAATATATACTAGCGGTGTATTTGCCGGAACACTGCGGACGCATCGTCCAGTGGTTTTTCTTGACTTTTTTTTTATTGTTGTTGTCCATATTGTTGTTCTTCATATTCAAATGTGGAATTTTAGCGTGTGCCAAGGGCACAGACGCTTCTTCTACTTTGCACCTGATGGGACTAGCAATGTCGGGAGTCTCGTTCACAGTTATTGACTTTTTAGTTCAGTTTGGTCATTTTAGTGAGATTTAGTAATTTCAGTAAAATGTAGCAATTTCAGTAAAATTTAGCAATTTTATTAGAAATTTAGCAATTTCATTGGAAATTTAGAAATTTCATTAGAAATTTAACAATTTCAGTAGAATTCAGCAATTTCAGTAAAATGTACTAATTTCCGTAAAATTCAGAAATTTCAGTAAAATTTAGTAATTCCAGTAAAATTCGGCTATTTCAGTGAAATTTAGTAATAAAAAAGTTAGTAATTTCAGTAATATTTATTAATAAAATATAACAATATTTAGCAATAAATAAAAGTAAAATTCAGTAATAAAAATGCTAGTAATTTCAGTAATATTGTGTAATTTTAGTAAAACTTAAGAATGTCAGTAAAATTTAACGATTCAACGAAATTCAGTATTTTAGTAATTTCAGAAAAACTCAGTAAATTAGTAAGATTCAGTGATTTAGTAAAATTAAGTGATTTGGTAAAATTCACTAATTTAGCAAAATTTTGTAATTCAATCAATTTGATCGATTTAATGAAATTTAATAATTTAATACAATTTAGTAATTTTTTACGGGGTTGAAACTCTTGTCGATAAAAATTCAGGTAAACGAATCATTTTTTTCAGCCGTTGCCGATCTTCATATTCAATTATTAAAAATAACGTCTTCGATCTTCGCACTTTATTTTTTAATAAAATAAACAAATTGTGCATCATTACGTTGTTATTTTTGATCGATTCTTACGGATTCATTTATTCTGCGCATACGTCAAGACTATGAAAAATTTGTATTCTCACCTTCAATTACGATCGAGGAATTTCGTTTGATACGATGTGAGGTAAATACAGGAGACTGTAATGTATTGAAATTAATACGAGACAATAACCAATGAAGCTGATTTCGGTCAAAGTCAAAGCGGTTTGGAATAATTCTTTTAATTATTTTATTTTTGTACTTATTTTTTATTATTGCACTATCAGAAAATCACTCATCATTTTGATATTTAGAATCTTATAATAATAAAAATAATAATAATAATGATTGTTGTCGTTCTTGTACGAGTTATACAAACCTGTCTCAACTAACTAAGTTGGCTTTTAGTTAGTTAAAACTTTAGTTAGTTTAGTTAACTAAGAACGCCAGCAACTAAGTTTCTGGTGTTCACGGTATTCTTGAAACAAGTTATTATCATTATTTTCCATCGTTGTTTGGATCAATCTTTAAACTTATTCATTTGTTTAACTATTTATTATTCTTATGATTATTCTTATTATCGATAGCTATAAAAACTATACAAAGACACATCACCTCAATCTGTACAGTTTTTTTTTTTCGACTTAATATATGGCACAACTTGTAAGCATTGCAATTTAATAATGCGAGTAGCATTATCAAGCTGGTGGAACTTCACATTGTAGCCGGCAATATTTAAAAATAAATAGAGCTAAAGTCGTAATAACAGTAATCAAAGGGTATACACATACCATAAACACTTCTCATTGCATGTGTATAATGACCGTGGCAGCAGGGATCACGAAGAAAAAAACAACAACAACCGGATATTTCCTTTGGGGACCTTACTACAATTCAAAGACCATCAGTTACACAAGGCTGGCTGTTGAGAAAGGAAGAAAAAAAAGCAAAAGGTTCAGTGCTGTCTGCCATGAAATGTTCTATCTTGATATTTCCGCGCAACCTGGTACGTATATCAAAACAAGGAGATATTGGTTTTTCCACTTCTACTGAAATATCCTCGCGCAACCTGTACTTATATTAGTAAATAGGTCTTCCCGATCTTCCGCTGCTGGCAATTATCTTTTTCAGCCCCCCACTCCCCCTTCCCCCGATGGTGAGAAAACACTTTGAAAAATGAGAATGAAGGGAGAGGAAAAAGTTCGCTTCGGTGATAGAAGAGAATTATTTTAATGGGTCTTATGACAGAGGCATGTCAGTTTTATTAATTGTTTTTTTATTAAAGCACGCAGCCTTTGTTTATCGAGTGATGAAAGAGAAAATGTTTTGATAAGTATTGTACGAAGAAGTGCGTTTGTTGGACATAATGTCTGTATAATTTATGGTACTCTGTATGAGCCTGGGCTCGTCAGATTTGCTTGAACATTTAGAATCAACCGTTCATTAAGTCTTGCCAACCGACTGAGAATTATCCAAGACACATGTTATTGGATAAACGTCAAAAATGGTTGGTGAACTGTTCCAGAAGACGGGGCGTTAACAGAACAACCGGATTATTAAATTCAATACCTTCATTTCCATTATGACCTATTTATGACGACCACATTGGCTTTTGACGACAAAATTAATTTGTGCTGCATGTTCCGTCTTGCATTCGGTAATCGATGAGGCAATAAAGCCAGCAGCGTAATGAAGTATGAAAGATCCTTGGACGCCGAGTACATCGAAGACCGGAAGACATTTGATGGAGCCCAAACACAAGACGACAAATTCCCGAAGTAACAATTTGTTCTGTGGGAACCTTCGCCAGTAAATGCCACGCTTAGACGACCACCATGATGGCAGCGAATCTCATTCAGGCTGAAGACTCACAGAGGTTCAAGGAGCGACAGTTATTGCTTCAAGTCTGCCCACAGCAATCAGCATCCATGTTGAATAGACTCGCAAATGCCTGGCCACCAATATCGTCCTCGCTTATTCCAAGTCCATTGACAACGAAAGGATATCCTTTGAGGAGTATACTCCACTGATTTCTACCAAATGACCAGCCCGAAATGAATGAGCAGAAGGGTCTGAGCAGGAAACGGCTGATGGCTTAAACGTTACGCTGATCATTGGATATTGGAACTGAGCAGCTTAGAGTGCAAAGGTCTTCAGTTTTTTTTTTTGCCCTTTTTCACTGTATATTCTCGTAGATCCTGACATGCGCGCCTACCTTATTATCGGAAATGGTAGCACCGTCTTTGTCATTGAATAGACGCGAGTGAAAAAGAAGGATAAAGAGAAAGACAGCACGGGTTCTTATCGTTGTAGGTACCATAAAGTTGACATTAAGGACGTCGGTGTATAGGCTGGTGGCTTCTTGGTGGCGACGTGCCCGCGGATCCAACCGGCAGCAACGACAATTTCTTTTCTTTTTACGACTCTCGCTCTTTCACCAACCGCGCGCGCTATAATGACAAATAAAGCAACAAGACTGCACCGAGAGGAACAAACTCTTCGTTTCTTTCCTCGTTTCTCCTCCGCTCACGGTGTATTGCTTATATATTTTTACTGTTTACCTCGTTCCAGCTTGCATCGCCGGTGTAACCGAAGGAGATGAAAAACCCATCACCGATCGTTCCGTATACCCAGGCTCCGTGCAGCCCCTGTCGTTGCCTTCATAAACGAGTCACCGCGGCTTTATTCCCCCAGTATATTCTTTTTCCCTTACCAAGCCCATTACAACTGGCTATTCCGGCTGAGATTTTTGCCGGGATTTCGAGGTTATACGATCCTCTCGTCCGATTATGGTACCGGAAGGACTTTCCTTGGGAATCCTGAGGTCTCATCATTTCAGCACCATTGGGCCTTAGCAGCACGACCTATTTGGTATCTTCGCTACCTGCTGGCACGATATACCACTGGCCATGACACGGAATATAGACGAACACTAAGACCGAAATTGGGCAATGTTCCTCTGCTTTTGCATGCTGTACTTGAGTCTAATCCAATGTCATTTCTGGATTGATGAAAGACAGGTTACTCACTGTACTCGAGCCTAATCCAATGTCATTTCTGGGTTGACAAAATACATGTTACTCACTGTAGGGTCAAAGTGGGAACAGTGACAACAGTCGGTACACTGAACCTTTTGTGTTGCTTAGAAGTGGACACGTATATATGTGCATTTCTTTCACTTTAGAACTGCCCTCAGACGCCAACAGATCTGAATCTGTCTGCGAGTCGCTCCCGCCCAACTCGGTTGTGAGAGGTGATTTTATATTATTTTTCGTATCAAAAGTTGAAAAACCAGGTGAGTTTTGATGTTTTTTTCTTCTTTACCTATCGCAGTTATGTTCGAAGTCATTGTTCTCCTGCGATATATATCTTTATTGCAGTATTGTGTTAGTTAACGTAACAAAAGTAGAAACTTGTCAGTACCCGCTTCAGAAGAAAAGAGAGGGTCGGTACTCAGTGGCTCGATGAGAATAGCACAAGATAATAATTAGGTAAGTAATAATATAAATATTTCCGCGTTATGATTTCGATAAGTACTGGTACTACCTCCTTAGGTTCTCATACAAACTCATTGTTCATTAATATTCAATAAATGATAGTGATTGATGTCATAATATGCTGTTTTTTTTAAATTAATTTTTCAGTACCTCATTGTACAATACTTCCCATCGTATAGAGGAAAGCACTCCATTGCCTACGAGTGTACAGTCGATCAGGGTAATTTTTTCAAATTTTGCTTGATCCGCTGTGTAATTAAGGATGTTTCACTGTAAACACCCCCAAGTACACAGTGGATCAAATACCATTTTTAAAAAATGGTTATTATCTCAGTATCTATTAGGTTAGGCCGTTCAGTGTCCTTTGACAAAATTACGCCATTGAAGATACCTCACGTTTAGTCAAGGTTTCATTCAGACTGTGTGAACGGTTAGGTAGCTATAGACCTCTGAAAAAAAATGAGCCACTGATTCCACTCTGATCCTACTTGAGTTGAATCCAATGTTATTTTTGGGTTAATAAAAGCATGTAACTCGCTGTACTTGTGCCTAGTCCAATGCCATTTCTGGATTGATGATGAGTTGTTTTAAGGTTTTGACAGGTGATGACAGATATTGACAAGTAATGGCAGGTGATGGAAAGTCCTAATAGGTGATGGCAGGTCATGGCAGTTCTGGACACGTGATGGCAGGTCTTAACAGGTCATGGCAGTTCATCGAATCTTACTGCAGATACGTTCTTATATTTTGCTCGCGCGCAAAACGGACTTCAGGTAAAATTGGTCTAATCTACTTGATGCATCAATTAAAAGATAAATGAAATCCTGATGAATATTAATGAACAAATTGTGCCAAAGTGTTGGGACAATGTACTCCGCGTATGAAGATTCATAACACGTGCCAAAAATGCATAATATCCCTCGCGCACCATTGTCCTTTGGCGGTAGAGGGTTAATGGCCCTCCGTCTTTCTCGTTCCAAGCAAACGTGAGGAATCCCATGAAGAATAATCTTCTTCCCCGTGCAACGGAGACAGGAAAGCCCAGAGAATATTCGTACGATTGCGCCACGGTAGTAGCGTCAGAGGCGAAATATCAAATACGTGTTCCGGCTGTACCTGGATATGGTCTAGAGCTCTCCCTCCCTCTCGCTCTTTCACTCTCTCTCTCTCTCTCTCTCTCTCTCTCTCTCTCTCTCTCTCTCTCTCTCTCTCTCTCTCTCTCTCTCTCTCTCTCTCTCTCTCCCTCTCTCTCTCACTCTCTCTCTCTCCCTCTCTCTCTCCGCATATTACAGTCACGATAGATTTCCTGAATTTCCAGAGGCAGACGACTCGGCTTGCCAACGGGGGTGACGGCTCAGGAAGAGGCCTCTCCAACGACAACGAAAGATGCGGCACCGTCCACAAAGTCATCGTATCAAAGCCAGCAGAGAACGTTCTCGGGGTCGTTCTCATTCGACCTCAAATCCACTGCCATCACGGAGAAGATTGCGGAAGAGCATGAAAGATGAATAGGTACGGAGTCGTATCCGTTTAGGACGGCGAAGCATTGGATATAAAGAGCAGAGATGGAATATATATTGTAAGGTCACATCGAGAACAGGGAAGATTGGGTGCATAGAAGACTGTGAGATGATCCACGGCATTTTAAGTTCACCCTCCGAACGACATGGAAAACCCTACGCTTTCTCTCCTAATTGTTCGAAAAAAAACTTTACATTAAATCTGTGTAACAATAAAACGCTGTGGGATTTGTCTCCAACTTGATTACTTAATGTTTCCTTAAAATTGTAATTAGAAGTTAAGGTGGAAGGAGTACGTATTTGATTATCAGATCATCGCTGAATCTGTTTTTTTTTCATGCGGGAGACATTCAAAAACTAAACTAAAAGTAAGTTCTGTGCTCATGGAATTATATTTTTATAAAGCATCAGTTGCATTGGCAATGGGCAATGGACCCTCGTCCAGGTGCCTAAGCTGTCACAGACATCTAACGGTCGTAAGATAGTGATATGATAAAAACACTGCACTCGAAGGAATCAACGAGATACCATTCGAACTGAAAGGAAGATTGAGGGGGGAAATACATGTAGACGACCAAATAATAGACAATTTTCATCCTTTTTACAAGCTTTTATTTAACTTAACTTTCTGTGAGATGCAAAACGAAAAATCGATATTTCTCCTACTTCCCGACTACTTAGAGCTCTGAAATTTTGCAAACATGCATTAAAGAGGCGACAATGTATGATTCATCTTAAAAAAAAAAGAAAAAAATCCATAAAATTTTCAACTTTTCATGTAAAATTAGCGATATCTAATCATCCGTATAAAATCTCACTAACACTAGTAAAATCAGTTAAAGACTAAAAAGTAGAATATCATTTATATGTAAAAAAATATTTAAAAAAACAAGCTTTTATTTAATGTACTAAAAAGTAGAAAATATTTTTTTTACCAAGTCACAAGTCAAAAGCTTGGGGCGCTCAAAATTTAGACGTATAATCTTTAATTTACATAAATCCATTAACATATCAATTGTATTTAATTTACTGTAAAACGACCTTAGATTTCTTAAATGAAATCATAAAACTGAGTATAAACGTGTGATAATAATTTCTCTAATTAGTATTGTACCAAAATTAAATACGCTTAATGAAACTGAATTCATCGAAATTATTAAACATTTGAAAAGTTGAGCGCCCCAAGCTTTTATGTATAGACACATATCAGTGACTTGGTAAGAAATTTATTTTCTACTTGTTAGTACAGTAAGTAAGAGCTTGTTTTTTAAATATTTGTTTTATATATACATTTTTTAGAAAGGAACAAAACGTTTTATATTTATGAAACTTTAGATACAATTTATTACATAAGTAAACTGTTTAAATAAAATTTTCACGAAAAAGTATTGCAAAATAGCGATCTTACGGCAATATAGCGTGGTCTTTCAGGGAGGTTTTTGCGGCATTTGTCCTTTTGTGGGAAATCCAACGACTTCAATATTGACCTGAAAGATATGCACAAAGCATTTTCAGTTGTTAAGATTCAAATGCATTCAAAAAGTTTTAAAAAATGAGACTACAGAAAAAAGTTGATATTTTACAGAAAATTTTCGTTCTTTTTGCAATAAAAAAGTACTTTCTAAAAGTGATCTCCACAAACTAGGAATAAGGTCAAGGTAACATTCTTATGGAGTTCTGTCTACAATTTAAATACGATCGGTTAACTCGTTTTAAAGTTACAATTTCCACAGACTGAAAAAATCTAGTTTTGAGAAAAACATGTTTAAAGTTTCGAAATAAAAAAACTCTATGATTCCAGTGACTTACCGGCCCATCAGTAATTCCAGAGCCATACAATAGTCCTTCAGCTTTTAACATTTTATGTAAAAAAAAATATCGATTTTCATATGCCGCTACATGTATCCCCCCCCCCCCCCCCCCCCCAAATATTACGGTCTAGGAATGACAAAAGTTTGTTTCCAAATCGATTATGGTTCAGGGTCAAAATGTCACGCCGGCTGGTGGGAGCAATTTTTTCACAGTCGTTTTTGCATCATGTGCCTACGAAGCCGGTGGGACTATATTCGCCTGAGATCCAAGTTATAGAGAGCCGACGATTTTTTCGGGAACGGGGGAAGGTGCGGGACTGTGGAGGAGACAGAGAGCGGAATGTGTGACGAGATCGGACAGTCTTATTAGAAGATTATTTTCTGACGGGTCCGTGGCGCACGAGCTCGTGATCATCATTCACAACACGCTTCCACCGAGTCAGTTCATCCAACGGATGAGCGAAACGAACGGAGACGCGTAAAAAAAAAGCGAAACGTGGGCTTTCACGAACGACGGTCAGTCGGGTCGTGGTGATCTCGACCATTTGTCAAAAGTGTGCTCGTCCAGCACCATCGACGAATCTGTCGTACGTGATTTTTTTCACCCTTCAATCTTATTCCCTCTATGCCCCGTACTCTTCGACTCGACCACTTGTCTCTTCGTTCATCATCCTCGATCGTCAATATTCCACTGTATGCCTCCAAAGTTCGGTATTGCCGATACACCCTCATTGGGAACTTACGAATACTATTTCAGCTGCAAGAATTTCGCAAAACACCCTTAAAACTAATTGCTGAAAATAAAATCCGCGAAAACCTGAGTAGAAACTATGTTAATCTGTCTGCGTTACGTGCTAGTAATTAGCTCGCCCAATTGAGCTCATACAAACTGACTAATGGCTGCCCCACTATGAGCCAGTAATATTCTAAATGTTTTGTTATGCAGCCCTTGTCTGTTCATTGCCTAATCGATTTTCACTATAGATGTCCCTGCGTTACGATAAAAATACCTCCTAGTAACTAGGCCATACTGGACTAGTCAACCATGGTTACGAATGAGAAAGTGAGGTTGTGTCTAAATGTCCTATCATCTAGCGAATAAGTCATGGCTGGCTAGCTAACTTGAGTTTCAGATGACGTTCCGAATGAAAAAAAAAAAAATCCTCAAGTATCTCGCGATGACGTAGCCAACACTAGCCAACTGTGGCTATGATCTCTTTGATTTGTCACTACCCAGGCGATCGTGATTAATTTATATAATGTTTATATCGATGTTAGTTGTTTATATAATGGATAGCATTCATTGCAGTAACATAGTACTCATTAATTCGTCGCTAGCAAGAATAAATGTTTGAACAAATAGAATTTGCGGTTACGTAATTCTAGGCGAATATAGCTTTCAATGCAAAAAAAAAGTAATCAATCCGATGTTTTTTATATTTGTTGATCAAGCCATATCTTAATAACACAAATATTGGATGGTAGCATGTGTAGATTATGCGAAATTAATAAATCAATTAAGTAGAATTGGCTCAGTGGATAGCGCTATGTAATCACCACCCAGAGGTATCGTCATCAAACCCAGCGCTCACGTAAACGTTGTTCGGATATAATTTGAAAAAAAATGAATGCATGTATTTGTAGTACAAACATCATAACAATGATTGGCAGATGAAGGAAAAAATGTAAAATTTCGCAGTGATATAAATATGTGCAAATTTTTTTTTCGAAAAACTTAATACCTCATGACTAGATAAGAAATACTTTTAGAGCTACGAGATATTTTTTTTTAATCTAGTCATCTAATTTTTTATACCTAATCGAGAGGCGACGAGAGCGTTACAAGCCTGCATAGTTACTAGCTAAAGCGGCTAGCTAGTGGCGTTTTGAGAAATATAACTTTCGTAGCTCAGAGTTAGACGGTGATGAGTTGTATTTTCCACTCGGGTAACATCGTTCAAAGATCGACAGTCTCATCACTCGATGGTGTCGAATCCCCGGCCAATTGGGCTCGGTAGGTAAGGCAAGATGTTATTTCTCATCTAACTTAAACCGGAAATGTAGCCCCTGTGGGATGGTTGAACGTCGGGACTCGACACGGTATATGGACCACAAATGGCACTGGTATCCAGTGAGTGACGTCAGGGAATTGAAGGTATGAGAGTACCACTTGAGAATACCAGTAGGTAAGCCGAGGCTTTATTGGAAAGTTGGAGTGGATATGACATTTCTGTGGAGTAGTCGACCCTATAATGGAACGGAACCTCTGTTTTCTCCAAATCGGAAAAAACAACCAAGACTCGTTTCAATTTTGATCCCGTGCAAACGTCGACATGTCCTTCAGGCCTTTGACTGCTGCATCTTCTATTTGAGGTCTTCATGCATCGCGCCTAAGTAATTTTGGTGGATCGTCCGGGAACTTGCCCTACGTCATTGCGATCCCATGGAACCACTTGACTTGTTAACCAACACGGATGGGGTTTCAGTGTCAGCGATACGCATAGCCTAATAGACTTACGGAGCCATTACCTAATGAACTGATTGTGCGGTATGTAACGACGTCGTTTCTCGTTAGCGCGAAGTCAAACCTGCATGTGACGTACGAGGATAATCGCGGAAAATCCGTTGTTCCATTTTGTGCTTTGGGCAAAATGTCGCCGTTTTTTTTTTCACGAAACATCAATCATCCCGAACTATTCTTTGACAGCTTTTAGAATCATTACAAAATTGACATATCTTCTCAACGGCTTATCAGAAATTTATGCCACGGGGATTTTTCTTTGCTCCCAACATTAGCGAATCACGTTCTTTTCCCAAATCTTCAGAATTAACCTCGGATAGTTTGTTCAGAGCGTTGCGAGGGTGTATGGGAATACACGTATGGGAGCGTGGGCGGAGCGGAAGAAAATGCTGTTAGTGCAGGTCAGGCGGATTTCCAGCAACTGAAGCTCTTGAGAAGCGAGCGCCATGGTAGAAACACGCTGGGGCTTTGGTAGAGTTACGTGACTCTCTTGGGTAGGGTAATTACGTTGGATCATGGAGGGTAAACAGGGTACACCTCTTGCTTTTCCATTTCTCTCTCTCTCTCTCGCTCCCCCTTTCACCCGTTCCATTCCCCTCTCTTCTCGTTCTCTATAATTTCTGTGGCTTTCTCGTCGTAAATGCGCTTTTACCGAGCCTAGCCTTAGGTGGCTTATTTCCACTCTTCCCCTCGCGATACTAAGATGAAGACACTTTCCACCGGTTCGAAGTGGAGTGCTACCGATTAAAATTTGAAACTCCAGTTATAACGTGAGGACATTAGCTATTGGATACGGGCCCATTATTATTTCATCTAATTTTATATCCACCAAGGCATATCATTTCTTTGATCAGAGGAAAAAACAGAGAATTTGGGACTCGATTAATGTTGCATGGAGGAAAATCGATGGGAAATTGGCCGTGCAGCAGGTAGGTCCATACTCCCGTGGCTCATTTCGTATTCCGACTCGCGATTTATTCTCGCAGAAATATATAGGGACGAAGTACTGAATTATGAACAACTCACTTTGCCAATTTGCTGAGAAATTTTAATCAGGGCAAAACTGTTAGGTATTCGGTCCACCTTTGACCGGCGAAGCGGGCATTTCCTAAAGCTCCGCGTACATAATCCACAGTGCATATGTATACGGTTTACGGTTTATACCCGACAAAACCACCCGCGGAAACTTTGCCCCCGTGTAGGTTTCAAAACGCGCCAACACTTGTGCCGCAAGTACACGCAGCGAATTATGCTAATGGGGTGCCGGAGTGAGCTGCCGGTAGAACTTGAAAAATAAAATCCGTCCCAGACCGACAGCCAATCCGGGACTCGTCGACTTCTCAGGATATCCCAGGTGGTCCAGCTGTAATATCGTGTTTCGCGTTAGCCCTAAAGGTCGCGAGAGAAATAGGCGGAGAACGGTACTTCGAGCGCTAATTTAGAAATCGTGTTGGGAGCGCACTACGGATGGTGCTAGGGGCTTCGTGCCTCCGGCGGATACCGCCTTCTATTTTGCGAACACCTTAATTTTACGGAAGAAAAAAAACATGCTGCTCATGTGGTCAGTTGTGTACTTTGCCTCGAGGCTCGTCATGTATTTATTTACAATTGTTAAGGGGGTATTCTAGTCTAGAAATTTCGAAGAAAACAATTGTTTTTGTTCGCATTTTCGTGAAGCTCCGATTGACTTCAAATTTGTTATGGACCTTCACTATATATCCCTCTATCGTCTCTACCTCGGGCATAGCGAAATTATTATTATTACTATTAAAAAAAAAGATTAACTTTGAAAAAATAGGGCTGAAATTAACTTTTTTTCGGTCGGTATTTTTTAAATTTATTAATGTTTTCTCTTTGGTACCTGCCATAACGACATTCTTATTGAACAAGAAAATTTCTTTTATATCTGTTTTAGATGAACGGGAGCTTTAAAATCATGTCAACTGCCTCAACCTTTTTTTCACGGCCATTTTTAGAAGCCTATAACCTTTTCAAATTTCATTTTTTTTCCACAATTTTTTTTTGTAAGTTCATGAAACTTCAATAAGTAGACTGTAAATGATGGATCTAAAAACATTTTTTTTATCCAGCCGGAAAAAGCGCCCGAAATTTAAGCCTCCAGAATAGAATACTGCCTTAAGGGGTCGAATTGCGTCGACGATCGTTTGACCCAATGCTGGTGTCATTGCCACAATCTCCCAATGACAGCCTAAAGATATTCTTCACTGTTATTACTGCGGCTTAGGCTGTGCAGCCAATCGGAGCGATTGCAAAGACAATCGGCACTGGAACGGTTCAGATCGGGAACAATAAATTCACTTGGGGCAATGAAATTTCCAGGTATTTTTGTAGACGCAAGAAACTATTGTTGGGGTAGAAGCGGAGCTATCAGGATCGATAAATCGAGTTCGTGCCTATTGTGACATCGAAGCAGCAGCAGCATCAGCAGGGTAGCGGAAGTTGCGGCAATTCCAGCAGACCCAAGAGTATAACAATTAGTGTCTCAAGTTTTTTTTTTTTTTATTTTTATTGGAGGTTCGCGAACAATATCTCCCAGAAGCTATCACCATCGGGTTTGATTTCCCATGGGATGCACATCCTAGTCTAGACAAGCGCGTAGAATTCCCGCCTTTGCCCGTACTCGTTATACCTTTTCGCTGCTTTGTACTTTTCTCTGCTTTACGAGCAAAACTCGTTTCGCGATATCGTTAAACAGACGAAAGTTATAGGAGCGAAAGGAGCCACAAGTAGCTGGAGTTGTTCTTGCCTACAATGTCTCCTACGAAACGTGGAAGCTTTAGGGTCAAAGTTCTCGGTTTATTATACGGAGGCTAAATTAAAGAAATACTTTTCTTTGCCCTAAACGAGGCAAGACCGTTCTTACGATTTCTTTACCTTGTACTTTGCTGCATTGTGATGAAAAAAGAAAAGCTTCCACTCATAAAAGACAATGTTGCTCGAAGTGAGAGTTCTTTAACGAAGAACGAAAAAGCAGTCAACGAAATAAAACGGCAATCTTTCCGCAAGATTTCGTTTAATTAAAAAATGTTACTTGATTCGCAACCCGTGCAATGACAATATTATTACTGGAAAAGGAAAATTGGCAAGATAGGGATGAAAATTTGAATACTGTTTTCTCATACTTTTCAACATCCGCAAAGTTTCGTGTACAAGAAACACGACGTCGGTCCGAAGCCTCCAGAGACTCGTTCTAGATGTCGAATCAATGGGTATCAAGAACCCTTATATTTAACCCAAAGTTAAGGGGGAATACACGTAGACGACGAAAAAATTTCCAATCTTGATCATTTTTTTTTTGTAAGGGAAGAAACTTTAGGTACAATTTATTATATAATTAAACTGTTTGAATACATTTTTTCATTAAAAGATATTGGAAAACGGCGACGTTATGGCGTGGTCTCCCAGGTAGGTTTTGGCGACAGTTGTCCGTTTGTGGGGAATTCAACGACTTCGATATTGATCTTACAATCATGAGCCAAGAATGTTTAATATTTTAACATTCAAATGCTGAATTAATACTTAAAAACATTTAAAAAGTTGGAAATTTAAAGAATGGAACATTCAGAATTTTTTTTTCAATTTTACACAAAATTTTCTTTCTTTTTTGCAATGAAAAAGTACTTTGCAAAAGTGATTTTCATAAACAAGTAGGTATAAGTTCAAGATAAAATGGTTATCAAGTTGTGTGTACAAGTTTAGGACGATCAGTGAACTCATTTTTAAGTTACGTTTGCCACAAATTGAAAAAATGTAGTTTTGAGAAAAACGTGTTGACAGTTTTGAACTACGAAAAGTGAATGAGTTTAGGGACTTACAGGCTAATTACGGACTTTACTGCCGTATTCTTGAGATGGTTAACTAACATTTCAAGTTTAAAAAAAGTTCGATTTTTTGACGCCGCTACGTATATTTCCTGCCTACTTGAAACTGCGCAATTACTAAAATCACTTTGCACATAGGGGTAATCAAAATTCCAATGACAACATATCGTGCCTAAGAGATCTGCATGTTGATCTGCTGAAGTCCAGCACTCGCCATGTGATTCTTATCGGCCATTTGAATTTCTAGTCACGCCAGGACAATTATAAAACGACGTATCGCGCAATTTGGAACATTAGCGTTTCCGGGACTTGGTCCCCGTTCGGAATGAACGCGTGAGCGACAGTGAACAACAATTCACATTGGTTATGTGTAGGAATGTAGTACGTAACACCAGCAGCATCCGACAGGTCTTGAGACGCAAGCCTAGCGCATAGCTTAGATTCTCTCGCGTGCCAAGATTCCTTAGCCAAACTCAATTTCAGCACGTATTCACGGTACGCCTATATCGCGCACTCGCATCGACCTTCCTCCCGGCCAGCTCGCTCAGCGTATTAACAGGGTTCCAAGTTATGATCGTTTGAAGTTTCCATGTACCCGGGCACATGCTTCCCTCTTGGCCCCGTAAATTTACCCAACGAATTATGCTAACTCGAGAAAAGGTTTCCTCGCTCCGGTGTGTAGTCGTATATATTTAGTGCACCTGGGCAAAAAATATATATACCATTATCCATATATACCGCGTTGTCAGCTGATAAAATGTCGTACCTCCTTGTTCAGGCATGGACGTACCTAGTTGGCGACTCTAAGAATACCTGCCCTTCAAACTGCAGTTACTCGTGAGCCATAAAATGCGAGGATCAATGGTTGCCGAACTTGTCGGTGGATGGAGACAGCTAGAGGACTGCTTAGGCCACTATGGGAATTTTGGGTCAAACGACCGGGTAGACTTTGGGCTACATCTTGTTCATCTGCTATCCTGGCATGCCTTTTTGAGGAACCGTCCATGAAAGTTGAAGACCCACTCTTGCAAAATTGCAAGAGTGGGTCTTGCAATTGTGTCAATCGATCCTAGATGGTAGTTCATCTACAAACCGAAGTCAGTCGTAACACGTGATGACTCTTGAATGTTACAGTTTTTTTGCTTCATGTCCAGGTCCAAGACCAGCAATCTCCTTAAGGCTGAAACAGTGAGACGTAAGGGAGTTTCCGAGTGGTGCGAGCACGCATAAAACAAGACGGCAATACAGCAAGCGGTCAGCGTTAAATCGTTACTGCAATTCCGCGTTTAGCGAGAGCGCGGAGCTGACCATAGAACGTTCAAGCGTTGAGAGCGAACACAAAACGGCAAGTCGGGGCTAGCCGATTGCTCGGCTCACCGTGGCGAAATTCCCACGAAGATCGAGCAAATCGCTTCCTGGAAAGGAAGAAAATAAGGCTCGAGGGGGCCCCGAAGCATCACCGCGCCACCAAGGACGTAGGAAGTGCTTGCTTGGCCAAAGAGCTGCCCATCCCACTGTTGGGCGTCTCGTTGTATATGGACCCCGACTATACGTACGTGTGTGTGTGTGTGTGTGTGTGTGTGTGTTTGTGTTAACATGCACACGCGTAGAACCGTGCTGTTAGGGTTCTTTGCGTTGCTAGCTGGATCTCTGTTGCGCCAGGAGCCATTTGAGAGTCGCCCCGATGGAAAAACCAGTTGCTGCGTGGTTTGCCATGTGATGGACGCACCCGCTGATAGCCAACGATAACGCGAGGCCCGAGCGAGTACGGGGCCCGAGTGAGGGTGAGCTCGGATCAGCCGCACATATCATGAAAGCTAGCCCAATGTTAGCTACCTCTCTCTCTCTCTCTGCTTCACTTGCTAACCTGTTGGAAGATGTATACATTCACGGAGGAGTTTCCGCGGAAGATACGATCTCCCGGGCCGGTCGTTCATGGAGGTCGTTGAATGTGTGGGTGCAGCTTGCCGAAGCCAGAGACAGCGCGACACGGGACCTCGAGATATCATCCGTACGGATGTACGTAGCAGTTATGATGGCGGTGGGAGCGTGCTGACGCGTTGAATGCGATCTTCCTCTCCGATGAGTGTCCTCCCGGACGGTTTGGTATCAACGGATTCTCCTCCGTGCATCAACCCCGTGTAACGAGGCTCGAGGGTGACGAGTTACGCGTACGGTAACTACCCCCGTTATCGTGCTCCACGTTACTGTATATTTCACAAAGATACGAGAGCCACTAGCAGAATCGACCTCACGAACTGGCTGCCTGCAACCAGTGAATTCGTCTGATCACCAACATCCCGTGTACTTCGCTCGACGATGGGCCGCACATACCAGGATCAGATGTTGTACATCGATATTGAACACGCTGCACCGTCGTCGTGGTAATGACGTCGGCAGTAGGATCGTCGATGACGGTCCTGAGGGCTATTCCGGTGATAGTGGTATTCCATATACCGATTGTATTTCACTGGCCATTGATTAAAGAAGGGACCATTACAGTTTACCAATTACGAGCGATTAATTCGATGCACTGAAATTGCCCTTATCCTGTACAAAAATGTCACCAGGCATTTCCTACTTTGTGTCGGGCCCTGGCCAGGCTTGCCTCGTTCAATTGACCTGACCAGGCCCTTTTATGGAATAGACTGGGGAGCGTACAAAATCGTTTTTTACGGCTTACACTCTATGCTTTAAAATTCCAATGTTCTGGCCAGTATACATTGCGAGCAAGGACACTTCCACGTATAATGTATGCCTGGCCAGAACATTCACATTTCCGGAAAAGTGGTTCCCGACTTTAAGAACTGTGTAAAGCTTCTTTGCTTTTTACCCCATCAGAGATATTTATAATTGATTAGCTTTTGCTCGCAGCTTCGCCCGCGTGGAATTTGGCCTATAGAAACTTCATTACCAGTTGCCACCCTTATTAGGGGTTGTTTTAAAAAATCCTAAATCATGCGTTTTATTGTTTGTTTTGAAGAATATTTATACCGAGTTTCGAGTTGATACACGCAAGTAATATAATTTTCTATATAAACTTTTACACCTCATGCGCCAAGATTTTCCAATTTCTTTCCTCGTCAGTTTTCGTTCAGTTCCTGATCAGTTCTCCAAAAAGAAAACGGCGGATCGGGAACTTGCTTAAGACCTGTTACATGGCGAACCTAATTCCACGCCGGAAGGCCTAAAAATGGCCTGATATTATCTAGAGAAGGCGGATAAGGAACGACTAAATGTTCTATACGGGTAAGGACGCAGTACGATTTCGCTGCAAACTATGGACTTACGTAACCGCTGTCATTCGACCGCATTCCCAGCAGTCCATTTCTGCTTAGCCTTGATGGACCAGCCGATCGTTGACGCGCATCGCCGTGCGGTTAGGTACATTTATATCTCTCGAGGATTACGAGTCAAGCGGTGACGTATAATGTTTACATACTGTCACCGATAAACGCTTAACGCCTTTGGGTATGGCTTTGATCGACGTCGCGACTGAGTGGATCTTCACTTGCCCGCTTGCATGGCTCGATCCCGTATCCGTACTAAGGGGGCAAGACTATATCGCTCAATTCACGCCTCCGGGCGTCCTGAACGATTATTGAAAAAAATTTCAACCGCCGTGCACAGCGGGATACACGATGATGACGTGCAGCATTACGGGCAATGATGATGTTTCGTTTTATCGAAAGTTTGACGCTTGTCGCAGCCTCCACAATTATTTATACATATGAAACTAATCATTGGTGTGGCGATTTTAATTGGCATGCTTTTAACAAGCGCCCATCATCGTGCACCGTCAATCATTTGAAGGTAGACGAAAATTAAATCGTTCGCTATCTCTACGGAAAAGGGATTGATTATAATGGAGGCATCGCGTATGCGGGTCGAATGAAGAGACTTTATTGGTTTGCCAGAATGGAAAATATGCCCAAAGTCTTGCAGCTCGGTCAACATTTATATAAAAAACTGTCATATAATTAACATGCACCGTTGCTTGCGGATCAATGTTCCAAACGCAATATCATAAATCCAGAGATTGTCTTTCAAATCTTTAAAATTGGGTGCCCAGCCCAGGTATCGTTCCGATCGAGGAAGACTCTTTTAATCATCACAATGCGAATAAAGAAGAGGCATCGAGAATGGAAAGGGATCATGACATGCTAGAAACCACCTTATTTTGAACCAATCGTATTAGGGCAAGGAAGTACCGATTTCCCCATCACGGATCCTGACAGCTAACTGATGGTTAGTTTACATTCGTTGGGTGTTTGTCGCTCGCTCGGTCGTGCGGATGTTTGTTGTCGCTTGGAATTCGAGGGCCTTCGCTCTTGGCCCAGTGCGCTCGCTGGTACAATTTTTGGTGAGACGCTCGTGAGATTAGATGACGGTGCGGGTGGTTATTCAAATGGCACTTGGCGTGAACCGAGGATAGAATTCATACGAGTATGAATAGAGGATCTTTGAAGATTAGAAAAAATGCACTCGACGTATTTTCAAGAGATACGATTGAACTGTTTCGTAAACGGTCGATAGAAGATCGATTCACATGGAAATTAATTAAAGAATACTCGTTGGATGCAGACTTATTCGGATAGAAGTTGATCGAAGACTGACTTGGATGGAGATCGACAGAACAATAGCTCGGATGGAGATCGATAGAAGACTAACTCGGATGGAGATCGATAGAAGACTGATTCGAATTTTTGGCCATTTCGTTTTGGCGATTTATTACGATTTTGTAGAAAATACACAAAGCATTTTGCATTTTAACGTGACATTCTAAAAAAAAAAACAATCAAAATTTGTTTTGAGAGAGAAACAGAAAATTAAATTTTGTCAAAACTTAAAATATGAGTTAGATGATTTTATGACAACATTTAATAAAATGTAAGTCGTCAATTCTTAACAGTATTTAATTTTACAATTTTCAGCAGATAAGCTGGACTGTTCACTGTGCTTTCAGAATTATCAGAGCAGAAGCCATGTGTCCATGCACTGGAGAGAGGTTAGAATACTGGACCAGTAAATGAACATGCGTAATTCTGACCTATTATTACGAATTTATTTTAAGATTTTGCAGAATATGCAAGATTGTTTCTATTTTTAATACTAAAAGTAATACTTACGCTCAAAACTCATAAAAACTTTTCTTTTCGCCTTTGGAACACCTACTGCGCGCAGCTGTATCGTAACTAAGTTTCGCGGTTTGCAAGTACCACAAATTAGAAAAATTCCGTGCGGCGTCAAAATTTGATGTTAAAATAAGAAATTAGTTTCAACGACACCAGTGATTTTTCTTCTAAATTATAGTGATCTGAGTTTTTATCCACAATTCATATTCTTTACTTATTTTAAATATAACCCAGCTATGGTCCATTGACTAGGCCCGTCCATTCACGGGTCGGTCTACCCTTTTTCTGCTACTAAATAACTTTCGATGCTGCAGTGGTACACCTGGCAAGTGATGAGTACCGAGTGATCTTAATGATATTGATGCGCCTCTTGATATCTTTTAAGCCTCGATTTCCTCAGTGAAGGCCTCAATCAAGCCTGTTCTCCGCAGCTAACGTAATGCGGATAACGTATTTCCATACGGTTCGAACTAATCACGGAACGTTTATTCCACCTCTTGCACGGTCATTGTTCCAGTCAATTGAGCCAGTGTGCAACATTTGCGGGTAAAAAAGGCCGTGGAGGAAGAGGGATATTACGGAAACTAATGACGATAAATACTCGAGAAAAAAAAGTGAAGGATGATTAAAAGTAGGATGTACCTTCACGAAGAATTCAACGAAAGTACATAAGCAGCGTTCGTGGGAATGATAATCTTGCGTGCGAAGATTTATTTCAAGAATGCGTAAGGTAAATAATCGCGAATCATTACTCTTGTGTAACACCAATAATAAGGCTCCAACGCCGAAGACTTTACTTTAAATACAATTACGGTATGATAATTGTGAGCTAAAAGACGAATGGCTGAGGAAAAGGCTCCATGCTGAAATTACTCAGTGAATTCCACTATGGTGTACTTGCATTGAAAGTACGATGAATATACTGGGCTGTAGTCACCTCTTCGTTTCAACGGCTGGCTAATTTGAAAGGCAAACTTCGCAAACGAGTTTGACGGTCTAATCAGCACATCGTAATTGGAAGAGTTCTCTAAGAAGTATTATAGCCGTGAGCCACGCGACGTGGCTGATTACCTGTGAATATTAGTATCTCTCAACGTATCACGTACAATTAAGTCTGCCTTGATCACAAAAAAGAATTTGGCGAATCTGCAGAAATGGACATCCCAATGATTCGATATTCATTCACCAGGAACTCAAGTGACGGCATTCCCTTGATCTCACACTTGGAAAGATGATTAAAAAATTCTTATGTGTTCTTCCGGCCAGAGTATCTTGCCAGATCTTCATTGGAAACCGGACTGGCGATATCAATAGCACACAAGACTGGACAATCATTTTGAGCGTTGGTAATTATGAGGAATCTTGATGAAGAAGCTAGCTACGAGTGTATTGATGCGGAGGGCAATAAACCGGGAACGAAGATAAGATAGGAAGACACGAAGAAGCGTAAGATGTGTGGACCCACGCACTAGGAAAGGGTATGGATTCTCATACAAGACCGGATTCTCCGAGTGCAACGGAACGCTCTCGCGCGTCTTGGACAGCTAATGCGATTGTTATTGCGCGTATTATCTCTGGGCGAATAATCATGTTTCGCATTACCGATTTCTGCGTTCGGTCTTCCTCTTTATACAGATACACACGCACACCCTTCTCCACCCCCGGCTCGATTAACTCGAGCCATGCCTCGCTCTCCAACCAAGTAAATTGTTGAACATAAATATGCCCACCGTCAAGTAATATAAGGATAGAACGGGATGGTCGAGGTAAACGAGGAGCGTGGCTATCGCGGCTACACAGCATATTTACACGCCACATATACGTACGTATACTTCGCAATATGCGAACCGAACGAAATGTCTACGTTGAAGTCACTGACCAAGAGTAGAGAGAGAAGAACACCGCGGGCGATTGAGTACCTTCGGCGATATGTGTACCGTCTCAACTCGTCTTCCCTCGTTTGACTTCCATCTAAACTCTCGTTGGATACTCCAACCAGAAGACTCCCGGTGGGATGAAAGGACTTGTTAGACGTTTTATCATTTTCTTATATCTAGTGGGTATACGTACTGAAATTATTGAGCAAATGGTGGAGGATTAAAGGGAATACGGAGTATTGTGATGTGCAGCCTGGCGAGACTGGAGGTTATACATACACCCGCATGGGCACACGGCACACTGGGATCAGAAGGGTTGGCAAGATAACGCGTACATGGATTACTTCGTATTAAGCCAGCTGCGTCGTCAACGAAATCTAACTGCTACATTCATGACGATATTAGTACTGACTTCCTCCTCATCAATGTTGTCGTAACTTTTACATCACGATACAATGCAGGACGTTTGAATGATTAGACTGCTCATACGAATAAAGTGCCTCTGGCTGTTTCGAGGACAGCGTTGAAAAAAGGGATTTGGGTTCGTTTGGGTCCGGGCACGGGACGGTCTTTTAAGGCGTTATGCCTAGTTGTAACAATCGAAAAAATCTCATTTTTGGGATTTTTCAATAGACAATCATGATGATCAATTTCTACAAAAATTAGGTATTTTAAAGAGTATCATCTGAAGAATGATCTGTAATTTTTTGTGTAAAAATAATTAATTATTATCTATTTATAGCCGACGTCCGGGAAGCACCTCTCAGGAAAGTTTATTGCAGTGCGAAAAGCCCTTCAAGACCAGCTAATCTAAAATCGTTTATATAGATTTCGTTAGTATATTCGTTTATCCTATGATTAATCGAAGGAATATCCGAAATATCAAATTAAAACAAAATAGCGCGTGTTCAAAGTGTCTTGATTTTTGCGAAAAAAAAATTGGCATTTTTCGTTCACCGGAAAAAAAATCTTTCGATCAAATACTATATTTGCACATCTAGAAAAAGCTCTAACAATTTTAGCAAGATCGATGCTGTAGTTTTTGAGATAGTTTGCTCACCGACTTTGAAAACATACTTTCGAGGAAAAAGTATTTCAAATTCCAATTCGCCTTTGCCTACGAATCATTCTTCCTTCTCAAGTGGATCATGAATTCTAAAAATTCTTAGCTCATATTTTTCAGATCAATATTGAAGTCGTTAGAATTCCCACAAATGGACCACTGGTGCAAAAACCTTTCTGGAAGATGACGCCATAACGTCGCTATTTTACAATATTTGTTTATGAGAAAATTTATTTAAATAATTTAATTATGTAATAAATTGTATCTGAAGTGTCATAAATGTTAAACGTTATCTTCCTTTCTAAAAACAAACGATCAAAATTCCCCCTTTAAATGATGTTCACAGCTATATGCTTACATTCATGTAAAGGTGACTTTAAAGGCATTGAGGCCTGCATGATGTTGAGTGAGGGGACCACAGGCCACACGTCCTCATAGACCATACTATGAGAACGAGCCTCAAAGTCGAATGTCTTCGAAATCACCCTACCCCAAATATATGTAATTTTACACTTGCAAGAATTCCAATGTGTATTCGGTACACTGAAAACTATGAGAAAGTGATGCCCGTGCTAGGGGGATGCTTTCTCGATCGTCCTCGCCAATAGTTCCACCATCCGCACTCTCGTCACGAACGAACGTTCGAACTAACTTTTCATAAGCGCGAGAGAGTAAGGAATGAATATCGTTTCGCTAAGAAATACACAGGGTTAGGCTGAGCCAGGAGCAGGACCAGGGTCTCAGTGAAAAACCAAGACTGATATTTATGCCAGTTGGTGCGTGGCACTATCGTATTCCCTTGGGGCTAAAAATCGCTGTAAAGCTCAAGCGCAGAGTGGATCCTTTTAGATCTGGCAGTTACCATTTCATGTTTGGAGCTTCATACAATGTCAAACGTATCGCAAACGTTCTGTCATCGCGCTGATGCCAATTGGAACTTGATCGGAGGGTCGTGATCTGTTTATTATTCTCTGCCATGTGAATTTTATTGACGACTGTTATTAACATCGAAAAACACTTTAGGAAATCCTTAAACACTTTTATAGAAGTCTTTTCAGAGACTGGCATATATGTATGTGAGCTCCACACTGGATATGCATTGGAAGTAGTATTGATGATGAGTTTATCACTCCGGTGGTGCTCCTGAAGAATCCTCCCTAAACACAATGGTCAACATTACTGCCAACCCCAAGTGAAGTTACCTTCAGCATCCCAGTTCAAAATGGATCCTGCGTACCACAATTAAATCATCATCATTCGCTCTTATCTGTTTCAGCTGATTGCTATCTAGATAAATCTTCAACCAAAGAGATAGCATCTAAGGACGCAATCTCAAGGCAAATAGCTTTGCAACCACCATCGCGTTCCAGGATTATCTAATTTTTTTCGGTTTAATGTCGATCTCCTTCTGTCTCTTTTTTTATTGCTTCTTTGCGTGAGCGCCCGTACACGCCGGACAAAATCGTGAATGTGCATAATGAGATTTTGGAAGGTTGATGGGGATCGGATTCTGCCAGAGCCACCGACTAATACCAGAACCTTTGCGCACGGTGTCCCAGGAACAAGGATGAGGGAACACGAACACCATCGGCATCCAGAGCAGCACGTCGCGCGAGAGTGTACCACGAGTTCAGCTTGCCGAACGGACTTGTTAGTTAATGCTCGCCAGGTAATTAAGCCGAAACTTCTAATTATGAAAGTCTTTCATTAGTTCGCCGCTCACGTAGAAGCAACGTTGAATATTCGCCGCGCGGCTTACTTGTATGTCTATGGATGTGTGTATATGCGCCCATACATGGGAGGGTATGTGTTCATTATCTATACGTAGGTTAAACATCCTCGGCAAATCTGAGCAGTCGACTAGTCTCGTATACGAATCTCGCTGTCAGACTACACTAAAATTTCCTTTTACCGTCTAAAGCGCCTTGTCCGCGGAGCCTTATGAATTTGATCTCATTTGCAGCTGAGGCACTCTCTATCCTCTCTACTTTCACTATGTCTCTCTCGGTTCCTTCTAAATTTTGAAAGCATTGTGGTCTTTTGTGACCCGTCGTTGGTTATACAAATTTGGCCAGAGATAATTGAGGGAAGGATTTTAACGATTTCTTATTTCTGGGTTTCGAAATGAATAATCCGAAGTTAAATTACTTTCAAACAGGGGTGGATCTAATTTTGTGTTCGTGCGCAAAAAGACTTAGGGTAGAGTAGCCAGAAGAATGGAAGACTGACTTTATGGAGCCTCAAAAATAGCAGGAATCGAAAATATCAGGAAGTGCATCAGATACCGTATATTGTTATAGAACCACTAGTGACCATCAAAGAGATCAGGACTCTAATAAATATAAAAAAAGAATGAAGGACCACTGTTGCGAAGCCTAAAAAACAACACGAAACAAAAGTGCCAGATTCATTAGATCGTGTATCATCTATTCTAAGAGTAATTTCATTATCAACCCTCACAAGCTTCAGGAAGGACTAACACCGGAAAAAACATCAGATCATTCATCATTGGTTATGAGAGAACTATCAGCATCTCGCGAAGACATCAGGAAAAACAGACATTAGAGACATCATTGGATAGTGGAGCATCCGTTATAAAAAATCCACCTCCATTGACCTTAAAACAATGAGGTTCATTAGAAAAATCATGAAGGTTGAAGAGCCACCTTCATGTAACTTCAAAAACATCAGGAAAATCATCCGATCCTTTTACACTGTTTGACAAGAGCGTGTACGGTAAAACTCAACAACGGTTTGGGAAAAGGCATTGAAAAAAATTCACACACACACACACACTACATGATATAAACCGTAATTCCTCATCATTAACAAGTGGTCCAGTCGTCTCCACTATTAATAATTAAAAACAAGACATACTTTCCACTAATTTCATGGTACAATCTGGTGACAATATGAGTCGAATCTGTCGGAATAATTGTTTGACATTCCAGATCTTCGGTGTCTATTGTTGTGGGTATAATTGATGGGAGAAGGTGCCCAAAAAGAAGTTTCATTCGAAAAGATTACGTTGTCCCAGTCGCGGTCTAAACTTTCTTTCGCCCAAGTGAGTCTTTTTTCGACGTGTTTTTCGGACAACAGCGGTTCGTCTGTGACTACGGTTGGGCGACAATTGACGCTGTCTATACGAAGTATTTTGCTAGTAGAGTCCCGCTTCCTGCTAGCGTTCGAATCTAGCTTCCAACGATTTCCAGGAAAAAAATGTGGTAGTACACGCTTATGTCAGACTTGATATCATGTGTTGTAAGAGAACCATCAGCATCAATCCTCGAAGACATCAGCCAACACAGACACCAGAAACATATTTAGATCATGTTCCATCTGTCATAAGAGAACCATCATCAACCCCCAAAAACAGCAGGGAAAATTAATACTAGGAAAATCATCAGATCATGTTCCATTTGTTATAATAGAACTATGATGTCGTCTACCCTCAAAAACATCAGGAAAAACCAACACCAGAAAAATCATCGAATATTCATCACGCGATAACAAAACTGACCTATCGCTGTCACAGACACAAAAGTCGCAAAGCTCATCTGTTATCACAGCCAAGCGAACATTTCAAGCCGCCAGCATGTATCGGAAAGCAAGTCAACAAGCGGAAGGGTCGTCTCGACGATGACTCGAAGACACACTTTGGGAAACCTCTGCTAATCGACCCTCAACCGTGAACTTCTGGCTCTTGGCGAGGCTCGTGACGCATTCTATACAGATACGATGAGCTCCGGAGCTTCAACGATGTTGTTTCATATTAGGACCAAGGTAGCGTGTATACCTTTTTCGCCACGGCTCCAACGTGGACCTCGGAGGCTGAGGTCCGTAACCAGGACCACATAATTGCACGACTTCGTCGACTCATCGTTCGAGCACGTTCACTGTCAGGTCGCTCGTAATATAATCCGACCTATTTCTCACTCAGCTTCGTTAGGAGCTCAGAATTGAGCCAATACGTTCTTGCTCTAACTTTGTCCTTATCTTTAAGCCAGAATGAAAAGACAAACGTTTAGAAGGTACAAACGGTGTCGAGAAATGTATCAGTGATGAGAATGGACTGCTGATGACCATTGATGGGCTATCACTATTCCGACTCGTCTAATTTTGGAGATATCTTCATTTATAAAAACTAGGGCAAGGGGGGTCATAAAGGACCTGCAACAAAAAGACCTTCGTCTAGTTAATCATTGAAAATGAATAATGGCTCAGGTCCCTCAATGATAAATAAGAAACTTTTGAACCACCACAAATATAAGCCAGAGATTTGACATTGGAATCCAAATAATTTCCATCAGAAAATCTCGGAGACTGTATTGATGGGCCCAAGCGCAGAAAAAAAGCAATGACCCGGATGGGATTATTCAGTGAAGATTTAATTACGAGAATACTCGAAAATCTTGGCAGACGCAGACACTCGAAATACCGTGCCATCTTGTTCGTCGATAAAAAAAAACGCATCAATTCTTCGATCTTAGTACAAGCGTAATTCTAATTTTCAATTTAATTAACGAGAGATTGTAGAAGGACAAGTGGAGTCGGAGGACGAGGTAACGAAGGAAACGGCGGAGAAACTGCCGATACGACAAAGTAGTCGGGAAAGTGAGATTAAAAAAGAATGGCAGGGGTTAAATTAAACAGGACCACCGGGAACAAAACGATGGGAGAAAACTCGAAGGCGTCGTGGAAACGATTAGTACACAATTGTCCGGAATTCATGGAATTTCTTTTGTTTCGTATACGACGAGTTTTGTACCCTCCAACCCCCGGCTACGTCCCTCGAGCGTTGTACGACGATGAAATTATCACGAATTCCGGAATGAAATTCGTATTTGCGAATAAAACTATTTTACCGAGCGCTTGACCCTCTCCACCTCGACCCACTGAAACACACAAACCACCCTCTCCCTCATTCTTGCTCTTGTATATGTATGCACACGAAATTCTCACAAAGTTTTGTACGCCGGTGTGAAATTTGCAACTTCACGAGATGGGAAAATAATTGTCGAAACGTGATATATTGAATAATATTTATTGCTCGTAAAAATTGACGAGGAACTCTGGATCCAATGGCACAAACTTAAGGTCTTAGGCCACTCTAGGATTTTTCAAAAATCGATTTTTTTTGTTGTTAAAGATTTACCTTAGTATCTATAAAATTATATTCCAAAAGATTATGGGTGTGAAAAATCTCTAAGAGATCGATTTTCAAAATATAGCGCAACCTCTCTTGATTCATGTCGTGACTTTCTACTAACTTTAAACGCGTTCATCTCAAAACTATATTTTTCAAGTCGGCCGGATTCAAAACTCGAAAAATTTTGAACCGATTCACATAAAATTTTAACTGTCTATTTAGAATTACATTTTCTGAGGCACTACGTAGGATTTTTTTATTATATTGCATAGTTCCTTTTTTATAGACAATTTTCTGACGATTTTCTCATGGAATTATATACTTTTTGTTTTAGAAATGCGCCATTTTGACAAAAAACAATATATCAAAAAAATCCTACGTACTTCTATAGCTATTCTTATATATAATCAAAAAAACTTTAGTGTCTCATCATAACGCAAAAATTATAGGAGATGTTGATCCGGCTTTTGACCTTCCAAAAATAAAGGCGTCATCGGAAAAATGCTACACAGTCGCCATATACTTGTATAGTTTGTATCAAGAGACGCGGCAGCGTCTCGACGCCAAGTTATAAAAAAAACGACTGTCACGACAACGACACGCCGCGCCTCTTTATACACCAAGATGGGCATTAGCAGACGACTTTTTAACTCAGAATCGACATTACGCGAAAACGCGGAGACGAATCGAAAATCTAATGACATTTTACCAATGAAATATTATTTTTTCCTATCGATTTTGTTTGGGTCATTTTTCGATCCGTCTACTCGAACTTGAGTACGCGGATTCGAGCGCTCGAAGGCAAGACTTCTATACCCGCCTATGCAAGACGAGGATTCGAGTGATCGAAAAATACGAATGCTACAATAAAAAAAATAATTATGATTTGTCTAAATTGAATAATATAACAAAGAAATTAATATTTTACTTCAATGTAGGCAATTCTTAACGTACATTTATAACATTATTTTCATATATTTAATACATGTTCTAAATTTTAAATCGTTCATTCACGCTGTTCCTATACCGTAAAATCTGCAATTAAAGTATTTTGAGTTACTTTTTTTTTATTAAAAAAAATAAACCGTCAAATATATGATTTGTCTGAGTGCTTTATGTGAAATTTATGCACGCCAAGTCGTTGCCCAGCATTTCCAGTGATACATACATACAGTACTTGTATGATGCATACGTTGCACTTTTATATAATCGTAATTCGAACCTTTTATTATAATAGTAATATGGTTTGTGAAAAGAAAATATTGAGAAAAATGGTATTACTAGGATTTGGTAATTTTCTGTACGTTTCTAGTAAATTTGCTTGGCTTTTTCATAAAAAGTTATTGCACTTCTTTTGTACGTTTGAATTGAAAAACTAATAATCTAAATAAAACTATTGTTTGAAAAAAATTACAAATATTTCGAGGTTAATTAGATTTTTGTAGATAGTGAAATAACCGATAATTTTTTCGAGGGCATTTTTTATTTCTTGGCGTTTTTTTACTGGTTAAAGTTTTTTAGGGGTAGTCAATTACGTGTATAATAAAACCCTTATTTTATAATTCCGATTTATTTTATAGTTTCGCTAAAAAAAATCACAAAATATGCCCTTTTTTTGGCCTCCAGAGTGGCCTAAGGCCTTCAGGTTTACGCCTAGTTGAAATTTTTGAGAATCTCAATTTTTTATTTTCGACGAATTTTCAAAATATAACAATCACAATTTATCGGGGCACTTTATAAACGCGCTTTTAAAAAAAAGCGCGGGCATTAAAAAAAAATCATTATTTAATTAAATCCTTCGTTCCAGCACTAGATAATTTCATGCAAAAACTAAAAGCGTTTGTTTTTTTTTTATTTCGGATATTTTATTTTCGAGCAGCATTGATCACCGCGAAAGACGTTTTTTGAACAGCGGTTTGCACAAACCATTGTGTCTACCACATTTATAAATATTTTTCAATACAAAAATTGTAAAATATCCGCAAACCATAATCTTTAATATGAGCAAAAACCTGCACACGTTTTCCCAGAAAAAAAATCACGATAATTCCTCTTTTCCGGTCACGAGCTACAGGTCACATGCTCGGTCGGTAACAAAAAATTGCGATCTACCATTATGGTAGATTTTTACGGGACCGTTTGGGTTTATTTAGGTGCCAGTAATAAATGAGAGCAAAAATGACACGTGGAAAGAATATAATTAATAAGTCAAGAAACAGCACTAGGAATATTAATTTTATTGATAACGAGATGGAAGCGTAAGGCGGAGCGGAAAATTTGCAAGATCGTCAGTCACTGTTCCGCGTACGAAAACATCCGTCACGAAAAGTTGGCCATTTTTGCTAAGTACTGTTGGGGTATCTCTCTCTCTCTCTCTCTCTCTCTCTCTCTCTCTCTCTCTCTCTTGAGTGATCAGTACAGAATAAACTTCTCAGAGTAAACGGTGTATGGTACTTGGCGCATATACGAGTGCCCAGTTGCACACGAGTTGGCAAGAAGTTGAAGGGCCTCTCCGAAGTATTCGCAACGTAAACGATGAACAAACGCCTTGCCATTCGTCACGAAACCACGTCATAAACTTTGTCCGGGATCGAGGAAGGAGAAACAGGAAAAAGGAATTAAGTAGAAAGGGACAAGAGACAACGAAAGAGAGAGAGAGAGAGAGAGAGAGAGAGAGAGAGAGAGAGAGAGAGAGAGAGACGCCGAATCGGCGCTCGCACATTTTCCACGCGCACGAGTCTTCACCGAGACAGCACAACCCGGCGGTAAACCAATAAATTACCGTTTCTACAGTCATATAAATTATGCACCGAGGCAGTAACTCGCGCAATGCACACCCGTGACTAAGTTTCAAATAAAGGATACGACTGGCACGGTTATTTATAAGTGACATTTATCATTCCTCGGTAGGTTTATAGGCTTCGACTGCGGGAACGAATCAATTCAAGAGGGCATAGAATAAGATACGAAACGAGGCACGAACGAAGCCAACGAGAAGGATTGATCTTTCTCTCGCTTTTAATCCCAAGCCATACGTCTTAACCCAACTGGGCCCGAATAATCCTCGCCCCATTGTTATTTCTCCATTTTCTTGTAAACTACCCACAAGCCGAGCTTCCCTTCCAATGATGATAACCGTTGCGGTTTCGATGATTCTCCATCTTCATGTCTTATACTCCGCGAGAAACTTTATTTTCTCCAATTGTGTTAAATATCTTTAGTGCCAAAGGTTACACCTTTTTGCTCGTTTGGGGCTGCTTGGGTGATCGAAGATGTTGAACTTTCTTCGTAACGAAGCTACTTCGTATATGGAAGGTTCACTTAATTCGACAGGTGCCTTTTATGTGGTGATTCTTTGAAGATAGAAACCTCGTTTGAGCCAAACCCTTTTGCCAAATCTTGGATCAATATCGAAAATTTGATGGTACGTAGAATTGATGAGGGCAGATCCTTAACCCTAGAACTCATGACTCATTTTTTGTACCTCCAAACCCATGACTGCGGTCTGTATGTACCTCACGCTTTTCTTGATAATGAAACTGGTCCTACGGGATAAATGGACTTTACCATACAGGAATTGCTTCGTTTTTTCATAAGGAAAAAAAGGTGTGCAAAACGTCTGATTCAATTAATATTTAATTAGTGAAAAATCCATTGAAAGACTGTAAAATGGAAAAAATCAGCACAAACCGCATGCTTTTAACAAAAATTGCGGTGCAAACGGACTCCCGTCATGAATTCTAGGGTTAACGTTGTGATGGGGTCAAGTTGTCGGGTATGAAGTTCGAGGGAAGCCCCGTATGCTCATTTACGAGGCTGATTGACTTACCACCTGCTAGCTATAAAATAATTGTCACATTAAATGTTACATTTTCGAACAATTTCTTTAGATCTGTTTACAAAGTATACATTTTTAGACATTCGATAATGACATCAAGGTATTACTGAATGGACCGTCAGGCAAAAAGTTAGGCCAAAATGGGCGAATCATGGATTTACAAGTCTAGATCATGTCGTACTTGTTTAGCCTTACAAAAAGCTAATTTAATAATAAATTTACACTTAGAAATGTTAATTTTCCACTTTTGATATTAATTGAAATCAAATTCGACGATATTGGCGTGTGCTCGACTGAGATTTTGTAAGTGATTATGAATTTGTTTCAACTGAACAACAAAAAAAAATCTCAATTTTTTTATTTAATTAATACATTCAGATCATCTTAATATTATCAATAATTACCCAAAAACACAATATATATTGAGTTTTTCAATGATCGCTATTAATTCATCGTTAAAAAATGCGATGCTCCTCATTACTTTAATTAATTTATCGACAATTACTCAGTTGATTTATTTCAAACTTAGCAGAATCAAGCGCTTGATCCTAAATTTTGATGATATAGTATTTTCAGAATTTACGGCGATTTATTTCCATTCGTTTTGCAACCATTAACGTCTGCAGAAGCTGTTTTCCCATAAGCGACCGTGTTGAATTCATATGTTTATAACTACTAAATTATTCAATGAAAAAGTCTAAAATAATTAATGTATTATTATTCTATCAAGACCTATTATTCCTCAAATTTTCACGAATTATGGTGATTTTTTAATATCCATCCAGTAATACCTTAAGGCCTTAGGCCACTCTAGAGGCCAAAAAAGGGCATATTTTGTGATTTTTTTTCAGCGGAACCATAAAATACATCGGAATTACAAAATAGGAGTTTTATTATATACGTAATTGACTATAGAAAATTATTTTGTCACAGCCATACATGTCAAAATGGCGACTGTGCAGCATTTTTCCGATGACGCCTTTATTTCTGGAAGCTCAACGGCCGGGCCAACAGCTCCTATAATTTTTGAGTTATGATGAGACACTAAAGTTTTTTCGTTTATATATAAGAATAGCTATAGAAGTACGTAGGACTTTTTTTTATATATAGTTTTTTGTCAAAATAGCGCATTTATAAAATAAAAAGTATAAAATGCCAGGAAAAAATCGTTAGAAAATTGTTTATAAAAAAGAAACTATGCAATGTAATTTAAAAAATCCTACGTAGTGCCTCAGAAAATGTAATTCTAAATATACAGTTAAAATTTCAAGTGAATCGGTTGAAATTTGTTTGAGTTATGAATCGACTTGAAAAAAGTAGTTTTGAGATAAACGCGTTTAATGTTAGTAGAAGGTCGCGACATGAATCAAGAGGGGTTGCGTTAGAATTCGAAAATCGAGTACTTAGAGATTTTTCACACCCATAATCTTTTGGAATATAATTTTATAGGTAGCAGTGTACATTTTTAACAAATAAAAAAAATCGATTTTTGGAAGATTCTAGCGTGGCCTAAGGCCTTAAATGTTTTCATTACTCTGTATATTTTCTATTATTTTGTCCGACTCAATTAACTCGAGACGAATTGACAACGTCATAAATCGGGATTTATGATAATGCTCAGGTTGGTAGAGTCGCGAAATTAGAGACTTACGCACCGCGTTCATAACGTTAACATCAGCCCGAGAGCCAACAATAAATATTGGCCTGAGTACGTGGATAAAGTAGGTAGCATTTGCGTCGTCTACGACGTTGCCACGTTTGCATAGCTTAATATTATGTGTGTTATGGTTTGTTACAGAACTGTCACACTGTGATATAAAGGGTTAAGGTCGCAGTCTTTTTCCTGGTAAAAAAAATAGATTCACACCTCTTTCCTCGTGCATTGCAGAAGTAATCGTTCCATTATTTTCCATCCAGACAGAGAATCGATTCTGGCCTCGAAAAATCGATTCTCAAAAAATCGGACGCTAGAAAATCGATACAAAAAATCGATTTTTTTTTCATCGAAAACATCGACACAAAAAATCGATTTTTCTCATCGAGAAAATCGATACAAAAAATCGATTTTTTATTGAGAAAATTGATTCTCCTGAAGATCGATTAAAAATCAAACATCCCTAATCTCCGGTAAAACATCCAACCTGGACCATGACCAAAATCTTTCGTTGATAACTTTCCGATCCAATCAATTCCGTTCTTCGATCATCGCATAACGAGATTGTCAATCTTTACAACCGGCGTCAAATAATTAACGAGCATATGACCAAAAAAAATCTATATATTATATATATATATATATATTAGATGTGTGAATTAATTTTTACAGTTTTTTTTCCATACTTACGGTTTATTAAAAAATAGACAAAGCCGTGTTTAATCCGGGTAATGTCCCCCGTTGCTTTCTACAACCTCCTGCCACCGATCTGGTAGCATACAGATACCACCACGATAGAAGCTGGCTGGTTTCGAAGCGATAAAGTCATCGACGAATTTCCTAATATCTTCGACTTCTCGGAAGTGGCTCCTTCTTAAGCCGTGCGCCATTGACCGAAATAGGCGATAGTCGGATGGGGCCAAGTCCGGTGAATATGCCGGATGAGGAAGAACTTCCCAGCCCAGGTTTAAAATAGTTGTTTGGGTCGTACGAGCAACGTGAGGTCGAGCGTTATCATGCAGGAGAATGACTTTTCGCCTTTCGTGTCCTGTGAATGGCCTTTTATGCTCAATTGCTTCGCTTAAACGATTTAATTGGTCACTATATCGTTCTGCAGTGATCGTCTGACCCGGTTCTAGAAGTTCATAATAAAGAACACCCTTTATGGCCCACCAGATACACCAAAGCATTTTTTTGACCTTCATTTGCGGTTTGGGAGTTGATGTTGTTGGTTCTCCAGCGTCCACCCATAACTTTTTCCGCTTGGGATTCTCATAAAGGATACATTTTTCATCCCCCGACACGATTTTCCAGAGAAAGTTCTTCCTTCGTTGTTTGCTAAGCAACCAAAAACACGTGTTCATCCGTTGTCCGAGGTTATATTCGGTAAGTTCATGTGGGACCCATTTCCCGAGCTTCTGAATTTTTCCCATCGCGTGTAACCTCTTGGCAACGGTTGATCGATCAACTCCTAGTTGGGCTGCAAGTTCTTCTTGTGTCTGTGAAGAATTTTGGACCAGTAAAGTTCCCAAATCGTCGTCCGAAAATTTTTCAGGCTGTCCAGTACGCGCACGGTCACTGAGTTCGAAATCATTGCTTCTAAAACGTTTAAACCAATAATTGCATGCTTCGTATGACACAATACTCTTCCCGAATACAGAACAAATTGACTCCCACGCTTTGGTGGCACTTTTTCCTTGTTGGAATTCGTAAAGGATGCAGTGGCGAATGTGCAGTTTATCGATTGCCATTGTTCTTGCTACTTTATTTTAAGGTCATGATGCTCGCCCAATAAATTCATTGAGCGTCTTGAACAGGGCTGTCAATACTTTAAAAATCTAAAAGGACGTTGAAATATTTCAACTTGAAAGAGGATTTCCAGCCTGCTAGAAAAATCTGTAAAAATTAATTCACACACCTAATATAATATATATATATATGACAATAAAAAGCGCAACAATAAGAACGTGTTTAGTGCATTGTGACATTCGCTAAAAATTGTAGAGCGCTGTCTCTAGAGTTTATTCGAGGATATCGCGGTAATGACGCATATAGCCCGAGGAAGGAAGCATCCAGTGGCGGAAGAATAGCGCTCAACCACAATTACGCTCCTGTCCTCTTGCCTATTCCTGGCCGGATCCAGTGCGAACGGTATCTGCGATCGTGCAGCGAGAAGATTATAATTTGCTCGCGAAACGAAACGCGTTACCGGGGATTCGTACGCCCATCTTGTAAGAGAGGCAATAACTGTGGTTGCGAGTGTGCGGGCGTGTTGTTCGCAGATGGGGAATCGCGGAAAGTGCACCGGAAATAAGACGGATAGGAGGATGTTGGAAATTATTCATTGACAGATGACCAACGAAATTTTGAGACGAAACAATAAAATATTTGATCCGTCCTAGTATTCGTTAGTTCTGAAGTGAATAATTTTTCTAATAAATAATATTTCATTTTTTTTTTCAATGAATAATTAATTGCCATCCCCCAATGACGGATTCGCCAAGTCCAAGTCATTTTTTTCAACACGGAGACGTAAAATTAAAAAACGAAAAAGCATCATTGCAATACAACGAAAGTTCTTTTTTACAAGCTTTTATTTAACTTTACTTGTTGTGAGTTGCAAAACGGAAAATCGATATTTCACCCGCTTCCCAACCACTTATAGCTCTAAAATTTTGCAAACATGCATCTAAGAGGTGACAATGTATGATTCAACTTTTAAAAAAATCAATAATAATAACGACTTTCTGTGAGATGCAAAACTGGAAATCCATATTTTACCCACTTCTCGACTACTTCGAGCGTTGAAATTTTGCAAACATGCATCTAAGACGTGCATGCAAAATAGGGTTCAATAGATAAAGCAGGTTAAAAGATAAGGTACAATAGGTGGTGAGCCAATATCTATGATAGATGCCACCTATCAACCAATCAACCAATAATAACACTGACAATCAACCAATAATAACACTGATTCGTTTGGAAGAATTAATGCCTCTTTGCAAAAATTTCAGAGCTCTAGTAAAATCAATTAAAGACTAAAAATTAGAAAATAATTTATATCTAAAAAAAAGTTTGTAAACAAGCTTTTATTTAATGTACTAAACAGTACAAAATAATTTTTTTTTAATAAGTCACCTATGTGCGACTATGAATAAAAACTTGGGGCGATCAAAATTTAGACATATAATCTTGAATTTACATAAGTCGGTTAACATATCAACTGTATTTAATTTACTGTAAAACAACCTTAGATTCCTTAAATAAAAATCGGGAAACTGAGTATAAACGTGTGATAATAAGTTCTCTAATTATTATTGTGCCAAATTCAATTTCAAATTTCAAAATCAAATCAAATTTATTAAACATTTAAAAAGTTGAGCTCCCCAAGCTTTTATTTATAGTCACATATAGGAGACTTGTTAAAGAAAATTATTTTCTATTTTTTAGTACACTAAATGAAAGCTTGTTTTAGAAAAAAGAAATTTTAGTTATATATTTTATATTCTTATTTCCTCACTTTCAATATTACACCAAATATTTTTGGGTAGGTTTCGATTGCGGATTCCCAAAGGAGCGTCTCAACCCTTAAAGCACGATTCTACATTTTCGGTCGAAAAAAATATCCTTGATGGAAAAATGCTCGAAATCTAAGGTCGAAAAGCAGTAAAAAAAAATACAAACAGTTTTCGTAAGCTTTTTTTTATTGGAGAGGACTTGTATAATTGTTTATACCGAAAGCATATAGGTTTCAATCACAAAAACATGTAAATGCAGTAAAAAAAATCGCAAGACAGTTTTCGGGAGTTTTCTTTCAAATAAAAAAGTACTTGCATCATTTTCGATACAGTATATCGATTTATGACAAAACCATGTAAAAACAATAAAAATAAAGAATTCGAAATGCAGTTTTTGTGAGTTCTTTTTAATGAAAAAGTACTGAAATACTGTAAAGTAAAAAAAAAAAGTACTACACTGCAACCTCTCCGAACGGCACCTCCATAAAAAGCCAACGGGGCAATCTTCAATCTCATATGTTGTGTCAATGCAGCCAGGCTCGTTTCGTATCCAGCCCTAACCGGCAAACGTACGACCAGGCTAAAAAAAATACCAGGAAACAGTACTTATTTTTCGTTTCGGAAGAAAGCGCAGACTGTTGGTCAAGCACAGCCCAGAACGGAGAGTTTTCCCGCTGCAATAATACCACGACCAAATGGTAGCGGGTCAGCCACCAGGCAGTGAAGTGACTCCGAGGTCACGAATGGACTGTAAATCACTTAGGGATTGAAAGGGCATTGCCTCATCCACTCGCTGGACCGAGAGCCTGTGGTGCGCTGCTGGTCGGGAAATGGTAAGAGCAATGGAAAAGAAAACACCGGAAAGGTGGAAAGCATCGACAAAGATCGATCACGATGAGAGCAAAACAAGCGAGCCAAGGCACTAAATTACTTTCGAATGCCGTCTGCGAACTGGCACTCCATTGGGACCTTAATCGCCACGTATTTTTCGCTGTGGTGCAGTCTACGGCGCTCACGAACACTTTTTTTCCCAATGGTAGAAAAATTTTCGCGCCTTTTCGACATCAAATTGGAGACTAAAGTATTCAACGTGAAGGGAATCATGGACATATTTTTTTGGATCTTTTTGGGTCTATGGGACATGGACAAGAGGATCACTCTTTGGGCCTAAGACTACGAGTCCGGAGCCCGAAAAAAGGTGAATTTCGACAATTCTTTATGAGCATCCAGTTAATAGAGTGAAAATTCCGTTCTGTGGCCTTTATTCTGTACATCTTTAAGTATCTTTCCAAATTTTTTTTCGAAATTTTCTATCAAAACAGTCATTGAAAGTGAACTACTCCACATGCGTAATCGAATATCGATTAGAAGTAACGCATGTCGCTCGACATGCGCAACCGAAAGAAGAACAGGGCTAAAAAGTTTCACTTTAAAAATTCGTAAAGATACTTGAAGCCATGTAGAATAAATGCCACTAAACAAAATTTCCATTCCATCAACCGGGTATCCATAAAAAATAGTCGAAAACCACCTTTTTGCCGGACTCCAGACTGGTAGTCTCCCCTAAACGTCATAAACCGCAGGCTCATTGTCTTCCCTTCAGAGTCTTCGTGGAGACACTCGAGATACGTAAAAACTGCGAGTATTTTCAGATATCCCCACGATCCGGCCACTTTTCCGAAGATTGCCGCGTCGTTTTCCCTAGCAACATCCTGTCGGCGAGCAGTAGGTGAAGCAAAAAAAAGACCAGAAAGAAACAGCGGCAACGTTCGGTTCTTCCATCGTTTCCATTTTTTCCGACTGGTATCCTTCGTCTTTTCTTTTTTCCCTTGGTAGAGGTCGGCTAGCGCGGCACAGCAGGCTGCACGCATCATACGAAGTAACAGAGCTATCTTGGAGACCGAAGAGGATCGTCGTTCGCCTTGGCGCAGAGTTGCCATCCTCATCGCGCGGATGTCCCCCCGGACACTTTCAGCCGGAGGCTCTCCATGGCCCTTGGTCGCTTCCAATGAAGGAGCCGTAAAAAGTTTCAACTACTTCGTCACCAGCGCACCCATTGGCGGTGCGGGCGAACCGACGGGCTCTTGCGGGAAGTGGGACAAGGGACGAGGGGGAAAGGAGGGTTATAAGAAAAAGATGAGCCGGGTGGTGAAGGTGTCCTCATCGGGATTTGTGTCCCGAGCCGGCCCAGCTGCTACGAGAGAATTTATCGTCGTTCTTCAGCCGAGAGGCATCCGCGGCAAACTCACTGAGACGAGGCGAGATCCTGCGGAAGGAACTTCCGGTCCGCGGGACTCATCCGTGTCTTCGACAAGAGTAGCTAATCAAAAGCGTGGCCACCTTTGCCAGCTTCTTTTTTGGCTTCTTCGTCTTTTTCATTCACTACCAATGGAGGGATTCGCGGTGTTCTTCTTCTTTGCCGCTTTTGTGTTTTATAACAACGAGGACATGATTCCGTTCAACACGATACACTTTTTTTTCGCGTGGATTCGAAGGCAGCGTGGCCTTTTTTTTTCGCGTGGCAAGAGGCAGCATATCTTGAGAGCATATCCTTCTCCTCGCCTTCGAAGCCAAAACTTCTCGGCCGTTATTAGATATCCAAGTTTCATTTTAAAAGCCACAAATCCGAAACTCGTAAATTATTTGATTCGCCTGGAAAAGCGCTTTCCCATTTACAACCATGTGTCGTCATTGTCGTATGTGCGTGTTTTAAAAGTTACGATTCGATAGATCGTCATGAGCTTACGATATCAACGACTAACTCGACCGTATGAGCTTTCCTAGGATATTCGATTTTTACGGTGGACCGAATGATTGTACTTAATTATGTGATCGCATGAAATAGCACCTAGGTTTTTATTTCGCCGTGGTGGATCGAGCTGTAGGATTCATTGGATTGGGGTTGGCTGGCCCAAATTATGAAATCAATCGCCAACGCTGGCCATTTTCATGCAATCATTCAACGATACTCACTGATATGGCAAAACTACGTCTGGGCATCGATGATCGCATCAACCAGAATGGCACTTACTTGGTGCAGATTAGGAAAAGAGAGAATGGAAAGTTGTCAAACGTCACTCACCTGGAACAAAAGAAAGGACATTGATCATTATACCACATACATTTCCTGGGGATCATGCTGTATTTTGTGTTATCACCAAAGATTGTGAAACAGGAAATATCGTGCTCGATTCGTTCGCTCGGGTATGAGAATTCGAATGCCGGTTACAGGTAAATGAGCGTGAGTAATCACGCGGTAACGTCACATCAATTTTGGCGAATACGAGACAAGAAGTCGCCCCTCTAGAGTGTTCGATCACTATCAAAATTTGCTAGGTGGCAGCCAGCAAGTCTACGCACGATACTTGATCCGAGAGGAACGATTTTGATCTGTTAAGACTTGTGCGGAAAATTAGCAGGGTATACCTAATACAATTCGGGGCCTTCAATGGATTATTTGTGGATTCCATAGTAGGGTTTTCCGTAAAAGAGCCGAACCGAGCCCTTATTAGGGAATGGTAGGGTAGGTAGGTTGACTAAAACTATGGTCTAAGTACGGAGACCAAGTTAAGGCCTTTAAGGGGTGTAGTTGTAGATTCCCTAGTAGCGATTTTCCCAATTCTACTAGACTTAGCTATTACAGGGGCAAATCGGTATAAATTGCTTGACTGAAGAATTTGTGGCATCATAATTATCGAGATCGATCAAATATAATAATTAAACTATGCGTTTAGTAGACGAGCTGTGATGCCTTGAACCAACGCGCATGCAGTGCGTTCATTGGAACAACGCGGGATCAAACGTGTCAAAATATACGACAGAATTCTAAGCCTCAAATGTATTGAAATAACACATTTCTTTTTCACAGTGCACACACACGCACGTATGCATATGGCTGCAATAATTGTTTATGAGGCACCGATGAGGCAATTTTAAAGGCCCTGATTATTTTGCCTTCAATGGCCCTCGGTAGCAAAGTGTGACCGGCTACTGATGGCCCATTAGAGGCTTCCAGGCTAGGGCCTTGATAAAATTAGGGAAAATTAAGATGGGCCCGTTCAAAGCCCGAACTCAATTTCCGCACGACGAAAATCGATCTGTTATAAGCTGTCTGAATTATCTCAGTCGATGATTTGTATTGATTTGTAAAGTCCGCATTTTCCTCCAATCATCGTATAACCAGTTTTGTAAGACTTGGTTAGCGTGTGAGTGTGATTCCGAGGAAAAACCATTTATCAAAGCGGATCTAGCTGCCACGAGACCTGCATAGCCATATTTGATGAACGAATTATAAATGAGAAAAAGAAAGGCGTATATATTATATTATTTCGGAGGATGTAGTGAAGAAAAGCTTTCTTAACCGTCAACACAAACGTAAGTCGAATTAATTATTACTCTTTTATTCTACTCTGCAAGATCCTCGTTATATCTTTGACTCTGTCATCTTTGATCCCGCCAAGTAGACCCATTGCTCATGCTCTCGCAAGCCGTTAAAGTTTTGTTAGCGTTGATGCTAGCTGACGCCCAAATCGTGCGGTCTATTGTTAATTGCAGACAAATATAGTCCTTTCAGCGAAAGGCCCATGGCAGGTGAGGTGTACGAATAGTATCGAAGCTGCACAATCTCAATTGTAAATACCAACTGAAAATCATCAAAACTAATAACAAATCTGCCCCAGATTTGTTCCATCATCAGTAAGATTGACACATCCCACTCATTATTCATTCGACAGTATCCGATTGCTTCATTCGATACATCATCAGGCAACATTAATCGTCATCATCAACGTTCCTGACATTGCGGACAGTTAATTATCCCATTAACGAAAGGCTCGCTGGTTTCTCTTAGAGCCAAGTATTCGCCTCGGTACTCGATATCCGATTGTCCCTGAAGCGTACAATCGAAAAGCTCATAAATTGCAAGCGCGGTGTGTGCATGGTATATTCTGTCAATTACGAAGATCAAGGATCCTCCCGATATGGCAAGGCGATCTTCGAAATGGCAACAAATAGCCGGACGGTCTTGAAATAGCTGGGAATAAATGAACTTTCGAGGCACTTAGGTACTTCATGAGGCATTCGAGCGATGGAAAAGCCGCGATCTGATCGACGATCCCCGTGCTCTCGGCCACAAAGCCGCACGCCAAGTTTGTTCTCTTCGCACGTGCGCAACTTGCGCGCGGGGCCTGTACCGAGCAGCATTCTGCGAGTTGCCCATAGAAAACGTATACGTCTACACAAGCTTCGGTATGTGGGTGTGCACCTAAGGGAACTAGGGGCAAGACGAAGCTGCGGGGTAAGACGAATCCAAAGCCTAGCTACTAAATAGTGTGTGCGCGCACAGTGCTCCAGTTGGAATTTAAAGGGGAGGTGAATCAGTGTGAAAGTATCAACTATGGCGGAAGCACGCATCTCGAGCTAGAAAACAATATCGATTCTTTTTTACAAAAAGATATTATTGTTGGTCAAGTTTGTCATTGTTTCAGTTCATTTGAGTTTTGTTGCACTTGATGAGAGACCATTTAATGTTTAAATTAAATTAAACCATGAAATAAACGTTTTCTAAATAAAATAAGACACAATTCAATTTACTTAAATTTTATTATTAACCCTTCGTGGTCACACTGGGTAGAATTGACCGGTCGATTAACTTTTGGCGTAAATATATAATAGTTCCCGGCTTCGAATGGAACTGTATTCACCATCTTACCTGGAGTTAGAAGTATCTTCATACTATAAAATCGACCCTCTTCACATGTCGGAATAAATACCTTTTTTTGGAACGCGCACTATTCTACTATTTTTTTTTCTCACGAGTAACATATCTAAGGAGTATTACGTCCAAATTTTAGGTAAAAATGTTGAAAATTCACGGAACTATGATTAGCGAAAAAATTAGCGAAAAAATGTCTTTTTTTTTTGCGTTTTCACCTTTTTATGATTTTTTCTTTAACATGTCACCATTTGATTTCTTATATATTTTTTGTACATCATTTAGAAAGATCAAAGCATGTTCCGTAATTTTTTGAACCACTTCGGGCGGATAGTTTGGCCACAATACTTTTTTTGAAAACTGACTGGGTAGAATCGACTCAGTGTGATTGAATTTGGAAGTGCGATCACGAAGGGTTAAATATGATTTATCTAAATAAAGTAAAACGAAATTCAATTTACTATAATTTTATTATCGAAATTCAATTAACTTTATTTTTATTATTCATCAAAATGGACCATTTTTAAAGCAAATGATTACTGGCGATGAAAAGTGGATTGTCTACAACAATGTCAGTCTAAAAAGATCATGATCGAAGCTCGGGAGGCTGCTCAGACGGTCGCAAAGGCTGGATTACACCCGAAGAAGGTCATGCTCTGTATCTGGTGGTATTGGAAAAGAATTGTCCATTACGAGCTGCTGCCACTCAACGAAACGATCGGTTCAACCAAGTACTGCTCACAACTGGCCAAATTAAACCGAGCAATCGATCAGAAGCGGCCCAAATTCGCGAACAGAAAGGGGCGTAGTGTTCCACCAGGACAACGCTAGACCACACGTTTCTCTGATAATCCGGCAAAAGTTATTGCGGCTTGGGTGGGATGTTTTTGTGCACTCACCGTATAGTCCGGACCTTGCAACTTCGGACTATGACTTGTTTCAGGCGCTACAGAACAGTTTGAATAACAAAACCTTTAGTTCTCTGGACGTCCTCAAAAACCACGTGGATGGCTTCTTTGCTCAAAGATCTGAGGACTTCTATGAAAGAGAGATAATAAAGCTCGTGGAGAAATGGCAGAAAGTCATTGAATAGAATGAAACACATTTAGTTTATTAAGATCGCTTTTTTTGGTAAATATTTTGGGTTTAAAATTTACTTGATTTTTCTAGGGAATTATGCATAGACCCTATAGTTTATGTGATACAATTTGGAATTTTTGGAATTTCCTTGTCTGTTATGCCATATCTGGGATTAAGCAATAACATTCTGCAAGCACTCGGCAAGTAGGTTGTATATTCGATTCCATGTGTAGGCAAAATGTTCTCTTCGAAAAAAAAAATCATTTCCGGACGTTTGGGTATGATGAATTATAATAAAAAATCAATGATGTAGAATTCTGAGTTGAGCATTTCATTCTATTTTAGATTTACGGAATATCCTATGCATTTAATAGACGGGCTGTGATGCCTTGTACACTACCAAAAAAAAATTAATTTAAATAGGATCTATTTAAATCAAATAGTTTCTTTCCTTGTCTCACTACCTACTACGACCCTGTTTCAAATATTTGTTCTTATTGTTTCAAGCTATTCTTTTTAAATATTTAATATATACAAATTAAACAAATAAAGATTAGATTCAAATTAAATAAATAAAGATAAAATACGATATATCGCATAAATACGAAAAAGAAATATAGGTTTATGACATGAAAGTGCGGTGAGCAAAAGTTAAATTATTTTTCTTTTTTCCATAAACAAGGCTGTTATTTGGAAAAAAATGAAAGGTATCGTCGTGTCTTTTATTGACAGGCGCGACTCTTTATGTATAGAAAGATTAACCCGCTTCCTCAACTGCAGAATGTTATAACAGACTTCTAATAAAAACAAAGCCATGAGATTCTTGAGAGACTGAATCGTGTACCATTTTTTGATCTGCCTCTTTTGTCTTATACTATCAGATGAAACCAAATCACAGATTTATTAGGAATTAATAAAATATTTAGTTATCAGATGATATTAAATAGATCTTGATTTGAATAAATAAATGTATTTAAAATAAATAATTTTTATAATGGAATGCAATAGGAAAAATTTGATTTCACGAAAAATCGGGTTAATTCAAATAAAAAAAATATCAAATAGACACATCTAGTTAATATCAAAAGAATGTCTCTGTCAGTGTACCAACACGCATGTAGTGTGTAAAAATAATCAAATAACACACCAATATGCATAGAGATGATAAACTTAAGTGTGTAATACAAAACGTGTGAAGCAAATCCCGAAATTACACACTCGGAAATGTGTAAAAAGTGGCCACAAGGAACACATGTAGCTGTGTTGAAACAATACACTTGGATTTGCAGTGATAGCCTTAGCGTTCTCATCTTGCCCCTACTTCCCCTACTTGAAAAGATTTCAGCCTTGGTGGAGTGAGGGGGAGCGATCGTGACGTAGCTGATTAGCACCGTCTCGTTCTCTCAAGCTCTTATACCGTTCGAAACGATCGAACGATTCGTTACGATAAGCGCGGGTCTTGTGCTAGGTTCCCGAGTCTATATACACCGAGGCTAATAGATTAGCGAGGTCCGTGAGGAGAGCCGAGCTACTGCCGAAGAGACGCAGGCCACCACTCATCAGCGATCGTGATGATGGTAAAACGGACAGTGTCTGTGTGTATGTGTGTTTGTTGAAACGACGAGATGGTTGCTGCCCGCGACTGTGATACCGTCCACAAATCGAATGGCAAAAGCGATGGGTGGGGTGACCGTTGAACAATGATCCTTGGACCTATGTATACCGGCGGCCGGCTCAACGCTATCCACGAACAAACAACATGGGAGCTCATTACGAAGCATTCGCGTGAGAGTGCAACTCCGCGTGCACTTATGCACGCTGATTGCATTATAACATTACCACGGAGAAGGATAGAGGGAGCTCGTGCTCCCAGCTGAGCTTATGAATCGTGGTTAAGTTTTGATGGTTTGATTGCGCTCGGAGCTACTATCCTCCGGACATATTGATCCCCTTTACCAATCTTCGATATCGTATGTGTACTCAGATAATTGACCGAGCCGTCATTAATTTATGTAATTCTGTTATTAGTCCGGCATCAGCGAATGTTCCAGTTATCAATGAAGACCGACCACTTGGAACGGTCCGAGCGTTTTTTAAACGTCACGCGATTGGTCGAATCAGCTGTCAGTACCCGTGCGGACAATTGGCAGGGCATCCTTAATACAATTCGGGGCCTTCAAGGAATTATTTGTGAATTCCATAGTAGGGTTTTCCGTAAAAGAGCCAGACCGGATTCCCTTTAGGGAATGGTAGGGTAGGTAGGTTGATTAAAAACTATGGTCTAAGTACGGAAACCAAGTAAAGGCATTTAAGGGGTGTGGTTGTAGATTCCCTATTAGCGATTTCCCCAATACTACTAGACCTTGCTATTATAGCGTCAAAGCGGTATAAATTACTTGACTAAAGAATTTGTGGCCTAATAATTATCGAGATCGATTAAATATAATTATTAAACTATGCGTTTAGTATACAAGCTGTGGTGCCTTGAACTAACACACATGCAGTGCGTTCATTGGAACAACGCGGGATCAAACGTGTCAAAATATGCGACAGAATTCTAAGCCTCAAGTTTATTGAAATACCACATTTCTTTTTCACATTGCAAACACACGCACGTACGCATATGACTGCAATAAATGTTTATGATGCAACGTTGAGGCAATTTTAAGGGCCCTGGTTATTTTGCCTTCAATGGCCCTCGGTAGCAAAGTGTGACCAGCCACTGATGGTCCATGTGAGGCTTCCAGACTAGGGCCTTAATAAAGTTAGGGAAAATTAATATGGGCCTGATCAAAGCTCGAACTCAATTTCCGCCCGGGCACTGAAATAAGTTCGTTTCGAATGTGCCACGTCGTCGAGAAGAGTGTCAGCTTGACGGTGCCTTTTTTTGGAAACTCTTTCCAGGTGTCGTCGGACGGCACAAAGCGCAGGTGTAAGTTTCTCGAGTCATCTCGGGAGACAACGAGACGACAAAGAAGTGAGAATTATGGATCCAGTTTGCTATTGATGCTGTTCATTATCGCAGTTTCGCGAATACGTGACTAGGTGGTGATGAGGTTGAGATTCTGATGGACGATGTCATAGGCTCGTCAGATAGCATATACGCACAATATATAATGAAGAGCGGTAGGCGTGCTGAGGCCAATACTTGAATGGGTGACCCGCTTAAGGTCTCACTGGCTTGCTCGCTCACTTCTAAGCGAGAGTCAGTGTTATTATTCATATAATTCGTGAGAGACGAAGAATGTTCCAAAACGTGTGAAAGATCACGTCGAAAAGTGAAATATGTATACATGGAAGAAGTCATTTTTTTCAGGCTCCTTTAGAGTCACTATGCATACAATACCAATAAAAAAAACACCCTTATCATTTATTCTAAGATCTCTTATAGGTGACTGGAGCCTGAATGCGCAAAAAATTGTGGGAAATAAAAAATTCCGTTGCGTTGGAACAATGGAAACTTGAGACCCATGCGGAAGTAGCTTCGTCTAATCAAACTGAAGAGGCTCGAGCTACAGTACAGTTACGTTTGATAGAAAAAAACCTCGTAATGAAAATGAAACAAAAATAAAATTCAAATAAAATAAAATAAAACAAAAATAAAATCAGATCAACAGCCTCGCTCTTATTTAGCCCTTAAAAAAAATTGAGCACCCTAAAATCAAACCCCATCATGAAAAGAAAATTAAAAAACAAATAAAACCTTAGACATTGCTTAGAGCTTAACGAAAAATGTTGCGCCCTAGATTACAATAAAACCTCATAACAAAAATAAAATACAACCTGAGCCCTTATCAAAGGGCTCTTATCAAACCAAAAATTCGGCGAGTCTGGATAAAATTGGTAATCCTTATTGAAAAGAATCCAAACCCATTCGACTCAAGAATATTTTTGAATGTCAAACTTAGCATTCAAGCGATTAATACTCGTTGAGACTCGTTGAGATCTCGCTCATTTCTTTTTTTTTTTTCTCTTTTCTTCGTCGATGTACGAATAACTCGAGGGTAATAAAAATGGTTGCGACGAAAAGTATGAAATGACGAAGACGACATTATTCGTTTCACAAAAGAATAGAGCTCGTACAAATCGACGGAACAGTCTCGTCCCGAAAGAATCTCATTTTTCCGTTCACGGGCGTGTCCGACGGTGGAAGACGCGCGAAGAAGAAGAATATCGTGTCGAGTTCGTCGTCGGCGCCTCGGCAGATTCTTTCTTTCATCCCTCATTTTCAACCGGCGAAAGCCAATTTCAACTCGACCGGGATGATGCCATTCCTTCGTACCTTCGCGTGTAAATGACGAGCGACGAAATATATATATATATATATATATATATATATATATATATTAATAACGTGAGGGAGAGATAATAATTAAGAAATAATTATGAATGGTCCGCGAGAGAGCGGCGTGAGAAATTTATAATTCGTCGGTGGAATTACGCGTTCGGGATAGGCTAGCGCCACGGAGTTCTTCGGTCCTCTCGTCGAGGCATGTCAAGCCTCCGACACGGATAAAAGAAAAATGTAGATAAAAAAAAATATAAATAAGAAAAGACAAAAAAAAATGTAAAAAATGGACAGTAAAATGTGAATGGTTCTGCCCCACGCCACTAACCCCGTTCAAGTCTTGTACTTTATCATCCGTGTGTATCCTGTAGGAAAGCAGCAAGGTGCGCTCGGGAGAACTTTACGAGAAGACGGGATATGCATCTGGCCCGTAACAGTTGGAAGATTCATGTTTGTGTATGCATATTTGCCAATATATTTGTGTATGTGCGTGTGTGTGTGTGTGTGTGTGTGTACACAAGCCAGGCGCACACGCTCCAACGATATGGAATAACAATCAGGAGGCTATAATTCTCAAGTATTCCATTTCCTGGAATTCCTGGAGAACTGGATAATATAATATCATATCATTAAAGTTTCAACGTCAACCCCAGATGTGCCGGGGAGAGGATCTTGGTATCGTCCACGCTCGACGACGACACGACCTAACCATCTATATCCCTCTCTCTCTGTCTCTCTCTCTCTGCACCATCGAAAGCAATCACGTGTATGCATGTGTATTTTTCAAATATCAGATATTTTCTACTTTCACGGACTTCATTCGTCATGGTTATAGGATTGCGTAATGTGTGTATTGCGCACGGCGTTACGCACTATATTGTGTGTATTCTTTTGCTCTCTCTTTCTCTCTCTCTCTCTTGATGTTCTCTCTCTCTCTCTCTCTCTCTCTCTCTCTCTCTCTCTCTCTCTCTCTCTCTCTCTCTCTCTCTCTCTCACCTTTTCCATTCTCTTTGACAACTCCTGTGTCGCGATTCCACTCATCTGTCGAACGTGGCCACCGCACACGTATACAAGTAAACGTATACAAGAAAAGCTGGAATTGCTGCGCGCATATGACGAGGAGCGAGCGGAGAGGGATCAGACATATTCACAGCTAAGTATGAGTAAATAGCTAAGTGAAACGCGCCGCACTATAATGTGATAATAAACTTCGTGAGTGAATGGAAAAACATGGAGAAGTTGAAGGGTGAGGGGGAGAGAGCGGGAGAGAGAGAAAAAGAGAGAGAGAGAGAGAGAGTATATATCGGTACGGCGACCTCTCCGCGAATTATTACACAGGAAGTATATCTCGTCCTATCCCTTTCTCGTATTCGTCCTTTCGTGCAGAGGAAATTACGTCTTATATATATATATATATATAGTCTGCCCTCTCTTCTAAAGTTTATTTCAAACCCGTTATATCGGGTAAAATTATATATATTTTTTTTCAACGAATCGTTGATTTTGCGCCAGAACCTACTTTGGAACCTAAATGAAACCTACTTTGGTCGATAGGAAATTTATCTGGGAAAAAAAAGTATGTAGACGAAATTCCCGTTATCCTTATTGTTTCAAAAATAATCGCTCTTAAATGACTAAGGCCATATTTGCTCAACCTGCCCCGATAGTGGGGTAAGTTGAGCATGAGTCTGAGGCAAGTTGGGCAAAGTAAGAATTGCATTAAAAAATCAGACGTATGCAACATGATTTGGTACAATGCAGTAATAAACCAATTGTTGTTTGTTAATTAGTGAGACTTTAAAACATTAACATCAATTGCAATGAACTTTGAAATCTTTTTTCTCATACAATGGTAGGAGAAAATCTGTCAATCACGTTTTTTTTACTTTTGGGTGCAAAAATAATGAAACGTCCCGTATTACCGTGACGATGGCGTGATGTGTTCCCCTCTCCCATATCTCTCTTTCCGCCATTTGATGAACTCGCCCACAGTACTTAGTTTTCCGGATATTTCGATTGCCTAACTTACCCGACTGCTCAATATGTCCCTTCCTACCGTACATACTCAAAAGGGAAAAATAAGAAAAGCTTTCACTCGAAAACTAAAAAAGATCGATACTTGGCGGTGATTCGGATATGTACGAGGCACCTGCATAGGTCAGTGTCACCTGCATTTTGCACGGCCAGCTCTACATGATTAAGCCGGAATATCACGCCCGGATACTCCGATAGATAAGGCCAATCGTGATAAAAAAAAAAACACTAACTTCAAGGTTGATCTCATAAGAATTTGTTTTATTTTTGTGAATTATGTTAATATCAAATGTTGAAAGTTCGATTAAAAATAGAGAGATAAGTAAAGAAACGTCTGTAATTTTATTCTGACGGATCCTTGGAAAAACTGTGACCAACTACCCCGGACATACCCTATATATCTACAAGCACACATACAGAACCCTTACCTACGTTAATATTAGTACGACCGATCGCTCGATACAGTTACATTCGCTTGAACACACACCCACACACACACACATACACACACCCACACATATATATATATATATAGATACACGTAATGTAATAACAGCAGAAGCGATACACCACGAAGGATATATATCTCGCGATCGGTCCGAGTCTCGGCGAGCCACGGGATTTTAATTTCCCCGCGATCGTTGTGCCCGGGACACCGGGTACGTGGTATATGCGCTCCCTTGTAAACTGTTCTCTTCTGGTTGTCTGCTGGTCCCATGGCCCGCGGCACGAATGACCGGGGCTCAGCGGGCACAGCGACGTCTTCGCGCGCAAGCACGCCGATCGTCCGGTTCGCATGCACAGGTCCACCTCGTTGGACTCCATACCCTGTCTATATGCGGATGGTGTGCACCGCGTGCACTACGAGCCACGCTATGTAACGGTGCCACACATCGCATAAACGGCGCACGCGCGCGCACGTGGTATTATGCTGTTGAAGTTTGTGTGCGCACGAAGGGTCGAAGAAAACGTCCGCGGGAACAGGACGAGAAGGGAACCCGGACGGAATAGGAACCAACTTGTTTATACTTAGATTTGTGTGCGGGTGTGTGGATTTTACGTATATACTGCGTTCAACGAGAGAACGACACAGCCCCGCGCAGCTTTGCACAGCCGAGTCGAGTGGGGGTAGTGGCGCTTGGTGCTTAGTACCGTAGCACCTACCCAGGTTTGTGCAGAGCACGTTTGGTAACGTGGAGAGGGTAAAGAGGGCGGGACATTCGAAGAGCCGTATCGTACGAATCTAGGTTCGGAAGCGTGTCGTTCTCTCGTTGAATGCAGTATGGATGAGAGAGATGAAGAGAGAGAGAGAGAGAGAGAGAGAGAGAGAGATCGATTGATTGATTGATTGATTGATTGGTTGATTTATTTCATGCCGTGGTAGCAACCTGTAGGCAAAACCATGCGTGCTAAGTAACATAAAATATATGAGAAAACAAAAAAAAAGTAAGGGAGATTATTTGATTAATAATATTTATGACGCCCAATTAAAGCTGTTGGGAAAATATAAAATTACAGATGAAATATTAAAAAAAGTATAAACAGGAATTTATAGAACGAACAATTTCCTATAAAGCAAGAAATAAACAGAAATTAAAAGAATAAGAATTCGATATAAAAGAACAATAAACAGAAATCAAAGGAATAAGAATTTGATCTAAAAAAACAAGAATACACAATAAAAGTTTATATAATAATATAGAATAACATAAAAAAACGAAATAAATCAGCAAGTTAAATTACAATATAAAGCTCGAAATAAACAAAAATGACAGTACAAACCAATAGAAGGCATAAAAAATTTAATCAAATAACAGAGGGAGAGAGAGAGAGAGGACGAGGGTTTCCTTTACCTTTCGGTGTTTCTCTCTCTCTCTCTCTCTCTCTCTCTCTCTCTCTCTCTCTCTCTCTCTCTCTCTCTCTCTCTCTCTCTCTTTCCCTCCCTCAAGTTAGAAATAATTGCATTTTGTTATTTATTTCTCACTCGCATATCATTACACATTTCTAATCAATATGCGTGAATTTTCGTTAATATTATTTTCTTCGCATCTCATTTTTCAAATTTATTAAGTTGATCTCAGGTCTGTAATTTTATTTTTGTTGATATAGAATTTGAGTTTCTATTTCAATTTGCTGTTTTATTTTTTTTTTATACTTAATTTTATTATTATATTTAATTTTTCATCGAATTGCATCTTGAATTGTTTATTTTTCGTTTATATCGAATTTCATTAATTTCCGTTTATTTTTTGGTATATAACAAATTTGCATTTCTTTAAAGTCCTGATAATATTTTCTCTTATTCCATCTGTAACTTTATATTTTTCCAAGAATTTACTGGGGCATAATAAATATAATCAATAAACATTATCAATCAATCTCCCTCCTTTCTCTTTCTCGAGAGGAAAAAGGAACCCTCTTCCTATCTCTCACTCTCTCTCTCTCTTTCGCTCTCGGAGTTTTACGGAGCTGTAAGGGCGAACCGACGAGGAGCAAGAGAGAGAGAGAGAGAGAGAGAGAGAGAGAGAGAGAGAGACCCGCGAGAGGGAAATCATTCCATAATTAGCGGGGCTCTTTACTCTAGGTCGGACATAGCGGTACAAAGGGGTACCTTCCATATAGAATCCAGGTACGTGGCCGCGTGTATACGTCACATGATATTGTCGAGCCCGCCGCGTGTATCCTTGCGAGGGCTGTGAGAAACGCGGGACTCCCCGAGTATACAGAAATAAAATTCCCCACTCGTCGAACCTTATACACGGGCTATAATTCGACGCGATTATATTATCCCCCCCTTAGGCGCTGAAAATATCGAATATTTTCATTCACTGGCATTATATTAACGAACACGCTATTCGTGAGTGCTTGCTGTGAGTCTCGGGCTTTTAATCATTCCGCTTCCTGTTTGCTTTGGACTTTTCTTCTGAATACCCATGTGTGCAATTTTATATATATATATATATATATACACACATACATTGGGTTTATACATAATTTCACAACGAAAATCGAGTAAATCTCAGACGTAAAATATTTACCAAAAAAAAAAGTGATGTTAATCAACTCACCTTTTTCAAACGCTTCGACCAACTGAGTTTTATTTTTCTTGAACAATCATTTATATGTCGTGATCTTGAGATGAGCTTGACATACGAAAAATGTTAACAAAAGGGTAATCAGTCCGAGGCGGATAAAGAATGTGATATCTCTGGAAGAAAATAATCGTTTTTATTCCACTCGGTACGATAATGCACGTTTTTACACCACGTACAATGAAAGCCCCATTTTCACACCACGTATAATAAAATTTCGTATAATACTCGACTCGTGTGATTGCAACACTCGTTAGAAAAAGTTTTTTCGTCCTCGTGTCATAATGTAGGTACTATTTGTTCATCGACGTATTCAGAATGCTCCCCACTAGCCGTATGACATTTTTATTCAAATAAGACTTCTGAACAATATGCAAAGTCGTTGCAACGTCGCGTTTTCGAGTCTCTAATTTTCAGTGACTCAACATATATTGGGATGTTGGGATGTTCGAAGTTCTCGCTGTTTTTTTCGTGAAAATTAATACTTTATTTGAAATCAGGAAAAAAACATGTCACTGAAAGTGTTGTCCATCGCTAGCCCCTAGTTTTTTCCATTTTTCTGGCAGCATTTTAATTTCACGTCGGAAAAACGACACGTCTTTTGAGGCTATCCAAGAGTCGAGACATTTGTTGACATCTTCATAAGAATGAAAGTGCTGCTCCGCCAGGTCATGTGCCATCGATCGGAACAAGTGATAATCGGAAGAGGCAATATCTGGTGAATACGGCTGGTGGGGTAGGACTTCCCATTTAAGCGTTTCCAAATAGGTTTTCACCGGTTTTGCAACGTGTGGTCGAGCGTTGTCATGCTGCAAAATCACGTTATCGTGTCACTGCTCGTAAAGCGGCCGTTTTTCCATTAATGCTCGGCTGAAACGCATCAATTGTAGTCGATAGCGAGCTCCTGTGATGGTTTCGTTCGGTTTGAGCAGCTCATAATAAACTACACCCAGCTGATCCCACCAAATACAGAGCAGAAGCTTGGAATCATGGATATTCGGCTCTGCCGACGATATTGATGCATGGCTAGGCTTACCCCACCATTTTCTACGCTTAGGGTTATCGTAGTGTATCCATTTTTCATCGTCAATCACGATACGATGCAAAAAATCTTTCCTTTTCTGCGGTTGAAGCAGCTGTTCACACGTGAAAAAACGCCGTTCGACGTCTCCCGGGTTCAACTCGTACAGCACCCAATGTGCTTTGCTTTTGAATAATTCCTAATGCTTTGAAACGTTTGAAACCGTTGTGTGATCAACCCCTACTGATCCTGCAAATTCAGCTAGCTCTTGGCATGAGTCTTCATGAAGTAATGCCTCCAATTCTTCATCTTCAAACTTTTTCGGTGCGCCAGAGCGTTCTTTATCTTCAACATGAAAATCATTTTTGAAGCATCTAAACCAATCTCTGCAAGTTGTTTCCGACAGAGCATGGTCGCCGTAAGTCTCAATAATAATTACGTGTTATTCAGCTGCAGATTTTTATTGACCAGTAAAATTCCCCGCAAATACTTTTTTTTTTGGCACGAAATTTAACATATTTAACACTATAAAAAAAAACATTGTCTACCCTCGGTGAAATGGCATACAATGAATTTCAAGCTTGCTTATAGTATACCGTTATAGACGCGTTACCATCTTAAACTACACCCACGCAATTCGGTAACGCCATCTGTTGGGAAAAAGCGAGAACTTATTTCAACGTCCCAATATACATGCAACAACACCTAAGCAAATACATATGTATGTACTTTCTCCTCCTTTTAAGAGTACGGAAACCCGTCCGACGCGCGTCGCTTCATTACTACTAATTGAAAAAAAAGCCCAAAGAAAAAGAACACGAATGTGAGTCGTCCGAATACGAAGCGCGGAAAACGCAGCATTTTTATGTAAATTTATTGACATCCGTATGCTGACTTTTTCATCCCGTATACGAATGAGGAATAAATTTCAAAATTTTTTTTTTTTCTTTTCAATTTGATACCCAAACGTGTTGGGTTAAAACTGTAAAGCGTATGAAAGGGAACAAAATAGGAACCATTAATTTTGGTGTTAATGAGTGAAGTTTATGTAATGTGAATCTCTCGTTGCTTTCGTCCTTTGTGTACGTGTTATTGAGGTAATTACAAGTGGAGTGATCAACTGCGCCAGTATATTGATGCGATAAAAGTATTCGGAAATACGCGTTAATCGGGTCGTTCTATTGATCAAACGGATCAAACGTGTTTGCATAATTGTACAATTAATGGAAAAAATTAAAACATGCACGACACGAGAGCGCTGATCGACGGAGCGAAACACAATATCACATCCAATTAGCGATATCATTTTATGAGATATAACATTGTTCGAGTGGCTCGCAGTATCATTTTGTTTGCATACGCTCTCGATCCTGCGAAAGTGATATGAAATATTTGCACGCGCATATTGGCTAGGGAAAACTGCAATTAGTCGAATTCAAGAAGGAATAGAAAAAATAATTTTTTTTTTAAGCAAGATGCAAGAGCAAAATCATGTGTATATATAGCAGAAAAATCATAAAACAAGAAATGATACGACTGAACTTAACTAATAAGGTTTTATCTTTTTAATTGTCGAAGTCAGTTTGAGTCAATTGCGGATATGCGATCTTTAGACCTTCGACTGAACGTAAAATTTATGAGATTTTATTGTATTTCTCATGCCTCGAAAATACAAAAGAAAGACTGAGCAGAAATATACTCTCGAAACTTTATAAATTGCCGTAAGTAAGATAACAAAAAAACAAAGGGTTAAGTTTTAGACAAGCTGAAAAAAAAAATATGATATTCCGAGAGGAACGCTCTTCGATCAAGATGAAAAATATGAAGAAGATATTACTGATCCGAAACGTGGTAAGAAGCCAGTTTTTAACAAGATACAAGAAGAAGAGTCAGCGCAGTTCGTTCTAAAATTACCCCAAAACGTATCCGTATTTACCCGAATAGTATTGGGTAATTACGGACAGTAAGGGTTTTTTTTTCTAATATTAATGTTCGTTGATTAATTACAAACAATTAATAATGTTGATCTCGTAAGGTAATGACCAAATTTTAATAATTAATAAAAAAAAGACTGATTCATTCTAATATTTTGACTTTTATTGAAGGATTTCTTCAAGCGTCCGCAATATATCCCACTCTCCCCTAACAACTTTAAAACTTTAATTTTTCGTAAAATATTGCACACCACCTTAAAAATCCTTTTAAGGTATTAGTCTCGCCACAGTCACGTTGAAAAGTTTATTTTCCGCTCAATCGACGAAAGCTTCGAAATATGCTTGTAATGTAGGTTGTACATCTTATCGCGATCCAAAAACTTATAAAGTAATGATGAAAACGCCTAATATAATGTTTACCTAACCCTCACTTTTGTATCAGACTATCCATTCCGGCTGCTAATACGTCGTTACTCTGGGTATACGGATACGCACACACTACTGTAATATAGTTCCAGTCTGCTCCAATCGCTTCGTGGCGCTAGCGTCGTTAGACATTGTTTAATTTAAATCGCTATATCTCTGAAACTAGACGGTCAAAATTCATGAATTTTTTTTACCCATTTCATCATATGTTCCTCTGTAATTGAGAATGTTTTTTTTTATCTGTACAAAAGTTTCGAAGTTATTGCATGAAATGTGAAATTTTCCACTGCTCCCCATAAGAACACGTGTAAAATCGTGCAATCTTTGATTTCCAATATCTCGACAACACAACGGTGAAGCCTTCCGAAATTTGGCAGGTAATCCCTTAATAGTGTCTTGAATGGGTCCTCAAAATAAAAATATAAAATCTATAGAAAAGCGCCTTGGCGAGACCACTATCTTAAGGCAAGTCCTAAAACGTCAAAATGAAGATGTATGGCAAATTTCAGATCGAAATTCGGCTTAAAAAACATGTTTAAAAATAAATGAAAAAAGAAGCGTACACGGAAAGAATTAAATGTTAAAAACTACCGTGCAATAACGGTAACCAGATGACAACCCTGAAACTTCGCCTATTATTACTGAGTAAAATACAGATTTTCACGAAAATAAAATAAAATTTCTTCTTCAGATAGAAAATGTTACCAGATTTTCTAGTAAATTTTGATGTGTAACAAAATACGCAAAACTTAAATTTAAAAAATATATAATATCAGCGAAATTTTACTGTGCATTTTATTATTTTATGCCTTTCAAAAATGTCTATAAAAAAGTATCGTCTTTATAACAGTTATTTTAAGATTTATTATAAAATTTAGTGAGTGTTATAGGAAAATGTATTGTGCTCTCGGTAAAAATTATCGTGCGCGCTACCCTTCTTGTATAGTAAAATTTTAGCTACGTATTTGAAATTTTCTGTAACGTGAGTTAAAAAAAAAAAACTTGTCGCATACGAATTATTATGCTTTTCTCACTTGTCACCACATTGAAATATATCGCGGTAATTTTTACCGTGAAATTCACGACAAAAATTACTTTTTAATTCTCTCCGTGTACGTTGCATTCTAACGACGCAAGTGACGTCAAAATATTCTGCCTCAACTGCATTCCATTTTAAACACAATTTCTTCCTAAGGGCCAGCCCCTTTGCAGTGCCCTGATATCAAGTGTCCAATTTCCAGTGACTTACCCTATACATGTACGATCATTGTCTATGATATCGACGATGATAAGTCGAGTGCAGGGACGCTTATGGTGGCGGTTTGATGCGGATGTTTGGTTGCGAAGTAGTGGAAAGGGGAGAGGATACAGAGAAGAAGATGAACATCGGGTAGGGCGGAGAAGGGTAGAGAGCGGGGGGTGGTGTAAGCGAGATAATGTACAGGATAGGTACCGAGGGCGGTGTTCATGGAACGGGGGGGGGGGGGAGGGTAAGGGCAGTGGTAAAAACACGCATCTATTTCCATATAACAGGTTTATATATTACGCCGTCACTGGCAGCGCGTAGTTACATTTGAATACGATGTCCCGTATAGCCGTGCATGGAGCACCTAACGCACAGCTATACGGCTGTATACTCGATGGTATAGCACGCGATCAACGAATTAGAGAGATAGCACAGGATGCACAGGACCCGCTGTGCAAGTTTCAACTGCTCGGCATAATTGACTCGCGATATATACGTAGGAACAATATGAAGGCGAACACGACGTCTGGAAGGGTGGCGAAGATGATTAAAAGGGCGCCGTAGTAAGGGTACCGAAAGTGTATCCGAAATGAGAGCGCGACGAACGGGAAACTAACGAAGGGTAGAAGTTTGCGAATTTTTTGAGGGGTTTGCATAAGCTTGAATTACTTCTTTTATTTAGTCGTTTTATAATCTGGGATCTTAGCTTCAATTTGCAATAAAGATTTTGTAAGAACTCGAAAAATTTACCGAGTTATGACGATTTTTGTGAAGAAACGCTAACTTCTTTTGCATTTTTCCTCAAAATTATGTTTTATGGAACGTTGTCGTTGCTTGAAATCTATCCGTCAGATTCACTTCAAACTCGGATAGAACGTAGTTCAAAACATTATCTATCGTATGACCGGATTATTTTTTTTATATGCTTATCCATTTGTCGACACCAAAATATAAAAGGTATTTTTTTGCTCGAAAATCTAACTTTATTGTACAAGTTGCTGTTTCTCTGATTTAAGAAATTTTGAAAAAGTATCCGGTCATGCGAAAGTTTTAATACTATATAAAAAGCACATTTAAAAAAATATATTTTAGATGTGCACAGTTGCCATGACTGGCTACACCGATTGATGTTCACACTGGCAGGAAAATTCTTTTAATATTAACTACATGTGTCTGTTGATTTTTTAAATTAGGATTAACTAGATTTTTTATGAAATCAAATTTTTCCTATTGCATTCCATTATTCAAATTATTCATTTTACATATATTTATTTATTCAAATCGAGATCCATTTAATGTCGTCTAATAACTAAATATTTTATTTATTCCTAATAAATCTGTGATTTGGTTTTATCTGGTAGTATAAGACAAAAGAGACAGACGGAAAAATTGTACACGATTCAGTCTCTCAAAAATCTCAGAGCTTTGTTTTTATTAGAAGACTGGTGTAACATTCTGTAGTTGAGGAAAAAAGGTTAGTCTTTCTATTCATAAATAGTCACGCCTGTTAATAAAAGGTACAACGATACTTTTTTTCCAAATAACATCCTTGTTAGTAAAAAAAATGCAAAATAATTTACCTTCTTTTCACCGCACTTTTATACCATGAACTGATATTCCTTTCTCGTATTCATGCTATATATCGTGTTTTATCTTTATTTATTTACGTTCAATCTAGTCTTTATTCATTTAATATGAATATATTTAATATTTAAAAAGAATAATTTGAACAAATTAAAAAAAAAATTTGAAACAAACAGGGTCATAGTAGAAATAAATCCTATTTGATTTAAATAGATCCTATTTGAATTAAATATCTTTTTTGGCAGTGCAGCAACAGCAGGACTTTGTTTAAATAATAATTTCATGGTTTATGAATATTTTTTAATAAAAAAAATACTCAAATTTGACAAGACTATGTATCAACTTCGTGTAAAATCTCGACCTCGTCATACCAATACTTTCATCAGAGAGAAAAATATAAAAAATCGACTTGTTTTACCAAGTCGATTTTTGTACCCAAGCATAATTTTAATCTCCAATAAATTTTGTACCACTATTTTTCTTTGGCTTGTATCGAGTCTCGCCGATTATTTTTCTTTCGTAATTGCCACTCGATGTTCCGGTTCTCTGCCGGACGACTTTTCTATTCCAGTGCACTAATAAACTATCAATCTCTCTCTTTCTCTCTCTCTCTCTCTCTCTCTCTCTCTCTCTCACACACACTCTCTCACTCTCTCTCTCTCTTCCTCTCTCTCTCTCTTCCGTAGCAGTTGAGCGCGCGAATAATATAAAGTACGAAAGGTTAAAACTCTTTGACCGCAATGAGCGTGTACCGGATACGCACGATACAACTGCTGCACCACCAGCAGGAACGGGACGAAGCTTTATATGCTCGCTCAAATTACTCGGATTATTCTCTGTATATGAAGATCCATTCATTAAAAATTTCATGGAAGGCTCGGGGATTCTTGCGCTTAGCACGCGTTGCATATATTACGTGCAGAATGCTACATCAATAATGAAGGGTGCGCGTATGAACGAGGGGGCTTTCAGCGGCAATTAATGTTTTTCGTTCGCACTCGCGTATTCACGAGGAGGGTATGGCGAAACGTGTAGATAAATAAGGAGAGAAGGAGAAATAAGGATCTGCAGGATAGAGTTTTGCAGATTCCTCTCTCCCTCTCCCTCTCCCCCGCAAATATTCATAAATAAAATATTCATGATGAGCATGATAATAGCTACACAGATACGTAGGGATTGCTGCAGATATTAATATTCTTCATCGAAACAAACAAAAATTGCATGAAAAATGCTTTGTAAGCAAGATAAGTTTTTGAGAATTAATTTTGGAAGGTGCTGTGGAAATTTAAAGTGAATTGGATAAAATGGATCGTTTGAAAAGCAAGCCAAGTTAAATAAATGCGTCTTAAGGGGCTATTCTATGGTGAATGCTCAAACAATAAGCTATTTTTTTATAATTTGTTTTGAAAACTGTTGCATATATTCGTACAAACTTTTTTTTTGCTTGACGGTACATTCTTACAGAATGGAAAACAATTTTTTGATGCATATAAATGTATATTTATTTACCAATTAATAATCGTGTAAAGGCATGAAAAAAAGTATGTCGCTGTACTTGATGATTTGCGCTCTCCAGTTAATCTGTAACAAGAGATTGAAAAAGATTCTTCATCTGTATGAGTGTCGCTATCGCCCGAACTAGATTTATTTAAAAATATCAATTTTTACTTATACTTTCGCCCGAATTATGACGAAAAAAAAAACGTGCCTTTCCATCACTTTTGCAAAAAATGACGCCATGTTGTTATTTTGCAATATAAAATAATAATTCTAGTTCGGGCGATAGCGACACTCATACAGATTAAGAATCTTTTTCAATTTTTTGTTACAGATTACCTGGAGAGCGCAAATCATTAACGCCAGCGACATACTTTTTTCCATGCCTTTACACGATTATTAATTAATAAATAAATATACATTTATATGCAAGAAAAAAATTGTTTCCTATTCTGTAAGAATGTATCTTCAAGCGAAAAAAAAGTTTGTAGCGATACATGCAACAGTTTTCGAAAAAAAAAAAATATTAAAAATAGCTCAAAGTGCAATTATTTTGAGCTTAACAGTTAAAGTTTAATTTGACAGTTCGTCAGTCCTTCTCTTCAATTCAATAGACTTTATTTTTATCCCCTTAAAGTATAAATGCTAATTATTTCAAAGGCATCAAAGTATGAATTAAACCCAAACTGGAAAACCTTCCGGTTTGGGTTTAATTCATACAAACCCCAACAAACAGGGTGGTGTTTGCTTGGGTTTGTTTGGATTAATAGCGAATACCCCTTAATAAATGAGCTCCGAGTCTCAGCTGCGCGAGGTTCTGACTTACGTGATTTTTTTTCTGTTCTTTTTTCTTTACTATAGGAAATATTGGCTGCATCGACAAATTGGCTCGTAGTCGGCCACGTCGTCATCGACGTCAATATGCATCGCTCAGGTAATCAGCTTCGTTGCGAGGGGAAAGAAACGAAGAAACATGCAGTGTACTGAGGTATATGACGTGCGCGCGCGCTGCGGGAGTGCTCAATGTTGCATGTCGCGAGTGACGGGAGATCGACGCAGGGCTCCCACACCGCGATTGTCTTTTCCTCCTTCGGGCCTCAGCCTTTACCCTTTCTGGCTACTCTTGCCACCCGTCGCTTCCCGTTCCCTGGTAATATCGATTGCGCTCCCGATAAATTCTTCACCGAGGTACATGTACGACCGGAGCGAATGACAGAGGATCAAGGGTAGCGACGTGCTATATGGTATGCTTGAATCGTATACTCTGAGGACTTTTGTTTTTGCAATGCATTTTATTGCGGGCAATAACGATCAGTGTTATTAATGTATTCATTTGCCTTATTTTGCACGAAAAATAAAATAAATACATGGCCACATGGACATTTTATGTCCATTGAAAAATACATTCAAGTGGTTCGACTTAGGAACGGAATGCACTTGTGAGAAAATAAGGAATAGGATTTTACTTATAAAAAAATAAGGAACAGGATTTACTTATAAGGAAATAAGGAACACGATTTAGGGTCAAATTGGGAACCTCTTCTGTTTCTCAGAAGTGGACATGTAAAGTAGTAGGGAGGGGCTAGTTGAGCAATCGGAATATCTGGAAAATTAAGCACCGCACTCGGATGCATCAAATGGCGGAAAGAGAGGTATGGGGGAGGGGAACACATCACGTCATTGCCCGTGGCCATGCGGCGCATAAGATGGTAACACGGGACGTTTCATTATTTTTGTACCCAAAAGTAAAAAAAAAACGCGATTGAAAGATGTTCTCCTAACATTGTACGAGAAAAAAATATTTCAAAGTTCATTGCAATTAATGTTAATGTTTCAAAACTTGACTAATTAACAAGGAACTGTTGGTTTAATACTGCATTGTACCAAATCATGTTGCATACGTCTGATTTTTTTAAATGCAATTCTTACTTTGCCCAACTAATCTCAAACTCATGCTCAACTTACTCCACTATCAGGGCAGGTTGAGCAAATATGGCCTTATTCATTTGAGAGCGATTATCTGTGAAACGATAAGAATAACAGAATTACAGGGCGACAATTCCAAACTTGCTCAACACGTTGCTCCCAATCCTATATATGTATGATTCCTTCACATTGGAACCGCTCTTGGACGCCAAAAGGTCTAAAACTGTCTACGCCTCGCTCCCGCACAAGTCGGTTGTGAGAGGTGATTTTATATTATTTTTTATGGCAAAAGTTGAAAAACTAGGTGAGTTTTGATGTTTTGGGCTTCTTTACCTATGACAGTTATGTTCGAAATCATTGTTCTCCAACAATATACAGCTATGTTGCGTTATTTGAGTATTGTGTTTGTTAACCTAACAAAAGTAGTTTTGTTAGGTTAACAAACACAATACTCAAATAACGCATTGTCAGTACCCGCTTCAGAAAAAAAGAGGGTTGGTACTCAGTGGCTCAATAAGAATAACACAAGATAATAATTAGGTAGGTAATAATATGAATATTTTCGCGTTGTGATTTAGATATGTACTGGTACTACCTCCCTAGGTAGGTACTCATTGTTGATTAATATTCAATAAATGATTGTGATTGATGTCATAATATGCTGTTTTTTTTTATTAATTCTTCAATAGTTCACTGTCCAATTATCCCCATCGTATAGAGAAAAGCACTCTATTACCTACAAGTCTCAGGGGATGACGGTAA
>OZ010713.1:5306389-5466198 GCA_963932345.1 Ophion ventricosus
GAAAAAGATGGAGCTGTCATAATTCGCGCCATCAACAAATCGACAATTGGCGCCAGGCACGGAAAACTTTCATTGTTATTAATTGACGAACGTGTTTTTTCCCAAGACGTGGCTACGTGAGCGGACAAAAGTGTTGAAGGAAAAGTTTTAGAGAGAGTTTGAAAAATATAGCTCCGGCGAAGACGAGGCACGTGGGAGAAATCTCTGGCGTCGGATCGCCGAAGAATGTTTAGTAGCTTTTTCGCGTAGGGAACTAAATCCTTTCGGTAACAGCTCGTTGATCTTGCAGGGCTCGTTTTTCAGTTCCCACTGTGGAGAAGGGTCGCCTCGTAGTCCCATGAATTTTCCGTCGGCTTCGGGCGTCCGAGAACCTTTGCGAATATATTGCTCAGACTGTAGATAGAATAGTCTTTCTTTTTTTTTCATAATTTTCAGACTTTCGTGGTAATATTATTTTACGGTCACCAGGGCCTGAAAAATACTAATCAATCTATCTCATGATGATGTATTCGTTTCTTTAAGGGGCTATTCTAATGTGATGGCTAAAAAAATAAGATATTGTGTAATTTTTTTTTTGAAAACTGTTGCATGCTTCGGTCCAAACTTGTTTTTCGCTTAAAGGTACACTCTTATAGTATATAAAACATTTTTTTTTTGTTGCATATACACTGCCGGCCAAAAGTTTGGATACACAAGTCGAAATTTCATATCGCACTAAAAGTTAGATAGCGACCTCAAAAACAAAGATAATTGAATTTTTCAAGTGGCTTTTTTAAGAGGACTTACCTTTATTTTGCTTTTTATAAAATTCTCTACGATTTTTTTTCGCCCCGGTACGCACTTTTAAACGTGGCCATATTTCGGCTATTTTTAGGCCGTCGGAAATTAACTGCAAAGTTTGTGGAAGAAATTTTCCTCGTTTTTTTCTGTATCAAACTTAAAAGGGATATCAAAACCAACATTTTTGTTTTTTAGAAAATATCCTGGAATTTTTGTTCGCCCCAGTATTGCATTTTTAGCTAAAAAATACATGTTTTAGAAAAAAAAGGCGTAATCGAAGAACTATAGGGTTTCACAATCAGAGGAAACATCAAGAGGGTAAACAGTTGCATGGGTTCACACTGGAGTGGCTAGAATTTTTTCATGATTTTTTTGGACATTCTTTTTCTACCATTTTCGGTTGGAACTTTGATTTGTGGAAAGGCTCCACTTGGGAATTATGGGGTCTAGGACAATATATAAAGATAGAAAATTTGTTTGAATTTTTATTTTTAATTAACTACAATTTTTTAATTTTTAATTTTTAATTCTTCCATTTTAATTTTCAAAGGATAAAAAAAACATTAAAAAATTGTCGTTATTTAAAGATAAAAATGTAAACAAATTTCCTTTCTTAATATATTGTCCTAGACCGCATAATTCCCAAGTGGATCCTTTCCACACATCGAAGTTCCAACCAAAAATGGTAAAAAAAAATTCTGAAAAATCTAGCCACTCCAGTAGTGAACCCATGCAACTTTTTACCCTCTTAACATTTCCTCCGAAACCCTATAGTTCTTCGATGATGCCTTTTTTTCTAAAATATGTCTTTTTTAGCTAAAAATGTAATACCGAGGCGAAAGAAAAACGTAGAAAATTTTCTAAAGAAGCAAAATAAAGGTAAATTTGTCATCTTTAAAACGCCACTTGGGAAATTCAATTATCTTTATTTTTGAGTCCGCTATCTAACTTTTAGTGCGGTAAGAAATGTCGACTAGTGTATCCAAACTTTTGGCCGGCAGTGTAAATGTATATTTATTTAACAATATATAATCGTAATGGCATGAAAGAAAAAAAGTATGTCGCTGACGTTGATGATTTGCGCTCTCCAGGTAATCTAAAACTAAAAATTCAAAAAAATTCTTAATCTGTGTACGTGTCGCTATCACCCGAACTAGAATAATTAAAAAATATTAATTTTTACTTATACTTTCGAATTATGATGAAAAAAAAACGTGTTTTTCGAACACTTTTGCAAAAACGACGCCATTTTGTTATTTTGCAATATAAAATAATCATTCTACTTCGGGCGATGGCGACACCCATACAGAATAAGAATCTTTTTGAATTTTTTGTTTCCGATTACCTGGAGAACGCAAATCATCAACGGCAGTGACATACTTTTTTCATGCCTTTACACGATTATCAATTGTTAAATAAATATACATTTATATGCAACAAAAAAAATTGTTTTCTATTCTGTAAGAGTGTACATTTAAGCGAAAAAAAAGTTTGTATCGATACATGCAACAGTTTTCGAAAAAAAAAAAATTTTAAACTAGCTTATTTTTTGAGCCATCACAGTAGAATGGCCCCTTAACTCTCTAGCCTTGTCGCTTTTTCTCTCGCACCCTCCCACTCTATCTCTCTCTCTATCCGCAGCCTCACTAGCGACTCGTAAATCATAATGACTGTTTATTGCAATACACGTTTTAATGTACGCAAAAGAGGCCTTTTTACGACGAGGGTGCGGTTATTCGTCCGAGGCGCAAACTCCTTGAAGTATTATTCCGTTCTAGATGGGTTAACAATCATTGTCGGACACTGGGACATTTTTTACTCTGACAAATTCTCCATTTGCATTATTGAAAATTCGGAGAAATAAAAATATTACGCTCACTGCTTCCATGGACTTTTCGATCGCAAAAAAACTGTTATTAAAAATTGTTTTTTTTTCCAGTACTGATGATTGAGAATAACGGGGCACATGTTTTTGGATGTTCTTAAAAATTAAGAAGAAAAACGGACCAATTATTTCTAAAATATTGTCCAAAAGACTCAGAATTGAAAATAAAATATTAACAACCGGTCTTTTCAAATAATTTTGACATTAACAATTTAATTCATTGGAGTTAACGATACTCATTTGTTTTATTTTTAATCATTTTCTTTGCGATTTTTATTGACTTTAATTGATACAGCTGAATAATTCGCGTTCACCATGAAAAAATAATTCTGATTTTCACTCATTTTTATTTTGAATGATTCACATTTCGAATAATTTCAAATAATGTTTATTATTAAATTAATTGAACTATTAAGAAAAAAAATAAACGTAGCATATAAAAAGAAATTGACGCATGCATCCTTGGCTACTGGAATGAATATTTCTTCTTCACAGGCAAACTCCAATGGAATATCTAAAGCGCCGCAATTGTTTTTAATGTTTTCTTAAGCCCACAAAGTTATTCATGATAAAAATATAAAATATACGGTAGGAATTCCTCAACCCTCCTCTACGACTCTTAAGGGTGTCGTAAATAAATGAGGGGGATCCGAGGTTTTCTCGTCAGTTATAACTGGGGCATATAAAATCCCCAAAGTCCTGCAGTAATGCTGATAAGAGCATCTCCATGATTAAGAATGTATCGTGCATACACCCGAATACCATAGTTGAATAATAACGCGAATAATAAATATCATGGTCACGAATCTATAATGAAAAAATTAATTATATAAGGATATTTATATTATAAAGTATTTTAATTATTTATAATTAATTATAAAGGGTCACTGAATTTTTTCGTAAAAAAATATCGTAAATGAATCGTTTTTTTTTCAAGCTTCGTACGATTTTTTTTTCTAAAGATATTTTGATTTTTTTGAAAAAAGAGTCAATTTGAAAAATAACGTGTGAACGCGAAAACGACAAGGATTCAAGGAAAACCTCTAGATAGTAAAAGGCTGAATCGGTTTTCGTTGAGTTCGTGAGAATTTTTTCAGATTTTTTTTTTTCGAAATATTCTTCACCTATTTTCGGTAAAAAAAATCAGATGATTACCGTAACTCGAGAACTAAGGGGTTTGTGGTAAAATTTCAAAAGAGGAAAAGATTTTATTTTTCTATTATCAATGCAATAGAATTATTTTAGATTTCGTTTCGACATTTTTTTCTCGAGTTACGATAATTAAATTGTTTGTTTACCGAAAATAGGTGAAAAAAAAATTTCAAAAAAAAAAATTCTCGCGAACTCAACGAAAACCAATTCAACTTTTTACTATCTTGAGGTTTTCCTTGAATCCTTGTCATTTTCGCGTTACACGTTATTTTTCAAATTGCCTCTTTTTTTTAATCAAAATATATTTAAAAAACATCGTACGAAGCTTTAAAAAAAAACAAAATTGAAGCTTGAGCTTCCCCCTTTATAATTTCGGTCAAAGAAATGCATCAAAAAAATTTCGTTTGTAAACGGGGTCCACCAGAAAAGGACCAAAAAAGGCGAAAAATGGTCCGTTTCGAAAAAGGGTCGTAGTCGTAAAAAAAATAGTAAAAAATTTAAAAAAAAACGGAATGAAGGTGAATTCCTCCCCTTCAAAATACCGTTTATTAAATTCATTCATGTCAACTATCGGCGAAATGGCATTAAAAATCGTTCTGGAACTTTTTTGAATTGAATAGTCCGGAAAGTTTTCGCCGGTAGTGTATTTCAAGGTCATAAATGACGTGGTTTAAAAAAAAGTACGAAGATAACGAAAAAATGTCCAAATGAACTCGACACTCGTGAACTGCTGGATCCTCTTCTAATGATGTGAGAAAAATAATACTCCCAACCTCTTCGATAACATCACACAAAAAGAAATAAAGTGAGAACAGTGCCACATGTCATCATGACAATTTATCTTCTGACCTGTAATACATTAATCACTTGGTCGCACAAAAAAGGTACGACTTCTTTTTACGATGTTGATAACTCTAGCGCTACGTGTGCGCCGAAGTTCGCAATCAAGAGATCACGAAGCGTGTAATAACGTGTATTAATAGTCGTGTAAATTGTGTCTGAAGGAAAGGCTTGTCGCGGCAAGTTACACGCTTCGCAGACCCTGCCTGGGTTGCGTTACACATAGACCTGAGTACAGTACCGCTGATTCTATTGTACGTAGTAGCCACGACGATGTCAAAGAAGATTATTCTGCACTTGACAATATTTTATGTCAATGTCCCTAATGATGCCTCAAAATGAAGTAATTTTTTTTTACCACATCCACTAAAAACTACTGTTGTAATTGTTTTCAAAGTTATTTCCTTTTCCACTCAATTCATCAGACGACAAAAACAATACTCAAAAAACTGGGCCCAAAAATGAACTCTGCATTTTTTATTACCATTACTACTGAAAACTGCCTTCAAAATTGTGCTCCAAATTATTTCCTTACACAATTCTTCATACTTGAAAAAAATACTCAAAAATTAGGCCGAAAAAAGAGTTCCGTTTTTTATTATTACAGGTATTAAAAAATACTATCGTAATAGGGTCAATCATATCTTCCTTTTCTATGATTTCCTTTCCTGCTTAATCCTATAAGAAAATCCTGTAAAAGCTTAAAAAAACATCCTTCAAGAGCTTAAAGAAAACTACTTCGAACAAATGGGCTAAAAATGAAGCCTACATTTACCCCTCCTATTAAAAATGCTGTCAAGATTGATGATAAACCATGCACTCATCATTTACATATCGGCCACCTCCATATAGGGCATAGATTTTATGGGCTACTAATTACATTAATTAAGGTCTTAGGCCACTCTAGGATTTTCCAAAAATCAATTTTTTTTTTCGTCGAAAATTTACCTTAGTACCTATAAAATGCTATTCCGAAAGATTATGGGTGTGGAAAATCTCTAAGTACTCGGTTTTCGAATTCTAGCGCAACCCCTCTTGATTCATGTCGTGACTTTCTATTAACTTTAAACGCGTTTATCTCAAAACTACATTTTTCAAGTCGGCCGGGCTCATAACTCAAACAAATTTCAACCGATTCACTTGAAATTTTAACTGTATATTTAGGATTACATTTTCTGAGGCACTACGTAGGATTTTTTAAAATTATATTGCATAGTTCCTTTTTTATAAAAAATATTTGGCCATTTTGATAAAAAACAATATATCAAAAAAATCCTACGTACGTCTATCGCTATTCTTATATATAATCGAAAAAACGTTAGTGTCTCATCATAACTAAAAAATTATAGGATCTGTTGGTCCGGCTGTTGACCTTCCAGAAATAAAGACGTCACCGGACAAATGCTGCACAGTCGCCATTTTGACATGTATCGCTGTGAAAAAATAATTTTGTATAGTCAATTACGTGTATAATAAAACCCCTATTTTGTAATTCCGATTTATTGTATGGTTTCGCTGAAAAAAAATCACAAAATATGCCCTTTTTTGGCCTCTAGAGTAGCCTAAGGCCTTAATGTATAGGCTGGAAATCATATTAATTAATAAATTTAATTTCATTAATATATTAATGATTTGTATTATAAATATGTACACATTTGGCCGAAACGCAATGCTAAAAGGTTCATTAGAAAATTGTTAATAATATGCGAGTTGAGGAAAGTACAGCGGTATTTAGAAAGTAGCAATAACAGCTTACAATTAACTGTTCTAGCAAAGTCGAGAAAAAGGGAAGGAAAAGTTTTACCTTGAATTTATGTATATACGCTCTCTATATAGCCATCTCTCTCCCTCTCACTCCCTCTCTCTCTCTCTCTCTCTCTCTCTCTCTCTCTCTCTCACTCTCTCTCGTTCGCCGACCACTACAGAGCCTCCCCCTCGCATTTCATTCCCTCCCGCCGCTTAATGGTCTTAACGCCTCCGCAACGGATACCAAGGAATCTGAGGATTTAACCGAAAATGAAAGAACTTTTATTCAACGAAGGTCGCTCTTTCCCTCTTTTTCATCGCCCCTGTGGCCACGAATGAATTTGAATAGACGCCGATATTAAATTTGCCCAACGAGAATAAAAGGCCCGCGGAAATTTCCAAACTCGCGAATATCGATACGAAAGGGTCTCGCCAAATTAGCTCGGCTACTTTTTTCCACTTGCTCTTCGTTATCTCATTTTAATCGAATCCTCCGTTGAAAATACTGCAGATAATACTGCGGACTATAAATTGTGATTTTCCTTTGTTTATGATTTTTTCGGAAAAAAATTGACTTGCTCTCAGAGAACATAAAACTTGCCGATGATGGACATATAGAAAATGATTTTTAAATGAGAAAAAAATTGGCTCAAAACTTTACGCGTCAAAGGAAGTGGAAAAGCTGCAAGCTGCTAAGCCAATCTTCCAAATTCAATATCAACCGTTCATAAATAGTATGCACGCTACACATTTTGCATACATACATATATGCATACATGGAAAAACTTTCATCTCGAATTTTCATTTTTGAGAGCATTTCGAAGCACCAAAAAATTCATACATACATGGAGGAAATGCTTCCATAAATAGTCGCGATACTCGCAGCGAAGATATTGGAATTTTCGAAACCTGATACGGTCTAGTAACAATAAAATGTTGAACGAAAAATACGTAATAAGTGCTGCAAGGTTTTGTATTTTACACGTTATGTGTATTTTGACGTATACACAAATATCCATACACTAGCTTCCCATGGAATTTGGACCATAGAAACTTCATTAACCAATTCCATCCCCTATTAGGGGTTGTTTCTTGAAATCCTGCAACTTGCGTTTTATTTTTGTTTTTTAGAATATTTATACCGAATTTCATGTTAATACACGCAACGAATACATTTTTCCATACAAACTTTTACATCCCATTTAATCCTTCTAGGGGTTGTTTTTTAAAATCCTTTCTTAGTGCATCTTGACGCCCTTCAAAGAACATATCTTCCGAACTTCAATGAGATAAAAGCAGGAGATTCGATTTTCTCTATACAAACTTCAACACCCCTAATTGGGGGCTGTTTTAAGAAATCCTACAATTTACGTTTCATCATTTGTTTAAAAAAATATTTATACCAAGTTTCAAGTTGATCCACGCAAGGAATACAATTTTCCATAGAACCTTTACGCCCCATTTCACCCCCGTAAAAGTTAATTTTCGAAAGATCGTTTCTTAGTACACTTCTACAACTTCTAAGGAACATATCTTTCGAATTTCATGTTTCTTTGTTCTGCGATTTAAGCTGTGCATTGTCTTTCAGTCAGTCATTCAGTCAGTCAGTCGCGGAACTGTTTTATATGTATAGATATAAAGGGGGTCTCAAAATGACCTGACATTTTAAATTGCACGCCGTTTTTTTTTGTGGTGAACATCGAGTACTGATCTTTGACAACTGGCATCGGGAAGTATCGAGGTTTAGTCATGGAGAATTACATGATCGAGCAATGCATAGAAATTGTGAAAATGCAATGTGAAACAATGCAGTTTTTGCAGACGAAGTTTCATGGTCGTGTTATCTCGGGCCGCGGCGATGTGAATTGGCCACCAAGATCGTGACATTCGACGGCATTGGACTTCTTTCTTTGGGGTCTTCTGAAAGAAAAAGTGTATGCCAATGATCAATAGACCATTCCGGAGCTCTTAGACCGCAATTATGCCAAAATGTTATTAAAAAATTTCGTCAAAAGAGTGAACGTTTGCAAACATGGACGAGGCGGCCATTTATCGGATATTGTGTTCCACACATAACCTCCATGCTTATACCTTGTATTAAAATAAAAATATTCGTACTTTTCACATAAATGTTTTATTCATCCGAAAAAAAATTCGTACTTTTCACGTTTTATAATAAATTAAAATGTCAGGTCATTTTGGGACACCCTTTATATACATTAGTCGAAAAATATTTGTATTGACATTACTAGTAACTATTCTAGTAAATTACGGGCAGGTAAAGCTGTTAGTCAAGGCGTAGCTAATGAGTTCCTTTTCGAAGCTGATGGATTTAGGTATCACACTATTAATTAATTCAGATCGAACGATAAAATATTTAAAAAATTCCTTTTTAAGTGCAAATAAGTTTTTGACCGTGGAAATGATTGTGGCGTGAAAATTGGAGAGAAAGAACGATTTAGAGAGAGAGGAGGGGAGAGAGAGAAAGAGAGAGAGAGAGTGTGAGAGAGAGAGAGAGAGAGAGAGAGAGAGAGAGAGGCAGCGAAACAAGGGCGAAGTAGATACGGCAGTCCCCAGTCAGACATCAGCTGTCTCCCTCGAGTAGTTTCGTGTACCTTTTCATTCGTCGCCCGACTTTCCATTATTGATTTACTCCATCGTGCTATCCTGTACACGGCTTCATTCAACTTTCCATTCCATTCTTCCTTCCATTTAATTTGATCGGATAAACGTGTAGTAAAAAAAAAAGAAAGAAAAGTTCTGCATCTTCGCTTCCCTTCCCGTCGATACAGCACGTATGGCATTAGCGATGCATACGTGTACACGAGGCTGAAAGTACTCGAGAACATTTCCTCCAGAGAAAAAGAAAAGCTGCGAATAGAGGGCCGTATTTATATCGCTTGGTGTGTCAACGAGGTTGCCACTCAGTGCGCTGTCTCCACGATATTCTTCCACTCGAATCAATCTAAATCCATCCTGTCCTTTAAGGGCGCCAAATTGAGTGACAGTTGCAAGTGGGATACACCGTTTCTTCACCGCGGTAAACTCGATCACCTCGTATATATTCGTATCGAATTTCCACCTGGAGTTCCCGATCTTCCTCTTCTCCATTTTTATTCGACTATTTTATCAACCTTATTTCGTATCGCCGCACTCGATACTCTTCATGGTTCCGATACGTGTGCAATATCGAGGATACAAAATCGACTTATTCTCACGGCACAGAAATGATAAACGTACCGATAAGTTTGTATGGGTTAATCGTACTGCTGGAGGATGTTTTTTTTTTTACTATTGGCAACGCCTTTGATTGTAAACATTAATGCTTAGGATAATTAATTTGATAGAATCAATAACTACGATGAACAAAGTTTTGACACGAAAATATTTTATGCAGATTTTTATAAATGTTCACAATGTAGAATTTCGGTAAATTATTTATTAATCCAAACAGACTTGTCCTGAGTCTACTGATATGGAAAAATATCATAGAGTGGGATAAATAAATAAAAATTTTGCGCCGAGAAGGTTGATAAATGAAATCATTTACTTGTGACTTCCGATCCTTTATTTATTTTTATATACAGGGTGTCTCAAAATGACCTGACATTTAAATTTTTTCCTAAAAAAAAAAGATGAGCCATTCATGAGAAAACTCCATTAGAAAATTGGTGAGGTTATGTTTACCTGGTACATGCCCTTAAGCCCTAGAACACGAGAAGATGCATAGAGTCCTTCGTTGATTTTCCTCTATTGAGAAAAAAAATCTCAATTCCCCGCTCTCATGACGCTACAGTCTTAAGTTACAACAGTCACATTAATAATTAATACACTTGTCAGGTAACCCACATCCCTTAGATTGCGCCTCGAGGACTCGGGAGAGCCATTAATATGCGGATCGTTTAATAAATGAGGCCTTCAAGGAGGTTCGGAGCTGAAACGATTTGTGACATCGTTAATCATTCGGAATGGGTTTTCGACGAGATCCTGGGCCGATCGTACATCGACCACGAACGCATCCGATTACGTCACTGAACGAGATAAATAATTATCACTCTTAATTATTTAATTCGCGAAATTTTGTCGCATTTCAAATACAGAGTGGCTTATCTATACATATAAAACAGTTACGTGACTGACTGACTGAATGACTGACTGACATATAGACAACGCACAGCCTAAATCACTGAAAATAGAAACATGACATTTGAAAGATATGCTCCTTAGAAGGTGTGGAGGTATATTAAAAAAGGATTTTTCGAAAATCAACTTCTAATGGGGTGAAATGGGGTGCAAAGCTTTGTATGAAAAATTGTATTCCTCGCACGTATCAACTTGAAACTTGGTAAAAATATTCTTCAAAACAAATAATAAAATACAAATCTTAGGATTTTAAAGAACAACCCTTAATTAGGAGTGCCACGAGGTCTTGATGTTTGTATGCACCGATATAAAAATTCTTTTGATATTAACTGGATGCGATTATTTGATTTAAAAAAAATTGAATTAACTAGATTTTTCGTGAAATCAAAATTTTCCTATTGCATTCCATTATTAAAATGATTTATTTTAAATATATTTATTTATTCAAATCAATACCTATTTAATATCGTCTAATAATTAAATATTTCATTTATTCCTAATAAATCGGTGATTTGGTTTCATCTGGTAGTATAAGACAAAAGAGACAGACGGAAAAATGGTACACGATTCAGTCTCTCAAAAATCTCATGGCTTTGTTTTCATTAGAAGACTGTTGTAACATTCTGAAGTTGAGGAATTAGTCTTTCTATACATGAATAGTCGGGCCTGTAAATAAAAAGCAAGACGATACCTTTCTTTTTTTCACCGCACTTTTATGTCATGAACCTATACTCCTTTTTCGTATTCATACAATATATCGTGTTTTATCTTTATTCATTTAATTTGAATCTAACCGTTATTTATTTAATTAGAATATATTTGATATTTAAAAAGAGCAATGAAACTGAACAAATGAAAAAAATATTTAAAACAATTAGGGTCGTAGTGGGCCGTAAGACAAGGAAAAGACCTATTTAATTTAACTAGATTTTATTTAAATACATTTCTTTTGGCAATGTGGGGAAATTGACTTGCCAGCTTTTATCGCAATGAAATTCAGAAGTAGTGTTTTTCAAAGGGCGTAGAGGTAAACTAAGGCAGGATTAGCAACTCGCATGATCAACTGTAATGACTTGAAAATTTGAATGTGCTTGCCGAAGACCTTCAATCATACAATGTTGTCTACAGAACTATATTGCAAAGCCGTATAGTTCTGTAGACAACAATGACATTGTATGATACTAGAATGAAAGGTTGGCACTTTTAAACTACTATTTCATTAATTACATTCTTAATTGTTTCTTCCTTTCTTAATTGTTTCTCTCTTTTTTTATCTCCTCTCTGAATCAAATTCTAAAGTCCACGCGGACGAAGTCGCGGGCAAAAGCTAGTACTTTATGAAGTTGTTGGATACTAGGGTGGCTTTCACAAAGATATGAGATCCTTGATCCATAAATTGTGCCCAGATTATGGTCCCAATTGCGCAGGAATTCTCACAACTCGTTATCACGTGTGCTAACCAGGTTGATGACAATTTTGAGCCAAATCGTTACAAACGAGAAGCAAAAAGTAATGTTCTATTTTTCCCCGGAGCCATTCTGCGGAACGGAACGAGAATTTGGAGTGGCCAATTGACCGCGAGGCTTCCTACGAAGTCTTGTCACGCGTATCTATCGAAGAAATTTCCTGTCAAGAATTTTCATTCGCCGTAACCATTGGGACAATGGAGAGACTTGGCTGTCGAGAATTCCGAATGTCAGAACTTTCGAATAATGCGTCTCTCAACTTTCAACCAAAGTTGAGAGATGCATTATTCTCTCTCTCTCTCTCTCTCTCTCTCTCTCTCTCTCTCTTACTCGCTCTCGCTCTTTTCATGCACTAGAAGAGCAATCAATGGAACATTTGCCAGTGGCAAACTCTCCTCTTGCATAGAATTTTGCCAAAGACCTAGAGATTCTCTCTCTCTCTCTCTCTCTTTCTCTCTCTCGCTCTCTTTCTCTTCCATTGAGTCGACTTGCGTCTGACCGAATTCTCCAGCATTACAAATTGTCAGCACGCCCTTTGTGAGCCCGTAGTATTCCTCGGATCTACGAGAGTTCGAATGTTCCCCAGCACCCTTATTTCGGGGTTGCACGAAACCCGCGTTAATGCTCTCGCGAACAGGCGAAGGAGAGAAAAAAAAACAGAATGCAAAATACACCCAATAAGTCGTGAGCCCCTCGTGACTTACAACAGGCTGCCCATTCCTTGCTCGATAATGGCGCGAATGCTTCTAACTCTCGCTGGTAAATTGCCAGTCTCGCAAAGGGGAAGATACCGCGCGAGCACAAGCAAAACAACCAAAGGGAATTTAGCAAAAGGCTCGATGACTCGAGAGCTTTTTCACCCCAGCTGCGATATATTTCTTGATGAAGAGATCAATTGGAAGAAACGCATCTGACAATGTAACGTGCTACGTACGATAATCGGTCCTCGAAAAATAATTCGTTTACTTTTCCACGTACTTTAGGTAGGCAAAAAAGATCGATTTTAAATCGATTTCAAAATCGGTACCAGAAATATCTTCGCAACTACTGGACCGATCGGGATCAAGTATTGCACAGTTATCCTTCACACAATAATCTAGTACTTTTTTAATCGAGGCGTTTTTTCGATACCTGGAATAGATTTTTTTTCATCATAAGTACAATTTTGAGGCGCCTGAACAATTTTGAGGCGAAAAATCGCCTGTTTTATTCCAATGACTGCCATGACCCGAAAAAATTAAATTTTTAAATGCCGGCTCGATAAGTACTAGTTTTATCTATCTACTTTAAGAAATAAATATTTTTTTTAGATAAAAAAAATATTAAAAAATGGCAGAGGCACGTCTGGTACCGCAAACGCTGTCAACAAAAACACGTTCCAGGAAAACGACTGTAACCTTTTTACCGTTTGAAATTTTTTAACCAAATTTTCACACAATGTAGATAAAATGTCATATTTTAAAATGTATGTCATGGTTGTTAAATAAAATTCAATTTTATACACAAAAAAAATCTTAAACATAACCTTACTTTTAACCGTCTCAGGTGTGTGTAAGCCCTTAATTTTGCACACATTTACCTTGACATCTTTCCACCGTTTTCCTCCTCCCCCTTCACCATACTTTTGCCCCGTATAACATTCCACTTTTTGCTGCTGCCCCCATCAACTGTAATCTTATTTTCTGGCTGCTTATCCTTGGTCTTATGAAGATACCCCAAGTACCATTTGTCACGTTTTTCTATTTTTCTAGCTATAATTTTTAAATGTTTTTTAATGGAATTTTCTGTGAAGAACCATACCTCTATTATAAGTTTACTTATACTCTTTCACTATTTCCAGTTCTTGTTCTCTATACTGCCCCTTTTTCCTTTCCTTGTTTCTTTCTCCTAATAATAAAATAAAAAATATTCTTATTTTATCACTAATGATTATTATGTATAATAATTTTATTACTTATAATATACCAATATATTATATTATATTTTACAGTAGAACCTCAATTATCCGTACTAATTGGGACCGGACATTGTTCGAATAATCAAAAATTCGTATAATCGAAAAGAGATCGCAGATTTCCGGGAAAATCAACTCATATCATATAAATAGTATCCAAAATTCTCTTTATTAATCTAACGATCCTAAATTCTTTATTTGATAGCAATTAACAACGAATAAAGTTTCAATTTTCATATCACCACTACTTATGCAGTTAGATCACAATTGCGGCTTGAAATAATGATCAATTTTTGGCTGTCCTATAGTAGTTGCGCGTTTTTTGGCCGCTAAGTCTCGAATTCGTTTCAAGAATAGCAGCTGTGTGAGACTATTTTCTGGTTGCGTTTCAAACCATTCTAGGGCGGTTTCTAAAGCGCTGAATGCTTCGCTGTGAGACGGTTTATTATGTGCTTCCAAGTCAGATTAATCGCCATCATCATCATCATTGTTATTGTCATCCACTTGGACCCCTTGCACTAAAGATATAATCTCATGGTCATCCAAAATTTGAAAGCCAGGATCAAACTGCTGGAAGACGCTGCTGGAATACGCTCGTACATACGATGTTTCTCGTATATCCATACAATGTATATACCATTTGATGTATGAAGTTACATATAGACAATAATGTATTTTGAAAACATCTCGAAGTGTTCGGAAATAGCTTTATTAGAGAAAAAAGGGGGATACCTTAGGCCGATACCTTAACTGAGAAAAAAAAGACCATCATTGAGTTCGGATGCTCGAACGTTCGGATATGGTGCCGAAGCGTTCGGATAACCGAAAATTCGGATAATTGAGTTTCGGATAATCGAGGTTCTACTGTATATGAATAATTTTATTATTTATTATTGAAATGTATTTAATAATCAAATAAAAATGTATTAATAATATATAATACACAATTCCATAGATGTGTTCGAATACTGGACAATCCAAAGCACGCCCACACATTGCCATGTTTCGACAATAATTACGAACTTTAAGATCTTGTGACGTTATCCTGCTCGTCTTCCCCGTGGATTTTTGTCTTCACCATTATATTAGAGAAGCCTCGTGAAATGTTGCGAAGATTCGCGTACAGTGTTGCATTGTTGCCAATGTAATGAGCTCATTGTGCGAGACTGCACGATATGTTTCGGCGGTACAGAAGGGTTTCCAGATATGTCTTTTTGTTGAGTCCACCCACTTGCTCCAGACAATTCTCCAGCCCTTGGAACCATTCTCGTATATATACTCTTAGATGAAACCTGCTCGGGCTATAAGGTGCAACGAGAGTTTACGTGAAGCGGGAATGTCTCCGAGGCTGCACACCACGTTAGGCTAGGCTCAAATGCACAGTCTTGCGACACATCAAATTCACTATTTTACGTGTTCAATTTCTTCTTGAAAATATGAAAGGAAAGTTTATGGATCCAGGGCCGTTTCGAATCTGGGATGTTCTGTGTCTCAACCATACCTTGAGATTCGTCGCCAAACAATTTCTCGTTATCTCCGAGGCAGTTTGTTGCGTCGGCGGAGCAAAAAAAAATCATCGTAAATTTGATGTCAAAAAGAAGTAGAAATTTGCAGTGTCTGTGCTTTTTTTTGAAGCAAAAAAAATATTACCTTAATATCGGACAGGTCGAATTTTTTCGAGAGGGGCTCTTTTTTGCGGATCTGCAAGGGAAGTCTTATAGTTGAGGAATAATTCTTACCCATTAATGGTCCTTTAATATTAATAATATTGATATTTATTAATATTAATAATATTTTGATAAATTAATATTAGGAATGTAATATTAATCAATTTAATTAATATCAATAATTAAATAACAATTAATTAAATTAATATTAATAATAATATTCCGAATAGGAATTCAGGACAATATTCTAAATGTTGATATTCTGTCGATATCTTTCTGAATACTCGCCTTTTTACGAATCTGAAATTAGACGTTAAATATTGAATAGCAAATCACTAAAAATTTTCGGCACAGGAGAACAAAAGTTTTTCCAGAGATTGAATGATAAAATGGTTACAAGAGGAAGGATCAAATGGACCAGAATTTTTTCAGTAATCACTTAGGGTATTTCTTTCACAGCGGGCCGTATTTTATGGGCGCATAATCAGGCCCTTTTTCAATCATTACTAACTTACAGCGGCGCTTAATAAAAACAAATTGCAATTAATCATTATACCCAGCGATAAATTGAACTAAAAAATGTCACAAATATTTCGTAGATTTAGACATTTTTACATTTTATCTGAAAAACCGCAGTTACAAAAATTCTTCTGCTACTCACGTTTTTCTAAGTATTATCATTAATATTTTCTTTGAACCCAAACAAACTCCCTATTTTTATCGTGATCACAGAATCATTCAAATTTTTTTACATAGCTAAAGTAGTTTATATCCGACATCTAGAGTTATTTACCATATCAATTATTAGATTGAAATGTGACCAGCCTGTCATCTCCTGAAAGTGCCATGTAAATTAAACAATTTTTGGAGTCGTAATTTTTTGGTTAAAAGTTCGGTATCTTAGATTAAAATTTTACCAGTATACTGCGATGTATGTTTCCTTCATTATAGATGAAAATTAATTAGTTGTTAAATATTCGGGTTCGTGAAAGGAATACCTTCATTTTATCGCAAGATTCGAAGATCTTGGGATTTTTCGATAAGACTGCTACGCAACGTTTTGCAATAATGAGATCGAGCTTCCCCTCTCCCCCCGCCCCCCTCTCACGTTCTCTGCATCCCATATATTCCATTATCGTCGTACTAACTGTATTACAAGACGGTAGACTGCGTACGTTCTCGAACGGTATCAAACGTGTACGCACGATAGTGCACACACATACACACACACACACACACACACACACACACACACACACACACACACACACACACACACACACACACACACACATATATATATATATATATATACACACACACAAAATCTCACACATACACACACACACATTCAACAGCACTATTTGTGTTATATGCCTACCGTGTTGCCCGGCCCCGTGCTTAAAGCTCTGATAATACAACTATCGTCCCCGAAAGGAATTCTGATCTAATTGGAAATCATCATCGATTGTGCTATAGGTACCTGTTGTAGAAAGCGTCCTGCTACAATGCATAATTGAACAGCGAGAACGATGCATCGCGCCCGTACCCCTGTGATTCATATGTTAAATATCTTTGATAGAATACATAATGGGGATATATCCATTCCGAAATATTCTCAAATCAGACTAACAATAGTTGGTCCATGAGGTGTATTCGGTTTTGAGTGATCGTCGTCGTAGATTGAATTTCTTTGAGGAAACCGGTGGTTTTACGACGCTTTGAAGCATTTTCAGAAGGAAGAAGTGTCGATTGAAGATGAACCACGCAGCGGAAGGCTGTCATCTTCAAGAACCAATGGAAATAGAATCCGAGATCTCGTGCGTTCTGTCATGTTCATCGGTTCTTCAAGAACCGATGAACATGACAGATCGAAGATGAAGGCCTTCCGCTGCATGGTTCATCTTCAATTGACTCTCTTCCTTATGAAAATGCCTTAAAGCACCGTAAAACCTGGGTCCTTGAAAAAACACTGTCTCCGTAGGCCTGCTGAAGTTTTGCAAGAGTTTCCGTTGCACTGTGCCCAAATCTGAAGCAAAACCTGATACCACGACGTTGCTCGAAATTGATGTCACTCATTTTTAGAACGCACTCGAAAAAACTGTTTCACGAAAAAAATCGCTACGGACAACCAAATGACTTTAGCGAGTACAAACTCGTACTGAAGGCGTATCACATATTCATCTGCCGCCCCTCCAAGTCCCACGTCCCAAATGTTGCCAGTCTCATTACTTAATTTACACACCTCATATATATGCTACGGTATATTATTATTATTGTTAGTCATAACATAGGGGATAACGTAGGTGAGAGCTTCTGTTTTATTATTTTTTGGCTATCAAATCGTGGGTGCTAATCAATCGGGTTCTCTTTGAAGATCTCGACTTGCTAGATATCTTCAGAGAAATACAAAGACACGTTCTTTTACTGTATGAACGATGTTAATTTTTAGCTACATCAGTTATTTTATTTGGTGCTTGCGTTTTAAAGAAATCGCTTTTATCAAAATAGAAGGCAGCGTATTATTTTTGAGAAACCAATTTTTATTGAAAAAAAGACCAAATGGTTTTATTGAAAAAAACCATCGTTTTTATTTATTTTTTAACCTAAAGAGAGTCGACGCGAGACAAAATCAGGGAAAACAAAGAAATTTATATAACCCCACTCGAGGCTCAATGGCGATGATCTTATCAGCTTGTTTATCAAATGATCATATTTTCAGGAAAATGAATCGACCATAAAAGGATAACGAAGAGAGCAAGGGGGTGAAGATGCAGTAAAGTGAAAAGAAGTTCGCGAATGGGATGCAAAGATACACGCCTTGAGCCACTTGCAGACTCATCCATCCTCTTCATCCTGTCATTCTCACACAAGGATGATCCTCCGTTTACAAGACATTCTCGTTCCAGTGTCCTGTATTCAAAAACTCGCGTGAATAATGGATTATGCCGTTGTACGAGATATCCCGGAATTATATGCGTGTTGCAATGTCATATACACGTGTACACAGGAGGATCTTGTCCTGAGCTTCATTCAGGAGGACGTTGCCAATTACTTAGGTGGCATTTGGCACGGAGGCATTAGCATACGATCACACGCTGCGTTGCGCTTTTCGAAAAAGAAGTAATAATAGAGAAACATAAGGAAGAGAATGGCTAGTGGAAGAATGACTACTGGATTACTGGAGATTTGTTGGATTTAGCGAAGTTAAAGGATGCTGTACTTTTAGTGGTGGATGCATGTGGTAAAGTTCACGTGCCAGCTTAATGGGTTCAATCTTACTCACGTCGAATATAGGTTTGATCATCTTGAGATATCTCATTCTGATTAAATGTCAGAAAACCAAAAATGTCATTGAGAGGCCTGGAAGTTTCGATAACTCGATCACTTAACATTCATATAATCATTTCATCATTTTCGACCACTTCTCGATCCGCAAGAACTCAACCGGTTCTCTAGCAATCCCGAACTGGGATAAGTGGGCAATAGGAATATCAGGATGGGATGCCAAGTAGCAGGGGTGATAAGATTGGAAAAGTTGAGGGTTAGGCGTCAACAGTTAGTAAAAGATTCAAGACGAATCAAAGAGAATACAATTGATTTGTCACAGACTGCTTCTTTTTCTCACTTGGCGAAGAAAAGATTTCGTTAGGGTTTCGTCGGAAGTTGAAGCTTTCGGTTAAGTGGCGTACATCGAGGGAAAGGATCCATTAAGGCAAGCACACCTACAAACGGGGCGGCCTCTTTCTTTGTGCTAGGTTCGGCGGAGCACTCTGGACGGTAACCAGCCAAAAAGGCACAGCAGGCTCTTAGGCCTCTTGAACCTCTATTGAGCCTTGAGCAGGCATTTGTGTCACCAACACCTATAGAGCACTCTGCCAGAAAGACACAGTTGTATCTTAGACCTCGTAAATCTTGAGTGGTCCTTTTTTTCTACACAGTCACCACGTCCTGCATTTGAATGTCCGCTGATGACAGACTGCACAGCCGATGGCAGAGCATTCATATTTGATTGCTCTCCGCGTACCCGGAGCCTGGACTTTTATGATGGAAGCATCAGGATGGCAAAGGGCGACTGAGAGTCTAACAGACCAAGAGATACACGGACACCATAAGAGGAATAACAAATACTAAGTGTTCGTCCGAGAACTCGGAGTGCAAATGAATTTCATAAAACGTTCACGTCCTACTCGAGGCTGAAGCACGTCACGCCATCGTTAACTATGTATAACTTAGTGACCTCGGGCTAAAGACGGAGCAGTGCCCCTCGTGTTCGACTCGCCTCCGGACCCCTAAGCCGCCGGAAAAGTTCCTTGACAAGCTCGGAGGGAAAATAAGGGGAATATAGTACGATGAGATGATTGACTATTCACCTGCCTTCAAATTACCAAGTAACAACATTCTCTTTGCCTTTGCTCGGAACTTTACGGCATAATTCCTTACACCGGACTAGTACCGGTGTCGTACTGGGCTGGAGAACAATCCAGAACTTCCGAAGGGTCGAGCATTGGGCCAATGAAGGTTACACGATACTCGTATTCTTTTGGACATAGATACCTGTATTTCCAATAAAATCCAGCTTCCAATCATTCCAGAAGTTCCAGTACGTTTTGGCGACAAACCTAAAATCTAGGGAATTCAGCAAGTTTTCCTATGGGACATGGCAAGGAATATTGAGGAATGAGGCTGTCGAGAGGGGCCTGTTCAACAAGTTTGGAATTATCACGGTGTAATTATTTAACAGTCTGCCGTATAAAAATGAAACCTAATTTGGTCAATAGGAAATTTATCTGGGAAAAAAGTCTGTGGACGAAATTCCTGTTATCCTTATTGTTTCACAGATAATCGCTCTCAAATGACTAAGGCCATTTTTGCTCAACCTGTCCCGATAGTGGGGTAAGTTGAGCATGAGTATGAGGTAAGTTGGGCAAAGTAAGAAATGCATAAAAAAATCAGACGTGAATTGTATTGTACCAAATCAACATGATTTGGTACAATACAGTAATAAATCAACAGTTGCTTGTTAATTAGTTAGGTTTTGAAACATTAACATTAATTGCAATGAACTTTAAAATATTTCTTCTCATACAAAGGTAGAAGAAAATCTTTCAAACACTTTTTTTTTTACTTTTGGATGCAAAAATAATGAAACGTCCCGTGTTACCGTCTCGTGCGCTGCATGGCAACAGGCGACGGCATTATGTGTTCGCCTCTTCAATACCTCTCTTTCCGCCATTTGATGCATCCGCGTGCGGTGCTTAGTTTTCCAGATATTTCGATTGCACAACTTACCCGACTGCTCAACATGCCCCTCCCTGCTCCACGTCAATTACGGGTAATCAATCATCTGACCGACCTAATGAAGACGTACAAAGCAGTTGAACAATTTATACGCCGAAATCAATTATCTGAACCAACTTCTATGAAAATCAGTCTATTCTGACCTTCGTCGTTGGTTCAATGGTGACCTACAGACATAGGGAACTCTGTCAGCCTGAGATTGCCTGTAGTCGAACCAAGCCATTGTCAAGTAGTAGCAATAACAATTCAAGATTGGCACAGTTCATTATTTACTCCTGCACCCCCTCATTCCAATCCCCCATCCACAATCTCTAGTCGTTCGTTTCGGACCACTTGTTCGAGGAAAAAAAGGAATGAACGAGAAAAATGCGGCTATGCGATTAACCATGGAAGGCTGGAATGGCAGACGGAGGAGCGTGTTGGACAGCTGTGGAATTGCCACGAGAGTCGAACGGCGCTAACATTTCCGTGGCGAATAATCCTTGACTTTACAAGAAACAGGAAGTCTCTCTCAGCCCATCGCTGTATGCAGGTCGCCGCACTCTGTATTAAACTCGGGGCTATTTGCACGAGAGAGATCTTTGTTACAGAGCTTGGCTTGTAATGCCTTGAACGGGTGGAGTTTTCTCTTTGGGATTACTGCTGGAACATTTTCAACCCTCTGCATACAGCCTGTATTATCCTTTCAACCGCTTCTTGCACCCCTCCTCATTCGCCTCCACCCACAATTGTCTTCTTCCTCCGCCTCTTCATTCTCATCTCATGCAATTCTCCCTCTAGCCTGTCTCATCTCCAACCTTCCGGACTACGTATCTCCTCTCTGTTCCTCCTTTGCGCAGCTGTCTTTCTCCATTGCCTCCTTATCTGACTCTTTGTCCTTTCGTGCTGAGTTCTCTGCACAACTGGTTTGCTTGAGGAAATTCGGATGGGGCACCGTTATTAATTGTCATAGCACGGATTGTACACCGAGCTTGTCCGGGATTTGTCCTTTCCTGTCGCTTCTCTGAGTATATTGCTTGGCCCAATGGTGGAACAACTTGTACGTATGCTCATCCCCTCGTGAATGAGGCTGACGACCCCACCCTTTGTAGGTCCTGTCATCAACGTATGCCATGAAGTGGAGACTTTTGGGGGATCTCGTCCCGTGCAAAAAGGACGAAATGATAGGTCAGAAGTTACATACGTTTAGCTGTTATATGGAGGACTTTGGGTTTGGGTCTTTTTCTTACACTTTTCATGAATTTTTACAAGAAGGGTACACCGGTCAATGAATGAACGAAAGCTGATTTATATTAAAAATAAGCACAGAATAGAAATTGTCGATTAAAACTCGAATCACCATAATTTACCAAAAGAATCACAGGTGTCTGTGTTCTTAGGTTAATTTCTCGGTTTAATATCACATTTTGATGCGACATGGATTTTCTTTAGTTTGTGGTACTTGCACACCGCACAACTTAGCTACGATACTATGCACAGTAGGTTTTCTAAAGGCGAAAACGAAAGTTTTTGTGAGTTTTGAGGGAAAGTATTTTTATGATGCAAGATAGAATCAATCTTTGATTTTTTGGAAAAGTTTCAAACAATTGGGTAATAATAGATCAGAATTAGACATGTTCATTCACTGATTCTGTATTTTAACCTCTTTCCAGTCAATATACATATTGGCTCTGTTCTGATAATTCTCAAAGCAGAGCAAAAAATGTCGCAAAGCTCTGGCCTAATGAGCTACAAATTTAGCTCAGTTTTGAGGGTAAGTACTTTTATTATTTAAGATAGAATCAATCTTAAATTTATTGCAAAAATGTCAAACAATTTCGTAATAATAGGTCAGAATTAGACATTTTATTAGTTTATTCACTGGTGCTGTATTCTAACCTTTTTCCAGTCAATAGACATATTGGCTCTGTTCTGATAATTCTCAAAGCAGAGCAAAAAATTTAGCTCATCTGCTGAAAACTGCAAAATAAATTACTATTAAGAATTGACAATGTATATTTCATAAAATATTTCCATACAATCATTTCATTCGTTTTTTTCTAATTATGACAAAATTTAATTTTCTGGTTCTCTGGCGAAACGAACTTTGGTAGATTTTGAGAATGTCACGTTAAGATGCAAAAAAGATTTGTGTATTTTCTACCAAATCGTAATAACAAATATAATACTCATATGTATAAGAATATTATAACTTTCGTGCAACATGATGATTTCCGAATCTAGCATTTAATACAAATAAGTATTGAATCGTTATCCTTTAGAGCGTTCGTCTACACTACACGTCTGTTTACTGGTGGTCGAGTGTCCATTTACTGGTAATTTCGTCCATTCACTACCAATTTAGTAATTTCGCTACCTATTAATATTTCGCTACCAATATTATTCGTTGCTTTATTCGAATTTTTTTTTTTCTACTATCGAAGACGTTTTCTACTATACTATTTTTTTACTATTTCTACTATTTTTTTCTACTATCTACTATTTTAATAGCTTTAAATATTTTTTTTCTACTATCTACTATTTTAATATCGTCAAATTTTTTTTTTTACTATCTACTATTTTAATGCCTTCGAATATTTTTTTTCTGCAATCAGAATAACATTTTTTGTTAGCTATAGCGATTAAAAAGTTTGTTTTGATAATATTTTCATTTTCCAGTCCATGTGAATCCTATAGTGTCGTTATTCGTCCATTCACTGCTCGGTTCGACCTATGAGAGCATCTCTCTCTCTCTCTCTCTCTCTCTCTCTCTCTCTCTCTCTCAAACACACATACGCACGATGCGGAAAGTCATCTGCCCTTTTTCTCCAGCACGTAACCCTTATCGTTCTTCTCACCCTGTTCAGATGTGCTCCAGCCCCCGTGATCTGTTCCCCTTGGCACGTTCGCTCGAATCTCAGCCTACGATAGACCTCTTTTATATCCATAAATAAGGGACACCGTTTTTCAGCATTCACCCACCTCGTTTGGTATTTCGTTCGCAACCCCAAACTAATAGAGTGAATGCTAAAACAACATCCCTTATTTTTGGATATGTTAAAGTTTCGTTACAGCAAGAGATGAGCAAACGTGCCAAAACAAAAAGAACGAGGCTTAGGGCACATTTTGAATAGTGAGGGAAGAACGAAACGCTTACAGCGCTATTCCCCCTCACGCATACACGAGGAAACGCTATTTTGAGGAGGGTCCTCACAATTGTTTTCGAACAAATCGTCTTTGAAATGACCTTTATATTTACTTACATTCGTCTCAAGGTAATTCTAAAGGCATTGGGCTTTACATAATGTTCAACATGGGGACAATAGGCGACTGTGTGTCGAATGCCTTCAAAATCAACTTTCCTCATATACAGGATGCCTCAGATAAAGTGTTACACGTTAATTATTCCCAAACAAGCTCAACTTTAAGCCAAAATTACTGTAAGTCGTTGGCGCCCACTTTTTATAATAAATCGCTCATTTTTCATGATTATCGTTCTTTATTTCACTCCGAAATGACTCTTCAGATATAAGAATAAATATATTTTTTAAACGCCCACTACGGAGCTATTTGTTATCTTAAGCTATCACATCTAGAAAAAATGATCCTTAAATTTTATGAATAAAAATTGAAAATTGCAAGAATTATGATTTTTTAAAGTAAAAATGGCTTCCTTACGCATTGAACGCTTGCTGATTTTTTCCGCCATTTTAAAATTTGATTAAAATATAATACCCAGAATGTCAGATTCTAGAATGTTCAAACTAATATCCTGAATTTTTATGAGTCATTCGGAACGATACGGTCAACGCGGCAATCGTTTAAACGTGGCTGGGGTCATTGCGACCCCCCCGTGACCAGAATGTTATAGCCAGAACGTATGACCGCGAAGGATTAAGCTTGTTAAATATGTCGCGGATGCCAACGATCCATATACACCATTAGAAGGTACCGAAAAATAATATACCATTCCCGGGTTAATGAAAACCCCAATTTTTTTTAATGGAACATTCTCATAACTTACTCCGAGAAATTTTCAAAACGCTATGGAAGAATTTTTTTTATATATTTTTCTATTTATGGCATTTGCAAGGTACAAGCTTTCAAGTCTCACAACTGAATCAATACTCGATAAAAAAAAAATCATCCATAGTGTTTTGAAAATTTCTCGAACTAAGCCACAAGATCATACAAACAAAATAAGAGTTCTAATTAAAAATGTCAAACTCGACTTCTCCATGACCCTAGCAATTATCCCCAAAGTAAAATTGGCATTGCCATATATTTTGTCTTTTTAACCGAAACAACTTTTATGTGAAACTGTTGCTCATTACAATCCGTACCTTCTAAGCTAAAGGGTGCCTTAAAATGACCTGACATTTTTATTTATTAATAAAACGTATTATTTATTTGTAAAGTACGAATATTTTTATTTTAATGTAAGGTACAAATATGGAGGTTATGTGTGGAACACAATATCGGATAAATGGCCGCCTCGTTCCCAGTTTGCAAACGTTCACTCTTTTGACGACATTTTTTAATAACATTTTGGCATAATTGCGGATTAATTTCATTAATGGTGCATCCAATTGATTCATTGAGCTTCGGAATAGTGTGTGGATCATTGTCATACACTTTTCCTTTCAGAAGAGCCCAAAGAAAGAAGTCCAATGGCGTCAAATCGCACGATCTTGGTGGCCAATTCACATCGCCGCGGCGCGAGATAAACACGACCATGAAACTTCGTCTGTAATAACTCCATTGTTTCACATTGTATTATCACAATTTCTATGCATTGCTCGATCATGTAATTCTCCATGACTAAACCTCAATACTTCCTGATGCTAGTTGTCAAAGATTAGTACTCTACGTTCGCGACAAAAAAAAATGGCGCGCAATCAAAAATGTCAGGTCATTTTGAGACATCCTTAAGCTCGTAACACTTTATCTGCGACACCCTGTACATACGCCCTATGAATTCACCCGCAACGGCTGCTACGCGCACGCGACGCAGTACAACGATTTATCAAGCCCCAACGACTTCGATGCTCGTAGAGCAAACAAATAATCGGTGTTATCTTTTACCCATTTTCGTTACCAACCCTCCAACCCTTCGTCTGCTCCTCTCGTCCTTTCCAACTTTGCCTTTGCCGCCCTCGGTATCTCGTCGAGAGGAATTTTTCCGACCCGCATAATGGAGCAGGCGAGACACGTCTCACCGCGATTCGATCGAACTCTTCGATATACTAATAACACACACGCGACACTAATGTATCAGGCTTACGACTAATGTATCACGTATTGTATTCGATAACTCTTGCCCTCTCGCGGTGAATCCTTCTCTGCAGATACGAAGATAAGGCCCTCGTCGTCCACTTGGCACACTCTCACGTATCCAACACACGTACACCTCCGTATATTAACCTCAATGGGGTCTGGATGATAAGGGCGAGAATTTCACGCTAATGGCACCGCGCTCGCGGCTGTTCCCAAAACATCCGCTTTTGGCCAACTTTCTCTCTCATTTCGCTTCGCGCATCCCTTCGCAAATGAAAATAACACCCACACAGACACAGGGCTAATGTAGCCCTTCATTTTGCCAGAGTTTTTAGTTTTTCTCGGCAAATATCCCTCGTCAAATCCGAAACATTCCAACAATGGAAAGCCCAATACCGAGTTGAAAAAAAAACGAGAGAATAGATGGGATTACTCTGGGAACTGCCATTTTGGAAATATTGTGGAGAAGGTGGTACCTTTTTATGGGAATTGTCATCTTCTGGAAACGAAAAGTGCGATAGGGGACTGGAAGCTGGTGGGATATATTCCTTGCGAAAAATAATAAGGTCACCGAGACTAGGGTGATCCGTCATGAACGATCTTACTATAGTCGTTCATAATACTCGAATTTATAAAGTCTCGTTACCGAGTAATTTTATATATATATATATATATATATATATATATATATATATATATCAATAATCATTTCATTGGATTAAATAATTACCATAATAATGATTTGATTTCGTATAATTTATTTCGGATAATAAAATTTTCATTTTATTTCATGAATTTTTTAAAAAATATTTCTATATATTCATTTTTCAAACGAATCTTTTAGAAATTTATGCAAATTTGCATTTTAAATATATATTTGATTAAGACAATTTTTATTAACAAGTATATGTATATGGGAGGAAGTGATTTTGAAGAAATTCGACTTCGAAGATCTTCTTCAAGATCAATGATTTGTTTTAAGAAATTTAATATAACACAGATATAACGAATTCAAGATATTATTTTTCCCTATCTCTTCGTATGGACATATACGGTGGGTTAAAAAACTATTCGTACACCCCGTGTTTTTCAAATTATCCTGCGAAAAAATATAAAACACTTTAGCATTTTTTTTTTCGAAGAAAGATAAAATATTCGACAAAAGTGTTTGAAAAAAATTAATTCCTGAAGCATTTTATTTTGCTTTAGGACAATTTGGAAAACACGCGGTGTATAAATCATTTTTTTACCAACTGTAGGTTCTAAAATATAAAAAGAAATAAAGAGAAATAAGGAAAAAAGAAATGAGGATCGATCCTCCCCTTCAAAATTCCGTTTATTAAATTCACTTATGTCAACTATCGGCGAAATGGCATAAAAAATCGTTCCGGAACTTTTTAAAAATTTTGTCCGGAAACTTTTCGCCGGTAGTGTATATATATATATATAATATTGTTTGATGAAACAGGTACGAGGATCAAGAGAAAAGTTCATCCCGCGTCATTATCCTTTACCTTTTTCAGTTGAACGCAAGTTACAAAGGACGAAGTAAACAGAGCGACCTGATGAAAGTTTAGGTGGTAGACGCCGATATAGGCTTCACTTTGTCATTCGGGCTAAAAGGACTCGTGTATATAGACATGTATAGGTACAAGAACTGGGAGAGTAAAGAATTCACTGGAGATTGCTGTGTGTGAGGCTTTCATCAATTTTTTTTTCTATCCCAATAACCAGTGACCTGATGAAAGCTTCAATGAAGAAGATATGTTACTATTCTATTAATTAACTATGTGGATATATGGAGTTAATTAATGGCATTTAAAATCGACCGAAAACTCCTGGATCAGGGCAACCATGATCGATATATTGATTGACGATGCTGACGGACCCTCTTCTTTTTGGATATTGACGAAAAAGTAAATAATGAATATTCAGATATAATGAGAAGATGAATAATGAGAAATAACAAGAAGATGAATAATAAGAAATAATGAACCTGCTATGAAAAAAAGCTATAATAAAAAGGAGAGCTCATTTTTTCATTAATGATATGTGTAGGTAATTGTATGCGAAATTGATCGAAAAAATCTCGTCCGGGGCAACCATGATCGATATATTGATCGGCACTATTCTTTTTCTATACTCATTGGCCTGAAAACACCTTTAATAAAAAGTGATCTAATTTTTTCATCAAGGGGGGAAGTACATGTAGACGACGAAAAAATAGCCAAATTTGATCTTTTTTTTGCAAAGATACAAAATGTTTATATTTACGAAACTTTAAATACCATTGATTACATTATTAAACTATTTAAATTATTTTGTTCATAAAAAAATATTGCAAAATGGTGCCGTTATGGCCTAGTCGTCCAGGAAGGTTTTGGCAGCAGTTGTCCATTTGTGGAAAATCCGACGACTCCAATATTGATCTGAAAAATATGAGCTAACATTTTTTTTTAGTATTCTAACATCCAAATGCTGAACTTATACTCGAGAAACATTCAAAAAGTTAAACATTAAAAAAATAAGAGGGGAGTGAAAAAAATTGAAATTTTATACAACATTTTCGTTCTTTTTTGCAATAAAAAAAGTACTTTTTCAAAGTGATTCTCATAAACAAGTAGGTATATGTAGGCTCAAGGGAATATTGTTATTGGGTTGTGTGGACAATTTTATTCTTCAATGCTTTCAGTGACGTACCGGCTAATCAGCAATTGCAGGGCTGATTCGTAAGATGTGTAATTAATATTTAATGTACAAAAATATCAATATTTTTACGCCGCTCCATATATTTCACATCTTGATGATACATGTACTTAAGGTATTACTCAGTGGATATTAAAAAATACCCAAATTCTTGAAAATTTGAGGAATAATCGTTCTTGATAGAATAATAATACATGAATTATTTTATAATTTTTCACCAAATAATCTAGTAGTTATAAATATATGAATTTAACACGGTTGCTTATGGGAAAACAGCTTCTACAGATGTTAATGGTTGCAAAACGAATGGAACTGAATTGCCGTAAATTCTGCAAATGTTATATCATCAAGATTTAGCATCAAGCGATTGATTATGCTAAGTTTCAAATAAATGGAAATTAATTAAAGCAATGAGGAGTATCGCCTTCTTTAACGATGAATTAATAGCAATCATTAGAAAACTCAATATATATTGAGTTTTTGGGTAATTATTGATTATAATAAGATGATCTGAACGTATTAATTAAATTAAAAAATTGAGAAATTTTTTGGTTGGACAGTTTAAACAGAGGTACAGTCACTGGCAAAACCTCAGTCAAGCATACGCCAATATCGTCGAATTTGACTTCGATTATTATTAAAAGTGGAAAATTAACATTTCTAAGTGTTAATTTATTATTAAATTAGCTATTTGTAAGACTAAACATGTACGACATGATTTAGACTTGTAAATCTACGATTCGCCCATTGTGGAGTAACTTTTTGCCCGACGGTCCATCCAGTAATAACTTAATGATGTGATGGATTGTACCTATTCCAAACTGCTGAATTAGGTCCTCCAACTTTGCCAATCCTCCTTACCTAGCCTTGACTTCCGGTCCTTCAATTTACATGAGCTTTATCCACTGCGCTCCCTTTTGTCCTCATTGTTCCATTTCTGTCCTCATCCGTCCAGTCCACGTGGTGGTTCCAAAATTCGTCGTCTCGATTACTCAGCATTGTTTCGCCAAATTCCACAATACCAGGAAGAAGACGAGTGATTTTCTTGTAAAAGTAACGACGTTACTTTCACAAGTTGAGACTGACGGGAGTTGCGATTCGGAGGGGCGAAGTCGTAGCCCTTGAGAAGGGTCCTCAGTGTGGGATGGAATAAAAAGACGGATTTACGTTCCACGTGTATGCGGCCAGGATAATTGAAAGTCGCGAAAGCCGCCTGGTTTGGGGATGATACTTGGATAATGGTTTGGATGGATGGAAAAGTTACGACGTCACAGATGTGACGCAGATGGACGCTCAAGCGTTACGGGCTGCTCGTTCCTCATGACACAACCTCATAGAACACTTCCTAGTCTCTTTGCTATGTTAGCCGGAAAGGAAAAAAATTATTTGCAGGGAGGGTCGCACCCTCGAGTATTCCCTTGTACGTGGAACATCGCCGACCTGAGATATTCATTTTTTCGAGAAAAAAAATGTAGCCTGAAGAGAGTCCCCTGCAGAAATGTCTTGGGGAGTCCCTAGATCTTACCACATCCCTATAGGGATTTTATAGGAACGCCGCACGCAGGAAGTCCACATTGGAAGCCAAGTGGATTCCGCGCTATTTCCCGATTGACGTCATTCGAGAATTTCTTTATTTGAAATTCTCAAACGGAATTTGTTGGATTTCCCAAAAAAATATCCTTTCGGGATCCTGTGAACAAATTTTTCGAGGAGTCCCGGGATGCACCCACATCTCTATAGGAATTAGTTTGGGACATCGTACATAAGGAGTCCTCATTGGGATCCAATTCGTACATTGGATTCCAATAGGGATTCCCGATTAGAATCCAATGTATCGAGCGTGACGTTTTAGCATAGGGCTACAATGCGATGACCCATTGGATCTCTATCAGGAAGTAGGGATAAATATTGGAATCCAATCGGATCCCTATGACAATTTCTGCACGGGTTATTCGTTTTGCATGTATCGGATTTTTCTCAACTTGTTCCGCTTCTTTGCGAACATTCCTCGGTTCGTTCGTTTTAAGGGATTATTCGACGTTCCCTGGCCTTTCCTGGATCGAAAGCTCTGCAATCGTAAATGTTCAGAATCCTTCCCAAACTCGGATGCATTGGGAGCTCGGTAATAATAAATGATGACGTTTCCGACATGATCCTTGTCACTCAACGTCCTTCCTCTGGGCCATCTTCGAAAGGGCTCTTGGGGCCAAGAAGCTCGTCACAACTTCCCTGAACTTATTATCATCGCCAGAAATGACACGCAGCCTGGCCAACTTTTCTTGTGCCTCTTGTCCGAGAGCTTCGTCCCTCTGGGAGCGGATCTCGATGAAAGGACTCCGATAGGACAAGAACCATTTATAATTGTTTCTGTATTAACCTTTTTGGTACCGGAAGTTGATGTCCCGGAATAGAAAACTCGGAATATCAATTTACGTCCCCCTCCGGAGGCGGATCGCAATATAGGTAGGGAAAAGTGGGGCAGTTTCGGTTATAACAAAATAAACGCTGCCCGGGTGTTGACTGTCAGTCTTATGTCCTCCCTGTACGCAGTGGTGCCACGCCAGACACATGCGGTTAGTTGATCCCGAAGGGGTACTGTTATCCGATGCGCAACAGTAAACATTGAAAAAAGTGTGTTGTTCAACAGTGCAAAAAGTATGTAATCAAAAAGACTTGAAGAGTTTATCCAATGTGATAAATCTCTACAGTGGAATCAGGAGGCTGTATAAATTGCAACCATCAGATTCAGAAAACTGTGACTTTTGGGTTGTCGGACAAACGATTTGGTGAAGGAGCTTTACAGTGGCCCAAGGTAGTTGAAATTTCTATTGAATATTGAGTATTTAGGTAGTCAGTGCTCGATTATATTGAACACTGAATATTGAATTGAATGTTATGGTGACCCTCCACTTTTTTTACACGCCAGAACGAAGTCTAAGTTCGAAGTCGTTTTGCAAGTCTGCTATATTTTATTGGAATTTTTTGACTAAAATACGTTAATGAACACTACTGGTCAAAAGTTTTCGATCACTTAGGATAATTGTAAAATTATATTAGAACTAGCTGTCGCCCGCAGCTTCTCCCGCGTGTGGAATTTGGCTCATTGAAACTTCATTAACAGTTGCACCCCTTATAAGGGGTTGTTTCAAAAAATCCTAAATCACGTGTTTTATTATTCGTTTTAGAGAATATTTATACCGGGTTTCAAGTTGGTACACGCAAGGAATACAATTTTCTAAACCCAAACAAACTTATACATACCATTTCATTCTTTTAGGGGTTGATTTTCGAAAAATCCTTCCTTGGTGCACCTCTACACCTCTCAGGAACATATCGTCGAATTTTCATGTTTCTTTCATGAGCGGTTTAGGCTGTGCGTTACCTATATGTCAGACAGTCATGGAACTCTTTTATATATATATAGATAATATATTTCATTTAATTTCTCATTTTACAAAAATACTATAAAGTTTTATAAAATGAATTATATTATTTTAATAAATTTTTAAAATTATCTCAAGTGATACATTTTTCGGATCAATTTAATTCAAATTGATCGAAAACTTTAATCCGGGACTGTATTTCCAGGTGATTATTTTTGTATGATTTTCTTGCAATTTTAATTCTTAACTTTAATCATCATTTCGAACATATCGAAAAGGCTGAAGCTAATGCTTTTTTCCTCAATGGTCTTAATTTTGGGCCTCGTAAGCCTGATAGCACACTTTTTGGCAATAAAAGATTCGAATGAATGAGAACTGATTTTATCTGTAGTGTAAAATGAATTTATGAGGTCGACGAATAGGCCCTGGTATTTTAAGCTAGAATTGAAGATGGCAATTGAATATTCAATCGATTATAAATTCAATTTATTAGCAATTAAATATCACTTTATATTAATTAAAAGTAATTCGATTAAAAAATCAATTACCTTAGATTGAATAACGATAAAAAGTAATTGAATATTTAGAAAGTAATTAATAATAATAATTATTATTATATATTGTATATATATTGTATGTTTTTTACCGAAACTTACAAACATTATTTCATTCCTGCTCGCTTCGATCTCAGTCTACCTATTTTTTTCTATCCATTCTAGGGTTCATGCGAAGAAAATGCAATTAGGCGCAACAGCGCTCTATAAGACGTTATTTTTTATATTCAAAGATCATGCAGATTGACATCAGCATGAAATTAGAATATTAAGATTTTTTTTTTAGTAGTCTGAAATTGCGACGAAAAATAAAAGCGAAATCAGCTCGAAAAGAAGCAAATCAGCAAAATGGCAGCGTGAGAATTCAACAGGCTCGAATCAGCGTTTCTCTTTCGAGTCGGGAGTTTCCGCCCTAATACAGAGTTGCTCGCTGGTAAATAGCAAGCTTTATAGCTTCTCGTTCGCGATTGTGTGCGACTTGTGAAAAACTCGAGGGCGCTTAGGCAAACGAAAGATCGTGGAGGTTCACTGAAATTACAAGTTATATGATGTTTTCTATTTACATGTATTCCACCCCTCCCCCACACCCCCGTTTTTGTGAAACTTTCGGGACTTTCGCTTTAAGTTTGCCTGTCCCCATGATTTCCGCGTTCGACAGGATTGAGCCCAGAGTTTTCGTGATCCTTTTCGTGATGCATCCCGCCCCGGGCACTTGCAACCCTTTGTGTGATCGGAGACGCTCTCGAGTCTTCAATTTTCCACGATAGACGAACCAAAAGAGATTTGCATGTTTCCGGCATGGATAAACGGATCCTTGCACCCCACCCCGCCTCGATTTATCCTTCCTGCTCTGCACGCGAAGGTCTCCTTCTCCGCTATCTTCTGCACTTTTGTACGCTTTACTCAACTGTATCCTCTTAGACGTGGGCAGAATGAAGATACATGTGCTAGACGCTTGAATCTCGAGGACTGCCGTAACCTCGACGATTCCGACAAACTGTTTCGTTCCGGAATGGATTCAACAGTTTTTTTTTAGTTCACTATCCTCCTCGCCCCCTTAAGGGCGCAGTCTTTCGATCGTAACTCTCCGTGGAGAATACTTTTTCACGGGCGCGAACCCGTGCGTGAGAAAAAACTTTACAGGTTTGCTGCGTTCAGATGTAAAGGAGAATGGGATGAATCTTTCCATTCGAGTGATAATCCGTATCGCTGCAATTTATGGAAATTTGTGAAAGACCCTTATCTCTTTTATTCATGACGGTAGCTTGTTTCTGGTTCATTTTAAATATTGTTTTTTGTTCTGATTTTTCGTACGCCCTTTTAGGACTTTACGATCCCTTTTGGAAAAGAAAGAGTTAATTGTTGTAAAATGTTTTAAATATATTTCTTTTCAATTATATACAATTCTTAATAAATAAAAATACATTGCTCTTCATGTCAATTTATGGAAGACCCTTATCCCTTTTTTCCAGAATGGTAGTTTCTTTCTGGTTCCTTTAGAATATTTATTTTATTTGTTGTTGTTCGTACACCCTTAAGAGCTTTACGATCTCTTTTGAAAAAATCGAGTTGTTTGTTGTTGCGAAATTGTAAAAATATATTCCTTTTCAATTATATATATTTCATGATAAATTATATCTATTTTTTTAATTTAAATTTATAGAAGACCCTTGTCTCTTTTATTGACGACAATATTTTTTTTTTGATTTGTTTAGTTCGAAAACAATCGAGTTATCCCATATTATGAAATTATGAAATTTATTTGAAATAAAAATACAAAATTCAACAGGATATAAAAGTTAAAATCTTGCTCCTCAACATACTTGAGTAGAATGGCCAGCGATTATTTTTTCTCTCCTATTTATCAATTCTCCTTTAAATGTAATAAAAATGTACAGTGTTCGTTAATGTTCTATTTTATATTGTTATGAAGATCGAGCTTACAATCCCGCTCGAGCTTTTCCGTGAGATCTTCCAGATGATCGAAAAAGCATGAAAGAATTACAACCTATAGCTTATTCTATCCATCCTTCGGGAGACGATTGAGAAGGAAGGATTCTACAGTAGCACGAAATATACGGGGCGTTTTCTCACTGTGAAGATATACGTATTTTCTTTCCACCCCTTGACGTCCCCTGTAGTGGTGAGTGGGCTTTTCAGCCGTGAGCAAGATTCGAACGTGCTCTCTCTCTCTCTCTTTCTCCTGTAATCTTCAATAGAACCCGTTCTCGCTTGTATATACCGCCCTTTTACTCGATTCTTTCAACCTTTTTTTCCTGCTTTCACTTCGCGTTTCTTTTTGTGTCTCGCGTTTCCTTCAGCCTCTCGTGCGGCATGGAAACGAATATGTGGATGCCCGTTATCGCCTGGTAGGTAAAAAAATATGTCGGATGTACGTATCTTTTTGCCTCCTCGCTGTCTCTCTCTCTCTCTCTCTCTCTCTCTCTCTCTCTCTCTCTCTCTCTCTCTTCTCTCTCTCTCTCTAAAGCGCTTCCATCCTGTGAATTCTTTTCGAGTGCAGGAACCATTACGGAAAGAGCTCGGGGGTTGTTGGGGAAGGCAAGGGAAGAAAATGGTTAGCGGCTCTAGATATCTCGTGGGATTTCAGATACCGCCGAGTTTGGAGGCATCCTCCTCCCCCTGACTGTCCCCGTCATCCCGTAACTCTCCAGTTTTCTATTGACTGCATTGAACGACTGGAATACATGTAAAAATCTGCAGGCTGGTTGTACATACTCACATGTACACCCACCCACGTACGGCCGTACAGAATCATTCCCGACCCGTTCCGATACATAGGCCGATCGTTCGATCCTTTTTTACCGCCCTTAAAGCCTCAACCTACATTTCAGTGATTTCTCCTTGTCGAATTATAAATTCTCTGAGATTTTTCAATCCCCCGTATTTATTAAAAAATACATGCTTCCATTAGGCATACACGTACAGTCTAATTAATGAAGCCAACGCTTATTTTGACTTTCACCCTTTTTCCAGTAGCCTGGGTTTGGTGAATTTGCCCTACGAGGTAATTAATTGTTTTTCCTGTTTTCTTTCATACCTCGTATACGAATATGCGAGACAATAGAGTAAGAGGCCTCTTTGTTGAGGATGTATGGCGATGTATGACGAATTATTTGCACTACGTGGAACGAACTAATTTTGAATGGGACCATTTATTTTCTTAATGCAAACAATATATATATATGTTTGAGGCATTCCACGACATTTCACCTAACCCGTGACCCCGAACATGTTTGGTTTTCCTGATTTTTTTTTCTAATATTGTACCCCATGTAAGGAATGTCCACACCAGTTTTTAGATTTTTATCTCTTCTCTTTTAGGAGTTACAATTTTTCAAAAACATTTCGATTTTTTCGATGTTTTGGAAACCCTTAAATACTGATAACTCCTAAACTAATTGAGATGACGACAAATGACAATATATATTTTTCATTTTGAAGCATACTTTCATGACAAAATATTTAAAAAATTATGATTTATACTGGACCACGTATTTTTTGCTTTGAAAGTGGAAATAATTTTTTTGAAAGATGATTGCCATTTTATATTTTTTCAAAAAATTGTCCAAAATAGAGTGACCTATTCTACGATTTTTAAGACTAGTCTCCTATTCTATGATTCCTATTCTATGACTCTATTTTTTTTTAATTAATCATATTCTTCTCTTTTAATGTATTTTTGAAAGGGGAACAAATACATATCAATTTATATTTATAATAATGCTTTAAATATATTGTATATATACTTTTTATATGTACATACACATCCATATACTAAAGATATTTGTTCATCGTATTGTTATAAATATAAATATATGTATACCTATTTTTTTCATCAAGCATGCACTTTTTCTGAAGTGTCCCTGCGAACATAATAAATATTTAAAATTCGGAGATGCTATGAAAAAAACCTATATTTAGTATATATATTGGGACGTCGAATAAGTTCTCGCTGTTTTACAACATATGGCGTTACCAGAACTGCGTGCGTGTAGTTTAAGATGGTAACGCATCTATAAAGAAGTACTACAAGCAAGCTTGACATTCAGTGTATGTCATTTCGCCGAAGTGTAAACAACTTTTTTTTTCCTTGTGTTAAACATATCAAATTTCATGCCAAAAAAAAGAGTATTTGCGGGGAATTTTACTGCACTACTTTATTTCAAAAAAAATAATCCCTCTATTATTTTTTAAGATACTTATTTAGCGATCTACAATATGAATATACAATAAAAAGATCTATAATAATAAAAATAAGGAAAATAGAATGGAAAAAGGAATTTTCGTCGTATTTCAACCATGCAAACGTCAACACCATAAAACTTTGAGGCCTAGTATTTACTCAGATCCTTAAGTAGGTTCTACAGCTATGGAATTTCACGTCATTGCTAAATTTGCTTCCCTCCCAATCCAATTACTTTTGATTTCCGTGATACTGAGTGAAAAGCAGATGGGTTATTACGTTTGCTAGAGGTTTGTACCTCTTTGATTCGCGCATGGTTGAATCGCCAGATGAGCCAGCCATATGAATTTCGTCACAGCTCTTCTTCCCATGGTTTCTGTGCCAATATAACGCCGAGTTTCCTACGTATCGCCATCGAGTATTCCGCAAATTGGAAATTGCAAATTGGAAGTTACCAAAACTTGCAACGTAGTAAAGTGAATGAATAAGGGCCATGAATTTTTAGTCTACCATTTACATCCACGATTCCGGTTGATTGTTAACTGGCGGTGCCTATACAGCCAGGCACCCTTAAGAAGAGAGCTTTTTTTTTCAAAGAATAGTACGCTGAATTGATATTTTTTATATTTTTATTTTTAAACCTTTTTCACATTTTTTTGTTTATTTTAGTAATTAATTTTTTTCATTTTATAAATTGATGTTTAAAAAAGAAATTCTTCAATTCGTACTCAATATGAATAAAATAAATTGGAATTCAGCACGAATTGAAATTAGATGAGTGGAATTCGAATTGAATAAAAAAAAAGAAACAAAATAGACCTTTATCGATTTGTATTCGTACGTCTTGGCAAGTCCCGTTAAAAAATCGCGGATTCCCAGGATAATTTAATCCGAATATACACGCAACGAGAAGATCAAATCTCGTGTTTATCTCACATAGCTTCCTTTTCACCCCTGGTTCTGGTGAAACTCGCGAGACCTTCTTTCAGAACCAAAGGAAGAGAGGCTCTTTCTTAAAAACTCTCGGTTATTCCGAGCCGATCCCAAATTTTTATCGAGTCCTGAGCACTGATAAAACGCCCCATAAATGACGTTGACGAGATGCTTTGGTGGATAAAGCACGAGGGATGGTACGGAGAAACGAGACCATGAGAAGAGTGCGTAATTCGTTCGGGGGCTTGTATCGTAACGTATGCTGAAGAAAATCTTTGAAGAGAAGGAGAAACGAGGGTTGATACAATCTGAAAAGGAATCTTCATAGTTGATGGAAAAGCGGCGCCATTCAGAGGAGACGCGTTCACCCTGTAGCCAGGTTATCTCCGGCCGCTGTGCCCAAGTAGTAAAGGCGAGTGTGCGGTCAGACACATCGTGAAAATAATCTGCCGTTGAGAAGTATTTATATTTTATTTTTTATTTTTGACGTTCCTTCGTGTGCCTCAATTGGAAGGGGAAAATGTAACGAAATAAAGTTACTTGTTAACCAAATATATCAAAGTTGTGCGCGTATAGAATTCAATCGTCGGATTAAACTTGTTCTAATTCTTTGCTCGAGAGATTCGTTGGGCGAGGACGTGTGATAAACGGTCACGTCAGATCTCAAGGAGTTACGTGGGCTTCGAAGCAAAAAAAAACCTTCGTTCAATCACTAGTCAATGCTATTTTGAAGAAGTGTGCAAAATTTCCCCGTTGGGAAAGAGGGGCCGGTCTTTCTCAACGGGGGAAATTCCCAAAGGCTCTTTCTCCTAGACTTTTACTCCGATTGACTTAAAACTTTGGGAGAATATTCTAGACATATTGTACTATTAGATAATAAAATTTAAAACAAATGGATTTTTTGAAATTTTCAAACCCACGTAGCCCCTTAAGGGATCATCCCATTTTAGACGACTGAAAAATTAGGTATTTTTGGGATTTTTCTGTATGGTTCCTATAAAAGATATTGACGTAAATCTTTTTGGGCTTGATAAAATAATTCTTGAAATGTATTTTGAAAAAAATGATTCATTTTACACCATGTATCTATCCCTGGTAGCAGCATCCGCATAGCCCCTCGAAAAAAGTGATGTCAGCTTCGTTGATGTTATTTCTGAGTAGATTTATCTGAATACACAAAAACCAAAATGATTTCAGTTCAATATGGTTGTAGCTACTGTCCGAACTAGAATTATTAATTTTTATAAAAAAAATAACAAAATGACGGCTGTCGAAAAAAAGGTCTCAAAAATAAGACTTTTTGTTTTAGTGATATTACGGTTAAAAAAAGTACTTATCGCTAAAATCAAAATTTTCAAATAATTCTAGTTCCAGCAGTAGCCATACATGTGACGAATATGTAATTAAAATTTTGTAAGGATCGGTTCAGTAGTTTCGGAGAAAAAAACAACGAAGCAAGAAAAAAAGTGGTTTTGAGAAAAACGCGTTCAAAGTCTTTTTTACTGAAAAATTATTTTAAAAAATCATACTTACTGCTAATCAGCGATGCCGGCACAATATTTTTTAAGTTGATAAAGTCGGATGATCCCTCAAAAACTTCCAGTATTGATCCCTTAAAAATTTCCCGTATTGACAGGAGATCATTTCATGACCGAGATGATAAATGGACGTTTTCGTAATTGAATGGGCAAGAAAGGGCCAAGGAATCCGAGTCTTCTTCCTTCTTATATCCATTACTTTTTTTTATCTTATCGAAGCATGTACGTTATAAAAGGGTCTGAATAATGTGGCTTTGTAATCTATACATATGAAAGAGTTCCATGACTGACTGACATATAGACAACGCACAACCTAAACCGCTGAAGATAGAAAAATCAAATTAAAATTGAAAAAATCAAACTAAGAAAGAATTTTTCGAAAATCAACTTTTAAGGAGGTGAAATGGGGTGTAAAAATTACTATGGAATATTATATTCCTTGTGTGCATCAATTTCAAACTTGGTATAAATAATCTGCAAAACAAATTAAAAAAACGCATATTTTATGATTTCTTAAAAACAACCCCTAATTACGGGTGAAACGGGGTGTTGAAGTTTGTATGAAAAAATCGAATTGCCTGCCTTTATCTCAATGAAATTCGGAAGATATATTCCTTAAAGTGCGTAGAGGTGCACTAAGAAAGAATTTTTCGAAAAGCAACCCCTAAAAGGATGAAAGGGGATGTAAAAGTTTGTATAGAAAATTGTACTCTTTACGTGTATCAACGTGGAACTGGGTATAAATATTCTTCAAAACAAATAATAAAACGCATGATTTAGGATTTTTCTAAACAACCCCTACTGAGGGGTGCAATCGGTAATAAAGTTTCTATGGGTAAAATTTTATGCAGACGAAGCTGCGAGCAAAAACTAGTTAAGTATAAAGAAGCGATGGGAGATGACGACGAACGCGTCTATAAAATAATCGTGTATTGCGGACTCGTTTTTTTCCCTATCACAGAAATTCCTCCTTGACTCAGTGAATTAAATTTTACATTTGATCCAGTGAGGTTACGGATCTTAATTTTTTTAAATAAATATCCTCAAATCGGTTCTTTAAAATTCATTTTTTTAATCTTCAAATCAGATCCTTGAAATGCTTTAGAACTATTTTTTAAAACCCTTCCTTTGGACGATTGAAAAAAAAACTATTTGCATTGTAACATTGGAATCACACCTGGTTGAATTAGCTCTAGAAAATCTTTTAATCCCGTACAAAGTAAATTACACTCTGGACGTTACGTCGTTTCACAAGACGACCGAAAAAAATGTATTCAAAGAATGATTAATGCCTGTTATATTTGTTTACTTTTTTAATAGACCGCGAAATTGATATATCTGTGTTATCGAAACCGTTTTTCCTGTCGTTTCATTACGTCCGTTGTTTTTGATGCTCCACCATTTCCTTCCTTTCGCTCTCACACGCGTTTAATATCACAATACTGTACGAGACTCGTACTCTTTTACTGCTCAATACAGTATATTTTAACGAGTCTTCTATTTTTAGGAACAAAAGATATATATACATATATAAAGAGAGAGAGAGAGAGAGAGAGAGAGAGAGAGAGAGAGAGAGAGAGAGAGAGCGCATAAGGAAGCGTCGTGCCTGGCTATGATATTCTATCCATTCTACCCGTTCAACGAGAATCAAATAGAATTCCAATATTCACAGCGAATCAGGCAATAGTCAGGCAGAATGAACCACCAGGAACTTGGAACGGTCCAACACTCCAATGTACTCCCGATATACATGGAAAAGTTATATAGATCCGAAGTGTTATCTCGCGGATCGCGACCTGTGTGCAACACTTTAGGGGAGACCATTGCCAATCGAACAGCTGTCCGTTTGTAATAAATATTCTCGTGAATCAACCCCCAATTGGCAATTAACCGCATCGATACTGGTATCATGTGGGGATCCGCACAATATCGATGACATCATTTTTTTTTAGCAATTCTTGATTACTTCACGATTCTTACGAGAGCAAAAATTTATTAAATGATAATTGACCTGAAGATTTTTTTTATTTTCACGAATATTAATAATAGATTTCAAAAATGATTTTTTTGGCTTCTCCAATGATGATAATAAATTCCAAAATATATTTTCTTGGCTTTTTGAATGTCGATCATAAATTCGAAAAAGGAAATTTCTGGCACCTTAAATATTGGTAGTAAGGTTCGGAAATAATTTTTCTAGTTTTTTAAATATTGGTAGTAAACTTCCTAATTATTTTTTTCTGATGTTCTAAGTATTGATATCAAATTGTCTTTGTTTCTTGATTGGACGTTTGCCGAACATTTTCAGACGTGTATTGCTGAAAACCTTTAACTGATAAATCACTGCGAAATTTTAGAATTTTGGAATTATTTAATACGAATTTAATAATATTGTAGACTGAAAAAATTACTATAAGATGATAATATTAATATTCATAATTTTCCAAAAAAATACCATAAAATAGTAATATTGAAATTACCAATATTAAATGACGGGCTGTTACGAAAACGAGTCTCTATTTTTCGGCTTGAGAATTGGCATTTTGTTTCTGCAAACATTTTTTGAAAAACGATTTTTCAGTTCAATAAGATTATTATTTACTATTCTTCCGAATTATTATTAGTCAATAATGTTCTTTTATATAGATTGAGTGTGAACTGTTTTTTTTCGCGAGATCATTCATAGGAGTTTTATCTACTTTAATTAATGGACTCTAATCAAGTTACAATAAATTAGGTTAACATTTTCGCTGCCCTATTTGCCTTTGAACTCGCAGCTTCTGCGACTACATACTGTACGATAATAATTAATTACGTGTTCTATTAAAAGGCGAGACAGAACAAGGCTCTCTAAAAAAAAAAAATTACAAAAGAGCCTCTTGGTACAAAAAAATGATAAAAAATCATCTCGCTGCAAAATAAAAATAAAACTCCTCTCCCTAAAAAATTTAAAAAACTTCTTCCCAAAAGAAAAAATAAAAAATCCTCTCCTAACAAAAAAAAAGAAAAATACTCTTTCTAAAAAATAGGGAAAAAGTCCCTAAAAAATGAAGAATCTCTCGGAATCCCAAAAACAGCGAGCGCAACAACTTATTCTGCATCTCGAGGCTCCTCTGATAATAATCATCGACCTCTTTATTTTTCAGTTCCACGCAAGAGGCAACAATAAAAGCGGATCTTCAAGGAAGCTCTTCTCGATTCCTCGCGGCAAAGGAAGGAGAGGGGTAAAAAGCATTCGCCAAGGATCCAAAAGCAACCGAAGAAAAGACGGATTCGTGTAAAAATAGGGAAAGAAGACGAAAAAAAAAGAAACTGCGAAACACGCGAGATAGCTAACTGCCAGCTCATCGTGGTCGGCGCTGGTGTCCGTAAGCCCATCTGGAACGACGCGAGTCACGTGACAGTTAACTGAGAGACAGAAAAATAAAGGTTCTTATGGCAAGTTGCCACAGGAACGACGAAATGAAAAGCCGACCGCGCTCGTTCGTCGAGTACTTTGGGATGTAAAAAAAACAGCGCCAAAAAAAAACGGAACAAGCCGAGAGCAACGAAGAGGAATGAAAAAAGGAGTGGATAGCGGTGAGAGGAGAATGCGAAGCAGCTTTGAGCTATGAGCCACAATGAAACGGTGCGTCCTTATAGCAGGAAGAGGAAAGGAAGAGGCTCTCGTATGTAACGAGAGACACACGGAGGAAGTGACTCCGCTCGTTTTATTGTCAAACAAATGTTCGCCTGTTCTTCTGGTCCTGTGGAAGTGCGCAAGGAAATTGGAATCCTATCTGATTTCGTCAAGCCAAGGATTCGAGAGTTCGACGAAATTTCGCGGGGAAGTGTGTCAACGGGAAAATTCGTCTTTTAGCTGGCAAATTCGCGACCATCTAGACAAGGCACCACAGCGCAAGGTTGGAGAATTAATCTTCCGAGTCTGGGTCGGAGTAGAGCAGCATTGGAGTGAACCACGTCTCCATTGAACCGCCGCGGTTATGTGATTTTTACGAGTAAAACTTTACCTCGTGCAGCCTTCTTTATCTTACGTGAACCACATTCCTTGTCAACGACTGGTTCGATTTTTCATCGACTGGCGGTCTTGCTAGTCGAGAATTGCCTTCCACCGGATCGATCAATCAAGCTCCTAATGACAGACCAATCAATGTTCTTGGCTTCACCGTTTATCGGTCATCACGAGGCTTTCAATATTCCGCGCACGGGAAACTCCGCCCTCAACATTTCAAATTTCTTCTTTGCACAAGTCCAGGTCAGCTGAGAGGAGTCCTGGATTTTATGGAGCTGCATAATTTGATTGGAGAATCCTGATTTCATTGATTCAAAAGACTTGAGCAAGACACGATTATCGGTGTGGCCTAACTTCCGGTATTGACAAACACACTCCTATCAACTTCCTCTTCGGATGCGGAAGGCATCATCAAGGCTACATGTATGCAGACATGTGTGCATTCTATGAAGCGTCCACCAGTCGTGGAACTATCAGCAGGCTTGATGGCGTTGAGAAGTACGTTGAAAATGGTAGGCGGGTCTCGATAGGGTTACCGTGTGGCCGATGAGCTTGGAGGATACCCTCGAATTGGAACGCATTCCGTGCCACACGCGCTAGGTGGACTTAAAGATAATGCAAGGATCAGACTAAAATCTCCAGGCACAAGAAAAATGTTGTAACGGCAACTGTTTGGTAGAATTCGTCCGTGTCTTCTTTCAATTATTGGCCAAGTGACATTGCTGATAGGAAGTGGCTGCTGAATTCACCAAGTCACATTTGACTGTTGACAGCAAGTGATTGCTAGACAATGGTCCAAGTAACGACATGAAGTGATCGTTAGACGATGGTGAGATAGTTGAGATCAAGTGAATGCTGAGTGATTGCCCAAGTGAGATTGGTGGTAGCGAATTATTGCTGAAACGATGGTCCAAGTGATATTGTCGACATGAAGTGACTGCTAAATGATTGTCCAAGTAAGATTCGTGACAGCAAATGACAGCTAAACGATTGCCAAACATCGTTCACAGCGATTGGCTGCTGACTGCCCTGTCCAAAATGAACTTTATGAATTGAATGACAAACAAACACTTTCAACGACCGTCGAGAAGTGATTTTCAGTTATGGCGGTTGTCCTGAAGTGCGAGACTGTTGCGTGATAGGAGATTCGAAACTCTTGCACGGCAGAGACGCGAGATAACATTTACATGAACATGTAAGTGCCTCAGGTGACAAGGGGCTCTGCCCCGAGCAGTAGATTCAATTAGGAACGAAAAGCAGATCCGTGGATTGCAATAGTAATAGTGAGTGCGCGTCAAAGTTCGCGGTAAATTTTTGAGTCTGCAATCACTGAGAATACGCAAGTTGAGGGAGCAGGTTTTGTGGAAAAATAGGGTTGTGAAAAGATTCGATGACAGCCTGATAGTAATGATGATAGCCTGGTAGCATAGCTGAAAGCCTGATAACAATGCTGATGGCCTGATAGCAATGAAAACATAAAGTGGTGAACAGTTACGTGCCGTGTAGATCAAAGTGTCGATTGCTAGTTGGACCAAGGTTTGAGCTAAGTCGACTAGGAAGAATCAGAGCGAGGTAGAGGCCGAAAATCTGCCAGTTCGTTACTGCCAAAAAGGACGAATTGTCGTGGCATCAAGACGCGAATAAAAATCGTGATGCAGTCACTCGAGGAGCTCTACTCCCTGACAGCTTATTCGTTGAATTCGAGTACCCAATGGTATGAAAATTTCACCAACGGAAACAATACGAATCTGACTGACAGCCAGATCGGCAATCAATTCATTCTACCATGGTGGCGTCAAATGATATGGACAGTTTTGTTCGTCGGGATGATAGCGGTCGCGACAGGTGGCAATCTCATTGTCATATGGATCGTAATGGCGCACAAGAGAATGAGAACAGTGACGAATTATTTTTTGGTCAATCTTAGCATCGCTGATGCTATGGTGTCTACCCTAAATGTCACCTTCAATTACACTTACATGCTGAACAGCCACTGGACTTTTGGCAATCTTTACTGCAAGATCAGCCAGTTCATCGCTGTGCTCACCATATGCGCCAGCGTTTTCACCCTCATGGCCATCTCCATCGATAGGTAAGATCACCATTGACCCTTTATATCACTATGGTACAGTTCTGCAACAAATCATCTAAGTCCTGACAAAACCCTATATTGGCGTTTAATCCTTTTTTAAATCAATATCACAAGACGGCTACAAACCATTTTTTTGTGCAATTTATGTAAACTAGATGGTTTCGAGTGCGCGAAAATCGTATAAGTTTCGAGTGCGCGAAAATCGTAAAAAATATCGAAACCACAAACGGTGTATGAATGATGTGGCGTGGCTTTGTGCTACAAGCAAAACAACTGCTTCAAAGCATTGCATACATCATAACAGAATTTTACGAGGCAATGTAACATGTCTGATACACCCCCTTTATTGGTGTATAACTAGCACTCTAATTAAAATTTGGAAAACTAAATAATACGTGATATTTTTTTAATTTATTAAAGCCTACCGAAAAGACAACTATTCTCAAATTTTTACGTTGTTGAGTTATGAAGGGTTAGGTCGAATTCTTTTAGAAACTTTTAGGTCGAATTCTTTATGTATGTGGCTCATCGGAGACATCGTTCATTGATGTGACATTTCTTCACGTTCGGCCTACTTTTTTATTAAGGCCTTAGGCCACTTTAGAGGCCAAAAAAGGGCATATTTTGTAATTTTTTTTCAGCGAAACCATCAAATAAATCGGAATTACAAAATAGGGGTTTTATTATACACGTAATTAACTATATAAACTTATTTTTTCACAACGATTCATATCAAATTGGCGACTGTGCAGCATTTTTCCGATGACTCCTTTATTTCTAGAAAGTCAACGGCCGGACCAACAGCTCCTATAATTTTTGAGTTATGATGAGACACTAAAGTTTTTTCGATTATATATAAGAATAGCTATAGAAGTACGTATGATTTTTTTGATATATTGTTTTTTGTCAAAACGGCACATTTCTAAAACAAAAAGTATAAACTACCATGAGAAAATCGTCAGAAAATTGTTTATAAAAAAGGAACTATGCAATATAATTTTAAAAAATTTTACGTTGTGCCTCAGAAAATGTAATTCTAAATATACAGTTAAAATTTTAAGTGAATCGGTGAAATTTGTTTGAGTTATGAGTCCGGCCGACTTAAAAATGTAGTTTTGAGATAAACGCGTTCAAAGTTAGTAGAAAGTCACGACATGAATCAAGGGGGGTTTCGCTAGAATTCGAAAATCAAGTACTTAGAGATTTTTCACACCCATAATCTTTTGGAATATACTTTTATTGGTACTAAGATACATTTTTAACCAAAAAAATCGATTTTTGGTAAATCCTTGAGTGGCCTAAGGCCTTAAGCCATGAAGGACGTCAGTTATTTCTAAGCTTTTATTCGGAACAGGATTAATTTTGTATCGAGCCATGAACGACTTCTCCTGGTATCTGTGTAGATATAAGCTTTAGAACAGGATTAATTTTTTGTTGGAATCTTTTAGAGTTTTTGTGAATTACGGTTAACAATGTAGCTCCACATAAATGAATAAGTGTTACGTAAATGAATAAGTGCTATGTAAAAGAATATGGGGCATTCCAGCTCAACTCAGACAACTATTTCCCTTACCATAATTGATTATAAATTTTCATAGTAAAAAATCTCACTCCTGGTGTCAAAAAAAACACCTAATATAAAAAAATTTCCACCCACTTCTTACCATTTCGCCGCTACAAAAAAAAACGAAAAGTCCACTGGTGCCGGTTTTTATATTCTAAACAAATTTAGATACGTTTTAGACCTGCTTTGTACATTTTTCACCAAAGCTCAACTCGAATGTTTGTTTGAATGAAAATTTATTTGATGAAAGAATATTCATTTGCACATTTTTATGATGAATGAAAATTTATTTGAACACTGATATTCAAGACTAGTTAACAAAAAAGCAAGTGATTTTCCGAAAAAAAAAAAATTCGAGGGAGCGGTTCAGCAGAATTTCCATCAATAGCTCTATGCAAATCAGAATAGGGTATGTACGAAAACTTTTTAGCTCTGGAGGAGTAACCATCAGTAAAAGAGGTGCTTAGAGCAAAAAAAAAATCAAACCACCCTGTTGTTGGACGTGTATTCTGTGAAAACCATGTAGAATATTTTCATGGCCACCGTCACCGTATCACCAATACGGTCCTTGTGCCGGCGGGGACAATACCACATTCTGCCACTGTATTTACGTGGAGCAATGTCAGATTTGTAAATTCGCTCACAAAATCCGATACCGACACAATAACGCCGGAATCTACGAAACGAAACAATCCTCTTTCGCTGACGGTTCTATTCCTCGATTTCCATTCGGACTTCATATACTCGATGGAAATTTGAATTCTGATCGAATATACTCGGATGAAAATGGAGAGGATAAATAACTCACTGGAGAGAGGGATCGACCTTTCTGTCGAAAGAAAAAAGAAAACAAAATAAAAAAAAGGACAAGTAGAATAAAATAAAAGGCACACAAAAATAAAATCGATTTCGTCGCAGTAATCGGTGCTATGAAATTGAAAAACAAAAATGTCGATATCGGATATACGTGCAATAGCTCGCAAAACTGGGATCTCTCCCAGCCCATCGTGTGTGGAAACGATATCCATCATAAAATTCTACGGGCCGAGCGAGAGCGTGTCGTGATAGGGTCTGCGGTCGCTTTGAACTGGTGTTCGTTGGTCACCGAGATCGACCGGTCCTGAAATTACCGGCTGACCCTGGCCAGCCTCAAAATCATGTTGAAAATACCTCGGGATACGTCAGGGATACCCGCTTCGTTTGATTGTTACGACTGGAGCGTCCAATCTCCGCTTCCCGATTCTTCGATCCATAAAAAATAAATAGTCTTGATCAATTCTCTGACGGATAGGGCTTGATGCTTTACTATTAGGTGTACAACTTTGCTTCCGCCGTTTTTTTTTCCAAAATTTGAGGCTTTATTCATAAAAAATAATTACCAATTCATGATTCAGTGTACTGTACGTCGCTAGGTACTACTTTTTCCGATCTTTTTGGCAATTATCGCATACCATCTCGAAAAAACGATTCCACCTTGAAAAACTCTTCCACCGCCATGCCGGTCCTCGACGTCACAATCACCGGTCTTGAAGCGTTGAAACCACTCACAACATGTTCTTCCACTAAGAGCAGACTCACCATCAGTACTTAAGAGCATTCGATGCGCCTCAGCCGCAGTTTTCTTCAAATGGAAGCAGAAAATCAAAACATCCCGCAAATGACGAGAATTTGGCTCGAAAACTGACATCTTCGATCGAGGATAAATTTATAATGCAAACACAAATTCACTAATGTGGTGCTCTTGTTATGTCGACAGATGTCCAAGCTTACTGTGTGACATTTTTTATCTGCCTATATCGACCAGCACTTACCGTTGTAGCCATTTATCGAAAAACGGCGGAAGCAAAGTTGTACACCTAATAAAATTGTCCTTTTTCTCATCGTTAAACTTTGGGAAGATTAACGTTCGAGTTTTCCTACAAGTTGTCCTAACTTGTTATGACTCATAAGTAGTAACTGTCGATAAAGGATTGCAAGTAGGCAGAACTATGTTGATCGAGTGGTTTGGGCTTGTTTTAATTATGTAATTTTTTATTAGGGAATTATTTCTATCGATGATGGACGAAGGGACATTTATTGAACTGAATTTATTCGAAACATGCTAGTTCTATGAATTAATAAATTTATGTAGAGAATTATTCATAGAATTGACTAGTTGATAGAATTTAATTCGGAGAATAAATCATTTTTGAAATTGGATTCATACGAGAGATCAAATATAGATCTTTATCTGTAGAAAAATTAATTTATAGAACTTTATTCATGTAGAAATTATTCCGAGGATTAAATTTATAGAAGAATTAATTTATGTAATTTAATACTCAGAAAAATTGATTGACAAGATTTTTATTATAGGAGAATTAGCTTATGTAACTTAATTCATGAAAACATTAATTCATAGATTTTATTATTTATAGTACTTAATATATAAGAAAAAAAATATAGTGTCATATTTTATAAAATTTAATTTAGGAACGAATGATTTTATAGAATTTAATTTATAGAAAAATTAATTGACAAAATTTGAATAATAGGAGAATTAATTAATGTAACTTAATTCATAAAAAAATTAATTTGTAGATTTTTGTATTTGAAACGTTAATTCATTTAAAAAATGGTGGGATCGTTATCAATTTGTAAGATTTCATTCAAGGACAAATTGTTTCATAGCATTTAATCAATAGAAAAGTTGATTTACAGGATTTAAATCGTAGGAGAATTAATTTATATAACTTACATCATGAAAAAAATTAATTTATACATTTTATTACTTATAAAACCTAATTCATAAATACAATAATTGATGAGACCGAATTTGTAAATCTTAATTTATAAGAACATTAATTTATAGTCTTTATTACTTATAGTACTTAATTCATAAAAAAAAAAAATGGAATCATTCTTTATAGAACTGAATCAAAACATTAATTTCTAGAACCATTTTTATGAAATTTAATTCAAGCAAGAATTAATTCACAGAATTCTTTGCAAGTCTTAATTCACAAAATAATTATAAAAAAATACCTGATATATATTGCGGATAAAAAAATTAATTGACTATTAAAACTTTCAATAATTACGTTCCTCAAATTTCGACATCAAACAAGCAATTTCAGGCTCATTTCTTCAAACTCAAAGTGTCGCAAGTTGTGTCGTGTCCCTATGAGTTCAGCAAATACAGTTCTTCCGGTTATTCCACTCCTTTCCCCCTCCCAAGAGAATGAAAAGCTCCAAGCTTATAAAAAATCGGGTTGTACGTGTACCATCCCAAGATCAACAGACCGGCGACAATTTCGCACACCTTCGCGAAAATTGCTTCTCCAAATTCTGTAAAATCTCGGCGAACGAGAATCCTCGTAGGGAGCGGATTTTTGGTCACGCGTGTAGAAGAACGCGTTGCAGGGAGAACGAATAATCCACGAAAACATTGAGCAGAAAATTGCGGAGCATATCGGGCCAATGGTCACGGAATTTCATTGGAGTATCGTCAAAGTCTCACAGTTTGGTGCACGCGACGCCGCCTGGCGGTGGCGTCCTGGAACCTTGCGCGTATGCGAATAACCCAGTAACAAATGGAAATTGGCTTGTGCGGAAGTGGGCACGAGCAGTGTCCAGCCTGGAAGGAGGGCAGCGACAGGAGCATCCAGAGCAGGCAAAATTCATTCTCATTCCCGCTTGTCAACCCTATCTCCCTTTGTTACTCTATTGCTTTTTCTCCGACCATCCGCGGGCTTCTTTCACTATGCACCCTCGATAATGGAATGAACTCCCATAGGGTTGCTCTACTACTCACTCTCTCGCCCTTTCTCTCTTACTTTCGCTTTCTCTCTTTCCTTCTGTCTGTCCGTCTGTCTCCGACTCTCTCTCTCTCTCTCTCTCTCTCTCTCTCTCTCTCTCTCTCTCTCCCTTTCTCTCGCCACCGCTCCATTAATAACGATCACGAAGATCAATCCGATAATTGTCCCGGACTTCCGTTCCGCGCGTATCAAGAGGCCCGAAAAGATTAGCCCCACAGGTACATTTAAAAAAAGACCAAAAAATCGTGCAACACTCGACTTCCACGATCACAGACGTGCCATTTTTTTATTCCTAGTGCGAAAAAAAACTTGTACACTTCAGTACAAGTGCAACAGTGCAACAGTAATGCAAGAATAACTTATTATTATAATAATATGGTTAGAAATAGTAATAAAAAATAGGGATAATAATACTTATGATAGTATTAGTAATGGATCTAATAATAATCATAGCAATAGTAACTAATGATTCTAATAATACGATAATAAATAGCAACGATTTCTTGGGTATTTGCCTATCAAATAATTGAGGTATTTGCAGCTTGCAATGGAACTGCATGCTGTTTTTCATCGTATCCATTCTTTTCTCTGGACGATTCCTCCTTAAGATAGTAGTCTCGCCACAGTCACGTTGAAAAGTTTATTCTCCACTGAATCGATGAAAGCTTCGAAATATTGCGAAATATACTTATAATGTAGGTTGCACATCTTATCGGGATCTAAATACTTATAAAGTTATGATGAAAACGCCTACTAGCTTAAAAATCTGCCGCGTCTCTAGATACCTTTTATACCGATAAATGCGCCGAACGCTTGCAGCGTTGCCAGATCGCTGGCTCTAGTCTGCTTCAGTCGCGCCGCGGCGCTAGCGTCGCTAGACATTGCTTAATTAAAATCACTATATCTCTGAAACTAGACGGTCAAAATTCATGATTTCTTTTTACCCACTTCGTCACATGTTCCTCTGTAATTGGGATTTTTTTTTTTAATCTGTAGAAAAGTTTCGAAGTTATTGCGTGAATTGTGAAATTTTCCACTGCTCCCCCATAAGAACGTGTATAAAATCGTGCAATTTTGGAGTGCCAATATCTCGAATACACAATATGGTGAATCCTTTTGAAATTTTGCGGGTGATCACGGCTTTAGGCCACTCTAGAGGCCAGAAAAGGGTATATTTTATGATTTTTTTTTTCAGCGAAACCATAAAATAAATCGGAATTACAAAACAGGGGTTTTATTATACACGCAATTGACTATACAAAATTATTTTTTCACAGCGATACATGTCAAAATGGCGACTGTGCAGTATTTTTCCTATGACACCTTTATTTCTGGAAGGTCAACGGCCAGGACAACAGCTCCTATAATTTTTGAGTTATGATGAGACACTAAAGTTTTTGCGATTATATATAAGAATAACTATAGAAATACGTAGGATTTTTTTGGTATATTGTTTTTTTTTCAAAATGGCGCATTTCTAAAATAAAAAAATATTTTAAAATAAAAAAAGTCCATGAGAAAATCGTCAGAAAATTGTTTATAAAAAAGGAACTATGCAATATAATAAAAAAACCCTACGGAGTGCCTCAGAAAATGTAATTCTAAATATACAGTTAAAATTTTAAGTGAATCGGTTGAAATTTGTGTGAGTTATGAGTCCGGCCGACTTGAAAAGTGTAGTTTTGAGGCAAACGCGTTTAAAGTTAGTAGAAAGTCAAGACATGAATCAAGAGGGGTTGCGCTAGAATTCGAAAATCGAGTACTTAGAGATTTTCCACACCCATAATCTTTTGGAATATAATTTTATAGGTACTAAGGTACATTTTAACAAAAAAAAAATCGATTTTTGGAAAATCCTAGCGTGACCTAAGGCCTTAATAATGTCCTGAATAGGTCGTCAGAATAAAAAAAAATCCATAAAAAACGCCTTGGCGAAACTACTACCTTAAGCCCGGGCGGATTTTTCCGTCCGTGAGGCTTCGGCTATACGTATATCGTTATGATAATAGATCAGGAACTTGTATAAACGGATACGGAGGATAGATGAAACGAGAACGAGAATTCCGGAATCTACCGTCCTGATTTGCTCACTCAACACCGAGATTTATTATCGTCATCGCCGTGTCCTCGTCGGCTGTGCCCGCTTTTCTCTTGTAATAGACCGGATATCGGTTGAGAGCGAAAACGTTGCGCCAAACCGGATATACGCTTATATGTTCCTCATTTCTCGCATCCCTTAGTCCTGATCCATTTTACGTACTCTCTCGACTATAATACTTTTATTGTGAGAATGAATTCATTCGTAATAGTATTTAATGAAGCGTCTCGTAATCTTTGTAGATTTTACCATTCGGCGTGTGTTGTGTGGCCGAGTGAATTCTCCCGTTCGAATATTATTGTTGGTGGATTGGGTGGAGGAAATTCCGTGCTTAGAAATACGCTACGAAAGACAGGAGGAAGTGTGAAAACATTGGTTCGATATTCGGACGATTTTTTAAATATTTTTTTTCCCTCGATCAACACATAAAAGCTAAGAAATTGATGCTCCATAATGACGACGTAAAATGTAAAAGTTTTACTTTTGTGACGATATTATTCACACCTATAAAATAATTCTTACATTAAAATCGACGTTGCAACGTTGAACCGAGGAGAATTTAATTTCTCGTCTCAATTACCCGCCGATGGGAAACTGTCACCTTCGCTTTAAAAATGGTTTGTTTTGATGGCGTTTTAGCAGCAAATCGCAAACTGAAATTTGGTCCATTCAATTATTTTCGCTTAGTTCGTGCGGCACCCCAACATCAAGCTTGTTTGCCGTCCCATGCTTCTGTAAATGTCTCGAAACAGTTGATTGGTCAATGTTGAGGTTATGGCCGATCTCTGTAGTCGTAAAATGCCGGTCGGAGTCCATTAAAGCCTTGATTTTATCGACATCAGTAGTGGCTGGCCGAATGGATCGAGGAGCACCTTGCAGATCAAAATCTCCACAACGAAATGTCACAAACCACTTTCGACACACACTTTCGCTTACGGCATTCTCTCTGTACACGGCGCATGGCTTTTCGTGAGTGTGCGACGCGTTTTTGCCTTTTCGGAAATAAAAAAGCAAAATTCATCGGAAATACACGTTTTTTTCCTTCCATGTTCAAAAAATTATTGAACTTCCTATACGTCACGAATCTCGATGGATACTTTTTTTTCTAATTTCGACACAAGTTTCAGCTTTTACTTAATATACGACACTTCATATAGTTGACGCATGCGCATGCGAGCGGAGAAACAACTGCGAACGACATCTGTCGGAATTTCGCTGCGGGATTATGCATAGACCCAATACTTCGAGTTTCTCATATTGTGTATTAAAATAAAAAATAAAAAAACAGGTAGATTCGAGTATGGCAAAAAAAAACGATATCAAATGACGAATGACGTTTCGGATTTTCGTACTCTTTGAAAATGATGTGAAGCTTTTTTCGGACTTTTGAATGGTGTAAATTATAATAAATTACTTATATATTTTTGTATAGTTGCTTTGATATTAAATTGTTGAATTAATCATGAAAACAATTAATTTTCATGTTCATAAATTAAAACGACAAACACGACAACGACAAAAAACGAAGATAATAGTAATAATAATAATAATATATTAATAATTATATATTTACTAAAATAATAATAATAATAGTGTATTGATAATATAAAAATAATTTAAAAAAATATATATAAAAAAATTAATTAAAATAATATAAAAATAAATTAATAATATAAAAATAATAACATAAAAATCGGATAATAATAATAATAATAATAATATAATATCATAATAATCATCAACAATGATAAATTGGTAATAATTTTCCACGTTCGCCGCAAGACGAAAAAAAGTACCATCCTCGTAAAGAATTCCAGAATATTTCGCGTCCCCCGCATCACTTATGAGTCGGTCTTAACACATATAGAAAGAATTTTACGTCGATATAAAAGGCGAGCTTACAGATCGTAAATAGCGTGTGCGCGCGTGGAAAATCGTGCGGAGATTTCTTCGTTCGAGTCATGATTTTTTTTTTCTTACGTTTTCTCGATGTATTCTTGTTCCCACGCGTTTAGTAGAAAGAAAAAGCTTCGCAGACGCTTATACAGAGCTTGCGCTGTAAGGCCAGTGCCAAGAGAGAGATACCGAAGCTTTGGCACTTACAGACGTATCTACGAGAGACAGGACGAGTCTCTCTGGCTGTGCAAAGTCTCGTCCTTGCGAGCTTTTCTTGCCCTTGCGCTTGCATTTTACTTTATCGCGCCTCCCTCTCCTCTCTCTCTCTCTCTCTCTCTCTCTCTCTCTCTCTCTCTCTCTCTCTCTCTCTTGCTCTGTCTCCCTCGTCACGAGAGCGGACGGGGCACCGCTCTGGGGCTTCCATTTTCCATGAGTGCCGTGCCATTCACGGAGTGGAAACGCCGAGAAGTGGAAAAGAGGATCCCTTTTGCGAGCTCTCGAAGGAATCGAAGTCGCTGACTTTGCTTCGCGCCCGCCGCGAGCTTTTCCTCATGCTTGCGACTACTGTACCCAATATGGGTGGAAAGATCGGCGGGACGCGGGGCGGAGGAGGGGGGCGAGACTCTCGCGAGTCAGGGATTATCACTCTTGTTTTTCTTTCCGTTTCCCTTAGACTCGTCGTTCATTTTATTTTCCCCGTAATACCACGTGAAGAGAATCTCTGATATTGGCTATTTACGAATCGGGAGTTCTTTTTGCTTTTCTTTTTTCGTCTTCTGTCTACGATTTCGCCAAAGTATATATTGGACACTCTTGCGAGCTTGCACTGCGATTTTTATCGCCGTTGTACTTTTGTTGTTATTAGGTAATGCTGTTTCTATGAATTGGCATCCATCGAAAGCCACTCGAGCTGCGGATTCTTTTTTTCTTCTTTCTTCACGACCTTGGTTAACCCGAATAGAAATATTGTCAGGCTGGCATGATATTTGATCCGGGCCTGATCAAGTTGTAGTACGGAGTCAGGCGATAATCAGGCAACTGGATGTACGTTCTTCTCCAGTTGCCTGATGCGGCTATCTTCAGGCGCTGGTCAAGCAACCAGACTTACGGCTTACTTCAATTTGCCTGATCCGGCTAGCTTCAGGCCATGGTCAAGCAGCCGGACTTATACAGTTTGGCGCTAAAAACATGTCTAACCTTATCTTGCCAGATGCTAGAGAGACACGAGAGAAGCACGAGACATTAATCAATTTACACATTTTCGTATATAAAGTTTATGTTGTGAATTAAATGGATAAACGAAAGCGACAGAAAATTGCCCAACGACTGCGTCTGAGAGAATGGCGGGCACTTAATAAGGAAAAATAAAGAAGGAATAATACAGCAGCAGGTTAGTATAACAATTTTTCAAAGACTTTTTCAATTCATAGTTAGGTTAGTATAATATTTTTTCAAAGACTTTTACAATTCTTAAATCTATTTGTATAGATTTAAGAATTGTAATAAGTAAGATTTAAGAATTGGAAAGTAGAGAAAAAAATTAAGGCTAACCTGCACCCATGGCATCACATTCACCGGATTGAACTACGCAGTCAACTTACTTTCGATCGGCGTACGCTGTCCGGGCTAACCTGCACCGATGGCATCACATTCATCGGTGCAGGTTAACCCGGACAGCATAGGCCAAACAAATAATGGGAACTTGACAAAGTAGTTCTGTATAGTGAATGTAATGCCATCGGTGCAGATTAGCCTGGACAGCACAGGCCAACCGAATAGTGGTAAGTTGACAGCGTAGTACAGTTTAGTGAATGTAATGTCCATTCCAAGGGCATTTCGAATGGACTAACATGCACCGATGGCCTCACATTCACTGAACTGGACTGCGCTGTCAGCAGCCTGGACAGCGTAGGCCGACCGAACAATGGTAAGATGACTACGTAGTTCAGTCCGGTGAATGTGATGCCATCGGTGCAGGTTCAATCAAATCTCTAAGAGAAAGTGTTATTTATTTTCCACATGCATCTATGTGAAAAATGTATTTGATAAATAAAAATTGATATTTAGTTTGAAAAATAAACTATTAGCGTTAATTATAATTTCGTGCCTTTTTTCTCTTTTAAATATAATTTATAAATAAAAATTACATATAATTAAAAATTACAAAAAATATAATTTTTTGTAATTTTTATTTCCGAAATAATTAGGACATCCTAAGCAGGACTTCATTGCATCATACTGGCTAGGCCATGATTTTTCATTTGGATGAAGCCTTACAAGATTGAGCTCTGATCAGGCTTTGATCTTGTACCCTGATCCGGCCTTGATTTTTTACCCTGATCAGGCCGAAGTCAGGGATTGCGTTTCAAAAATGATCAGGGCTTGATAAAAAATCCTGATCAAGGCCGGAAAAAAATTAGGATGCCTGATCAGGCCTTTATTATAGCCGGAGTAAGATTTCTACTCGGGAATATTTTTTGAGAATAAAATACTAGTTGGATAATTGAAAATAGTATTAGTAGTAATGCTGAATAATTTGGTAGTATGTTTTCGACAGTACTGCTATAGTTGAAAGTCCGTTCAAACCTTCAAGAACCCAGGGAGCCATTTGGATACCAACATTTCGAAGTAACACTTACTGCCTCGACAATGTACACGTTCTGCTATTTTTTTTCAATCTATATATGCAGCCTTGAGGATGAATAAATTTTCTAGAAAAAATGGGCTTGCTTTATAACTGCTTCAGGATTTTATCAACGCACATAACCTCCTATATCCTACATCGAAATTTTAATTCAGCAGCATATTATCTTTGAAGTTTTGAGTTTTTTTGAAAAGTGTTGTGGACTGTGACGAAAAAAAAACGTTAGGCAACCCCGATGCGTGTTAGAAGATTCCGCTGTATTTCGAAATCGCCAAACACAGTACAAAATCTATCATCGTCGTGTGAACAAGATATGTATAACCTAAAAATATATATGGACGGTTAATACGTTATTAATGCTTGAATTCCTAAATAAAATTGTTTTTCACCAAGTACATGTCCGAAAAACACTAACTAATAATTTACGAGGTGTTTGAAATGAACGAGCGTATAGTATCTTCTATTTTCCATCAAAAGATTTTGAACAAGCCGTGGGAAAATTGAATAATAATGCCAATGATTGGGAGGGAATCGGGCGGTTCGGATTAACAACACTTCAACATAAATCATAAGTGGAACATTATTTATAATTAATGCTGCCTCGACATTGACCACGGCCTGTTAATTTTTTTTTATCTATATGTGCAGCCATAGGGATTAATACATTTTCTAGAAAAAAATGCATATATATATATGTATATATATATATATATATATATATATATATTAAAAAGTGCCTAAATGTCAAGATATTTGAATCAAAAAATAGTTTAGGGTCAATAAGACCCCATGTGCATTTTGACATTCCTTTTGGAAGTATCCACTCGACGGTCAAGGGAAGCTTACCGACGAGAGGCATGAAAAATCCATGAACTTCTGGATTTTTTTTTATATAAAATAAATATTTTTGCAGATGGGTTTCAACGTATTTTATTTTTCCATCAATGGAGAGTAAATTCCTATTTTATTTATAAAAAAAAAAACACTAAATGGCGGCTCCAGCTTCCTTCAAATAAAGCCATGCACATCGTATTTTGGTCTGCGCTGGGCGCTCTACAACCTTGCCAGTTGATCTTAAACAAAAACGGGTTAAACATTATTAAACTAGACTTAATTGGGGGGGGGGGGGGAGCTTATGGTTTTTTATTCTCTGAAAAACTCCTAGATAACAAAATGGTAGCCTTTTGAAAAAAAAATCCAATTTTTTGCCCGGTTTTTTTGGTTTCAACGGACGAAAAAACATTTCTAAATCAATTTTTGAGAGAAAAATCGCTTTCTATTGGTCCCGCAAATTGAAGCAGTAGATGCAAAATAACAAAGTAAAAAATAACGAAATAACAGAATGAGATAATAAAAAATAACAAAAAACGAAGTAACAAATTAGAAATAAACGAAATAACAAAATAACAGCACGACATTCAAATTACAATGACCTAGAAAATAGTGCAGCAGTTTAATCGATCGTAAAAGGCAAAAAAACAGTTGCATCGAATGTAAATGCGCTTGTTTCTCATTCAAAGTGCAAAATGATCGCCCTCCTCATAAAAAAAAATCTCATTACCATATCCGATATAACGTGCTTAAAGCCGAACTGTCGTTCTTCACTTACAGTTTTGAATCCTCTTTAAAGCTGCCTATCAAAACGTCATTATTGTTCTGTCATCTACCACGTGCCAGTTTCTCCAATCTTTTATCCATCACCCATCACCTCGTACGTAAAATCATTCCCACTAATTTCCGTATGCAAAATTCCATAATTTCTTCGTGCCGTCAATGTCGACGATGTCCATGTTTTTTTTTCTTCTTTTATCCATCGAATGCTCGAATGTTCTATCGTCAATACGCCCGAATAGTTACAGCCCTATCGTACGTGTACCGAATGTAAGATACGAAAGACCGAACTGCCATTTTATTTATTCTCCTTCGGTAGCGGAGTTCGTGACAAGACCATTTCGAAGTTTTTGCGGACCACCGCGATTTATAGGGAATTTTATGTACGATTCGTTACTTTTTCGGAACGTTTCATTTCTCGAGGGGACAATACTGTACGTACCTCTCCCGGGACAAATAATTCCAATTTTTTTTTGTTTATGAGAATAATCCTTGTAATTGGGGTCAATGAGAATTTGGAGGAGAGTATAGGCCAGAGGTCGGCAAGTATTTTATAGTGGGTTCTGGATACTTTTGAAATTTTTTATTAAGGTCCAAAGAAAAAGAGCGGCAAATATCAATTACAGCAAGCAAGTTATTATTGTTTCTGAAAAAGAAAGTGGCTTGTAAAAACACAGATTATTGATTTTTATTTATTTTTTATCCTAAAAATAATATACTTTATTCCACTCGGTACGATAATGGACAAACTCACACTCGTTAGAAAAAGTTTTTTCATCTTCGTGTCATAATGTACTTAATGTGAGAAATTACACCTCCGATCTTGAACCAGTTTTTTATAGTTTGATTCTCATGGTTCTTCAAGATGGGCGTCCGTTAACCTTGCACGATATTTATTTTTCAAAAAATTCATTTTTGAGAAAGATGATTCACATATATATATGTCGAGCCAAACATAGTTGCCAGCTTAAGAGCCAGTTTTTTTCAATTTGCATACTTTTCTAAAACTTTTGTTTACCTCAAAATTCTTCAGTCGGTGCAAATTTGTACATTTGCAAGGAAACATCTTCTTGCAAGTCCATTATTTCTTCCGAACTGTTATTTTTTCAACTTTAGCTCGGTTTAAATTTAACTTGACGCCTTTAAAATCGCACATAGAATGACTTGATTATACTTTCAAAAATGTTTTTGGCAGTATAGGTGAAGCGAGGAAACATAGTCTCGTTGGCCAAGTGTGCTCGTGTGATACAATAAAAAGCCTATCTTCAAACATTCATGATTATTTATTCATTTAATAATAATAATCATAATGAAAATAAAAGTACTAATAGCAAAAGAAATAATGAAAATAATAATAATGGTAATGGTAATGGAAATCATAACTATTTCTTTAATCAAAAGTAATCATAATTTAATTATTATTATTTTCGAAGCAATGCTAACAACCATCTTTGTAATAATAAAGATAACAATAGGAATGGTAATAATCATAATTTCACTATTGTAACAATGATAATAATAATAAAAGTCATTGCAAGTGATAATTATAATGATGAATGCAATTTATTCACTCAATAAAAATGAGAATAATATTTATTATCGTTATAATGATAATAATAATAAGAATAATCCTGAAAATAGTTATGACAAAAATGAACATAACGATAATAGTATTATTTGCTAGACTAAAAATTAAGTATGGCTATGAGGTACCGGAAGGGAGAAAGGATAAGGGGAGTCTCCGAGAGCAGCAGATACTCGATGAGAACGAAGTAATCAAACCGTTCCACGGACAATTTTTAATGGTTTTTTTTTGTAGGACATACCTGCGGATCCCAATATTGATCAATAAAGGAAGCACATTCCTTCAGGCAGTAGACCTCTCGTACCGAGACTCGATGATCGTTTCCATTGGAATAGAGTCACGCCTTGCATGCCGTCACACACGAGAATGCGAAAATGGAATTCATCCCTGATCCGCACGTAACGGTCAACGTGCACGTGCAAAAAGCTCCGTGCTACTTCGAGCATACCGGGCAAAATGAAGTTCGATTTTGATAAAAAAAAAAAATGTGGCGATACGAGATATAAAACTTTGCAACAGCTGCACCGGGTCACCTTGCAATTTTCTCTCCAATTTTGGCCGACGTAGCTTCCCGAAATGGTCCTCAGTTGTTCGACACATTGCAATTGTGGTTGAGATTCTTTTTGAATTTGGATAAAATTCTCCATTATTGGAATTGACGGTAGGCAGGAGGTTGTGAATTGTAGACTTTGAAAACGCTGAATCTATTTGGAAGAAGAATGGCTCGTAGAATCTTTCGATGCTGTCAAAGTTCAAACTCATTGCCAATTCGATCGAAAGTTCTTCCCAAAAAGCTATTTTCATTCATTTAGGTTTAGTTGGGAGTTCTCCTGAAAAATAAATTTTCATTTCTTCGGGTTTAATTTTGAATCTTTCTCAAAAAGGAATTTCAGTCGTTTGGGTTTGATTTGGAGTCCTGGAAAATGAATTTTCATTTGTTTGGGTTTGACCTTGGATCTTTCTTAAAAAGAAATTTCATTCGTTTGGGGTTGGTTGAGAGTCCTCAAAAATGATTTTTTTTGTTTATTTGGCCATGATTTTGAACCTTCCTTGAAGAGGAATTCCTGCTCAATAAAGAAATTTTTATTTGTTTGGCTTTGATTCTAAGTTTCCCTCAAAAAGAAAATTTCGTTCTTTAGGTTTGATTTTGTATCTTTCTCAAAAAGTAAATAATATTAATTGCGTTTGTTTTTGAGACCTTCTAAAAAAGGGATTTCTATTAAAAATTTCAACATATTTTATCTCCAGTCCACAATCTCGTAGAAACGCATGAATCAATCGAAACCTAATATTTGGCACATTCCTAAAATCAACTTTTTCCAATTTCCTACTGTAGCAACTATAGAACAAGAAAGTTTCTACTGGATGTCAAAAGTATTCATTATCCACGCAACATTAATTGCAATACAAGCACACACGAGTTTGACAAGATTAAAAAAAATGCTTTGGTTGACCGCGCATTTTCCTATGAGCTTTTCCGTGTCGATATTTTGTCAAAGTATACTTATACCTGCGCGGAAGTTTGATGATCCACCGATAAGCAGCTAATCAAATTAGATGGTGAAACGTAGCGGGTGTAATGGAACCCCAATACAACCGTAAAAGTGGCACTTATCGGTAACATCCAAGACGAATTGGTACACGATACGACAAGAAGCGAGACCGTTTAGCGAGCTCGGCCATGAGCGAGGACAAGCTCGAACATAAGCCAGCGCGGAAAGTATAAATTGATCAGAAGCGAAGTACCGAGGCTCGGAATAGCGATGAGCCCTCTGATTCCGTACAGTCAATGCTTCTTGCTGCCGTTGCTCGCTCTTGTAAGTAAATGGATACTTTCAATAAAATCTCGATAACTTTCAGTCGTTCTCTCCCTCCCCAATCACATTACGAACTTTTTCAAGCAAAGTTTCATATGATGAAGATATTTGACTTCGAGTTCTCCTGACCCAAACAAACTCATTACGTAAACTCCAATGTCCTCCAAATCGTCTTCGGATAGATGTAAGCATATTTATACCAAGATCATTTCACGGACGGTTTGGTGCTTAAGACTTGTGGACGGTCAACATAACCTCACAAATGTTTCGATGAAGCTTTCTCATGCGTTCTCAAAATCCCCTTTAGATGTATGTAAGAATATTTATACGGTGGCCATTTCAAGGACCGTCTTGTGCATTCAATCCGTACAAGGTCAACAAAACCTCACAAATTTGCCAATGAAGCTTTCTCACAGATGGTCAAGTTTTTGTTTTTTACCAGAAATGAAACTGAAAATTCACTAATATGAATAAATATTACTCATATTTTTCCGAAAATCTCAACTATCTCTCGCGCATTTATATAGCACGTGGTACATCTTTGGCGAACGCCCCCTAACGCCTGGTCAAGTTTAGAATATTCTTTCCAAATATCTATATTTAGAAAAAACCTTCACTTTTGATTGTACCAAAACCTTCACTCTCATTTTCCTTCTTAATACGTTTTTAAGAATTAAGCGTAAGCTTGGGACGTCTTAGTTCCAAGCGACTATCGACCTTTGACTGCGATGATAGTGGAGAAGCGCTTTTGAAACAACAGCCACTAAAGATTCATAGAAAAAGATTTCTTTTCACATTTACACGGCATGGAGCTTCCCATACGAGGGAGGAATTCTTTTTAACAATTTATCTCGCGCCACCTAGAAGTCGTGCTTCTCCCTCGCGTGTTTCTTTTTCTCGGCGTTACTACGGTCCCTTCTTCATTTTATAGCTCACTCGGGTCTTTTCAGCTCGCTTTCTCGTTCCTTTTGTGAAGCGAGGCAATGTCTCGTACTTGTCAGTTTGAGTGCTGTAGCTTTTTGCAGTAAAGCATGTTTCCGCGATATTGAATGCGCTGCGGTCATAGCTAGAGGGAGAGAAAAAAGATGGAGAGAGAGAGAGAGAGAGAGAGAGAGAGAGAGAAGGGACGAGATTTTTGCTCTAAGAGCTTCTGTTTGAATGCCATTTAGAGCGGCTGGTCGATCGGTGGCGAGTTGACACAATCGACTTACCCGCCGTCGAACCCACTCGAATCAGGTCAACCGAGAGACGACGCGAGAAATGTCAACAGAAGTGGTGAAAGCAACACCCTTAAGATACCAGAGACCACGAGACCGGAAATAGAATTATCGTCGCCCATCCGTTTATTGAGTGGAGAAAACTTGACGCTTGGATTCCTCGTTACGACGGAAAACTCTGATCAGCACTCCAGTAATTTCTCGTTCAGCAGTTTGCCGGAGAAATCAAACCCTACCGGATTTTCCGAAGCGCAACTTCATGCAACAACGGCTGGGCCGGCTTTCCGCTTGACTGCAACACCGCGACCAGATGGAATCACAGAAAGTTTGATTAGTACGAAGGGTATTGGAATAAAGGATTCGCAGCTTTCAGAACGATCAATTGGACGGAACTCTGCCTTGGGAATTGATAACAGTCGGGTGGCAAAGCCGACCACGGATGATAACTATAATCTCTCAACGACGATAAGGACAACTGCTCCATTGCCGGATATCAATTCCTTGGGTATACCTGATCCGTCACTCCAGACAGCTAGTGTGAGTTTGATTTCTCCGGGGGCGGGATCTCTTCGAGATTCCGCTATAGGTATTCCAGCATTGGTGACCCCGACCTACGTAACAGCCAGCTACGAAGATAAGGCTCAAGAGACAGTGACCAGGGAAGCTACCAGCTCATGGTCGATTAGCATTCTTGGTACTTCATCGTTGCCTGTAGTCGCCCAAAACAATACACCTGTAGAAAATGATTCTACTAGCCCACGAATTGATAGAGAATTCGGGAATGTTAAGATCGGCGGTACACTCGCACCGGCAAGCGGAAATTCAATTCGGCCAAATGCGCAAATCCCGTCGGAAGAGGTTGGAAAAAAGCTAGAGGACCCGAATGGGAAATGGACCAACGTAGGGGCGAGTTACGCTGAAGTACTGACGGCATCACGAGAAAGGTCTGCGAGCCAAGTACCAGGAGGTAAAATTCTCCCGACGAAGGAAATTGAGAAGAAGGAAAAGACGGAAAAAGATCACGTTGATGGAAGCGGAATAACAACTGGACCGGTCGAAACAATCGGTACCAGTGTCACGAAATCTAATGATCTTTTAAGTGTCAGTTCACCCTGGGATGAAGAACAACCAAGTCAGTTTAATTTACTGCGTATCTTGAAAGACGCCATCGTGATCGAAGCTGCACGTCAGGATACCGATATCCAATTGTGGCTCGAGATCAGGAAGACTGCCAGAAAAATGAACGATCTAAACAACAAACACTCGGCAGTGCATGGCAGAGAGAATTCCAGAAAGGAAATTGATACCTATTCGCCTCAAAGTATTTCTCGGGATTATGGAAATTCTGCAGCTTCGAAGCTACAATTTATGCAGAAAACACCAGTCAAGTTGAATCAAGAGTTCTTGGATTACTTACAGAGATCCATTCCCGAGGCTGCTGCATCACATTACTCTGATAGCAATGAATCAAGGCATGGACGTGAAGTGATCGAAGAAATGCTTGGAAAGAAGACCCATTTAGCGCTTGTTCGATTTCCCAATAGTAGCTATTATGAAGAGCCAACATATATTCTCACAGACCGACCCTTCGATTATCCTGTGATCAACAACCTGGAAATTGTGCCACCGGGGCAACGGAGTCGCGTATGTCGTGCCGTAGCGATCAGGCCGTGGAAAATCTGCAGAAGAGCTCGAACACTGTGCACGATGAAATATCCTGGCTATGAGACTCATTGCCGACCCGGTCCGATTGTATGTAATGGAAATCCATACGATTATAGCACTCGCGGAATGAAATTAATTTGTGAAAATCGAGGTATTCCCGCGGGAGAATTTAAGGTCGCTTACAGCGTTCCAACATCATTTCCACTTGATAGAATTTGCTTCAGGATGGAAGGGAAAGTGGATACTTTGGCTTGCATAGGGCCACCGAGGCTCGAGGAGGTTGACGAAGTTTATCGAAAGGAATCGGACGTGAAATGGAGTAAGGCTGCGCATGCCGAGACATCGAACTTTCCCGAGGCCATGGAACCCTACATCGGTCCTACCAGCTGGAACTCCGAGTCCTCTTATTCTAAGGAAGTTCCAGCCAGACGAAGTTACACAGCCCAGCCGCCGGAAGTGGCAAAGGAAACTCTACTCGAGGCGATACGTCGGATGACAAGGCCCGACAAACATGAAACGTTCGAGAAGGCAAGAGTTTCCCCGCACGTCAACGTCATCGAGATGCCGCTGGCTTCTAGAAGTTTCAACAGCGACGAACCAAGTGTTTTCGTAAATGATGGCATCTCGTCGAATCCAAATTCGACGAAAAATTCCATGGACATCGATGGAAGTTACACTGGCGGGAAAAATATCGGGCAGCGAGAGAAAAACGGTGATAGCGCTTCATCAGATACGATTAATGCAGTACAGATGATTCTTAATAGGCAATTAAACCAACCGGGCGATTTTACTAAGATTTCTAGCAACAAATTGATGAACAGTAGTGGAGTAAACATGATTGATAGAAATTTACCTTTAAACATCAAACTTCTAAGACCCACTAAAGTTACCGAAACTGAAAATAAAGATGCAGTGCCTGAGCCAAAAATTCTGGACATACTTTCAACAAGAATAAAGCTCGAACCTGTTGAATCTCAACCTGTTGCCGTAGCAATCGATACACAATTCTTCCCAGAAACAACAACTGAGACAAGTCGGAATGGTGATAAGGTATCAACAACGAGAACGCATACTGTCATTAATACCACGCCAAACTTTACTGCCTACGCATACAATTCCAGTGAAATTCTAAAAGAAATCATGCAACAAATTTCATTCAATTCATTCGATACGAGTGAACATTCCAATATGCACCCTGCTGGGTACATTAATCAAAGTCCAAGCCCAAAAGAAGTTGTCGGTCGTGAGAAAGACGATGTAAATTCAACTCAAGTTTCACATAAGGCAGATAGCTTTAATTTTAGTGGCCATCATACGCGCGGATCCGTTCACAATTTCCCAATAAGTCCGGAAATTGGATACGCTCCAGCACCAACCGCGAGCAATATTATGGTGAACGAAGAGCGATACGCTAATACCGAGATTAATCAAAACATAAACGCCGACCAGAACCACAAAGCCAATTTCAATCAGGGAGGAGCTCAATCCCTAATGCACGAAGCAATCCAAATGACGTTGCCCACCATGCCACGACTGCAGGAACCCATTCGATCGATTCCTTTCAACAAAGATGGAACGCCTACCGCGAGTTTCATCGTGAACGCCAGTCTCGGTAATACGAATGTTCCAGGCGACAAAAACCGTGGCGTTCCTTTATCGACCAACCGAAAAGATGAAAGTGGAGCTCTGCCGAAGGCGATGTCAGAGAACGTCGCATCACGGGCCATAAATCTGAACTCTGGATTACATGACGCAGCTGCAACCCTGGGCTGGATCATGAATCAACTCGTCGACCGGAAACCCCAATTTGCTATAAATCAAGGTAATAACGTTGGCCGTGAAACAGACGCGCGACGAAGCGTCAATGGACCTCGCGACTCAGGCCTCAATTCTAACAGCGCTCCGACGGTGGCAATCAGCGAAAATAGAATTAAAAATACCGGAACGGGTAACGGAATCATACCTAATTTAGGGAATGTACTTGCAGCGCCCGGCAACAATGGCAACGCAAACGCTCCCACCAGTCATGATCTTAAATTCAAACACAATGCAATCCCTCAAAAGAGTCAAAATACATTACTGGTTAGAGGGGAAAATCTGAATGCTCCACACAGACACGCCAAAGTGAATACAGGACTTCAGATTGGGAAGACAAGTTATGTTGGCAATTCACCGCGGATCTTTGACACATTCTCCAGCTTGCCAACTCTGGTTAGTCCAGGCTCAAGCTTTCGTATGAATGCGAACAGTGCTATGAAATCCAATGACAATTACAATCCTGGCACGAACGAAAAGGTAAAGATCCCTGGCCAGAAGTCCCCAGGGATTTCCGGAACAGGCGTCAACGGCAATGCTGTGCCTGCATCATCGAACATCTATAAACTCCCCATCATCGATGCACACAACAGTGATAATAACTCCACCAGCAATAAGAGACCAAACATTATTGTGGGCACAGTGCCAAATGTGGTAGCTGCCACATCTGGAGGACAATTAGGTCGTGAGGCTGGCCAATCAAGTCAGGCTGGAAATGCAGCGTGGAAAACCGGGTCAATTTCGAGCCCGCAAACACCCTATGACGATACCAATCCCAACACTTACAAAAGTGTCATTGCACGTGAAGGATCACCACCAAGTCTTGGGTCTTTCATAACCGGAGGCATGAAGCTCGTTGGAAATTTTGCAGTGCCAGCTATAAAGACTGTAATCGAACCTTTGAATAGGCTGATTCCGTTAAGTGTTATCAAAACGCCTAGGCCAATAATCGATCGCGGCATCATGGTTTCCGAATTGAATTCCATTAACGGTATTGCTGGCGCACGTCCCAGCGGGGAAGCGAGCTCCATACGACGGGCTGTTCAAGCATTGAATCAAGGCTTGAATCTGCCGGGGATGCTTTCAGCCGGAACATTGGGGGTTGTGAGCGCGGCAAACGTGAATACGAGTGGCATGCGGTACCCTCTGCGTCGACAGGACGGCAGCATAAACACTAAATACAACACCAATCTAAACTATAATACCGATTCAAACTACAATCCCAACTGGAGTCATAACGCTAAAGACGAAACGACAAAAATTCCATTCTACCCGGCAACTCATGACATCACCGAATCGTTGGACAGTAATGTAAAGCACACCAGGGGATGGTACGAATTGTGGTTCAACAATGGAGATGGAGGCAAGAATGATAGGACGGAAATCTGGAATAACAAGAAGTTCAAGAGGTTTGTGGAACAGTTTCAGCAGTTCTGGGATGAGAGAAATCAGCTGCCTAAAAAAAACTCCACTGTAATGGCCGGATAAATCGGGTAGGATGAAAATCCAATCGTTATGGAAGTGGGGCCGATAAAAAGTTTTCGGATCCTAACCAATTTTTGGGCAGACTGTCTCCGGCAAAATCTAACATTGACTTCCATTTTTTGTCGTTCTTGTTTTTTTTTTGCTTCGGTCATTGATAGAATGTTACGAAGGACAAAATCGGAACTTGGAATAAAAATGTTATGCCGTTCTCGAAAAAAATATCGATACCAGATTGTCAAAAAATATGTACGTGACAAAAAAAATCATTTTTTTTTGTAAAATTACTCCCCCTGTCCGTGACGTAGTGATTTCTATCGCATTCCGTTTGCGTTATTTTGCTACTTGTATTTTTACCAAATGAACATCGTTTCTAAATATTTTCGCACTCTCCACTCTTTACGTGGGTGGCAGTTGTAACGACACAATTCGTGAACAAAATTGCAAACGTAATACTAATTTATCCAGAGGCTGATTGCAATACGTGGAAAGGACCACGCTAATGGCATTGTATTTCGCGCCTCTTCCTCGAGATCAGAGATGTAGTACCCCCCACTTCCCACAGGTGTCGCCACAAATTTTAAAGCTAAAGAAAAATTTTCTATACGATGCGGTCCCTCGTACGTGCCTGCGTAGGCCATGTCCGACTCGTGTCCATCTTGAATCGTCATTCTTTTGCTTTGTGCACGTGTCGTCACATTAAGATTGCCCAAGCGTATCAATAATTTTTGATTATGGGCAAGAAAGGAAAGAAAAGGAGTTCGTATGATGGAAAAGATGAGAACAATCGACGGATAAGAAGAAAGATTCAACGTTTGGAGAAGGAATTGGACCGGAATAAGAAAAAGCGTCGTAAGTAGAGGTTTAACCTCTCTCTCTTTTTTTTGTTTGACACAAAAAAAAGAGGACGCTATCGGCTCATGTAACTTTTTTGAAAAGTTTACGAGGCCGTGTACCGAACCAGCTCACAGTTGGTTACACGCAAGCGATTTTATCGTTGTGCGTCGTACTTTTGGCTCTTACCAAAATGTACGCCTTTCGTTTTACGAAGGAAGACGGTACCATCAGACGACCGACGGTTGAGTTTGACTCAGATAGCGCGTGCCGTACAATTGTTTGCTGGCATTGCTAATTTCCCCCCTTGGGGGTTCAACTTGAAAGGTCGACCAAAAACAATTGTTTTACAGGTAAGCGCTCGTCGTCTTGGAGTTCATCGACGTCACAGAGTTCGGCTAGAAGATCGCTGTCTCACGTACCGATTCGGCATCGGTCAAGACGCTCACAAACTCGAAGAAGTTCAAGAGCATGTTCTCGATCAGATCGCTCTCAGTCTCAAAGACGCTCTCAGACTCGACGTTCAACAACTCGATCTAGATCGAGACGCTCACTGTTTAGAAGCCGCTCAATCGAGGCCCTTTCAGAGGACGCGCTGGCCCGTGGCTCATCACATCGAATAAACTCGAGAAGCCCCGTGCCGAATTCAGATGTTGAAAACGTCATCCACACAGTGAATACTGAAACGGTACCGTCCGCAGTCACTCCAGCAGATATTCTTGCGCACGAGGACATAACCATGACTAAGAAGGCAGACGAACCGTCGCCGGAGATTCCGGAACACGAAATTGAGCTGCAGCAAGAGGTTTTGGAAGTCCTTGGATCGCGCCTCGAGTCGGAAACGATAGCCGGTGCCGCGATTCACAAAGACATAGCTCTCCGTTGGTCGGAGATTGTGAGAAAAGGACTTTCTGCAGACGAAGTGAAAACCTTACTAGAAAAATATCCAGCCCCGGAGAATTGTAAGTTTATCGTAGTTCCAAAGTTGAACGCGGAAATTACCGCTGCAGTTCAAGAAACAGCATTAAAGAGGGACAAACGTATCGTTGAAAAGCAAGAACGGTTTGCGGCGTGTCTTGCAGCATTGGGTAAAGCAATTACAAGTGCTCTTAAAATCGATAATCCAGAGAAGATAGGATTACTCGAAAAATTGAGTGATGGAAGTAGACTGCTCGCCTCAATTCACCGGGAAGAGTCCCTGGCAAGGAAAGGGCTTATTCTAGCCAACCTAAACTCGTCATTAAAGACCACGTTGTCAAATACGTCGGTCGACGAATGGTTATTCGGGGGAGATTTGGACGAGAAATTGAAGATTGCTAAAAATTTAGAAAAAACATCGAACGATCTTAAGATATCAGCGAAACCTGTACAGCAGTCGACCTCCCAAAAGAACACAAAAAACTGGAAGGGCCCGTCTCGACCTTTTTCGTACAAAAATCGATCAACGATGTCGGGCGGGCGTCGGCAGTACAACAACAACCGCAACAACAAGGAAAACTACAGCAGCAGCCAGAACAACAACTCGGATTCGAAGAAGACACGGGATCGCCGAGAATCGTTCCGACCCTACAGGAAACGTCGATAAACGAGTCAGAAAATGTAGGTAAACCAGCAGGCCGACTGACTTTATTCGTTGGCGCATGGTCAAAAGTGACCAATGATCCTGTAATTTTAAAATGGGTGCGAGGTTACAAAATACGATTTTCATCGTATCCATTTCAGGATCGTCCCCCGGTAGAGCCCACGTGGACGGATCAGGAGCACTCACTAATTATCAGTCAGATTAATAAGCTAATTTCTAAAGGCGCCATTGAAAAATGTTCATGGTCTAAAGGTCAATTTTTGTCAAATATCTTCTTAGTTCCGAAGCCAGATAAGACGTATCGATTGATATTGAATCTTAAAAAACTTTATGAGTTTATCACCGCGGAACATTTAAAAATTGAAGACTGGAAAGTAGCAAAGAAATTGATTAGATCGCAGGATTTCATGGCTACATTAGATCTAAAGGACGCTTATTATATCGTTTCCATAGAAAAACAGAGTAGAAAATGGTTGAGATTTTTGTATAATGGCGAGTTGTATGAGTTCACGTGCTTGCCGTTCGGACTCAACGTTGCACCTTATGTTTTCACGAAACTATTGAAAACGGTAGCGGCATGTTTAAGAAAGAGCGGCCTAGCTTCTGTTTTCTATCTCGACGACATTCTTGTCATAGATAGATCGTATGAGAGTTGCGCTCGTAATGTTCAGAGAACAACTGCGCTGTTGCAAGAGCTAGGTTTTATTATCAATGAAGAAAAAAGTCTCACAGTACCTACACAACGGTGCAAATACCTAGGATTGATTTTTAATTCCAACGAAATGAGTATAGAATTACCAGAGGATAAAATTCAAAGGACCCTCGAATTACTGTGTAAATTCGGTAAACTCAACCATTGCACGATAAGAGAATTTGCAGGCCTCGTCGGTACCCTAGTCTCTCGGTGTCCAGCCGTAAAGTACGGGATGATTTATGTGAGAGGTTTTGAGAAAGAAAGAACTTTAGCGCTCGAAGCCAACGGCAATAATTTCGATGCAATAATGTACCTGCCAAAAAGTCTGGCTGAAGATTTTGCATGGTGGAAGAAGAATATCGTTTCCGCTAGGGCGCCGATGAGTGAGCCAGTTTTCGAGCTTGAAATTTTTTGCGACGCGTCGCGTACCGGCTGGGGCATTTTTTGTAAAAACCGTAGAGATCACGGTTTTTGGAACAAAGAAGATTTAGCGCTACACATAAATGAATTAGAGTTAAAATCGGCCTTTTTCGGATTAAAATGCTTCGCAAGAAGTATACGACATAGTAACGTTTTATTACGCATAGATAACACGACCGCAATTGCATATATAAACCGAATGAGAGACAGTCAATACGAGAGGCTTAGCTCCCTGGCCAAAGAAATTTGGCAGTGGTGCGAGAGGAGAGATCTATGGATCTCAGCGTCGTATATCCGATCCTGTGAGAACGTCGAGGCCGATCGAGAATCGCGAAGATTACAACCTGAGACAGAATTTGAGCTCTCGGATAGAGCATTTCAAATAATAGTAAAAACCTTTGGCAAACCAGAAATTGATTTATTCGCGTCGCGGGCGAATAAGAAATGCAGTGATTATGTTTCGTGGCGTAAAGACCCCGAATCTATAGCAATCAATGCTTTCACGATCGAGTGGAAACGTTGGTTTTTCTATGCTTTTCCTCCCTTCTCTGTTATTTTGAGAACGCTCAAAAAATCGAGAGTGAGAAATCTTGCGGGATAATAGTCGTGCCATACTGGGAAGCTCAGCCGTGGTTCCCCTTATTTTTATCTTTGCTTGATACCGAACCGGTTATTTTCAAACCAAATGTTAATTTGGTTCAATCTTCCTGCAGAGAGGCACACCCTTTGTGGCGTCGCCTTACCCTGGTTGCCGCCAGGTTATCCGGGAAGCGTTCATCAGGAGGGAGATTCCGCCGGAATCAGTGGATATTTCAATAGCATCCTTATCGAAATCGTCGCTTCGTCAGTATGATTGCGGTTTGAAAAAATGGTGGCGCTTTTGTTCTGGCAAGAAAATCGACCCGTTTATCAGCTCCGAAAAGGAGGTTTTATTATTCCTTACGGAGGAATTCGAAAGAGGAGCTTCATACAGTTCACTAAACTGCTATAGATCCGCGATTTCGCTAATTGAAGGACCCGAGTTGGGAAAAAACGATAAAATTCAACGTTTCTTTAAGGGCGTAGCAAAGCTGAGACCGGCGGCTCCCAGATACGATTCGACCTGGGACCCTAAGGTTGTTCTAAGATATTTATCGACTTTTTATCCAAGCGAAGAGATCAGTTTGAAAAACTTAACCTTGAAGCTAGTGACCTTGTTGGCACTATCTACGGGGCATCGAATGCAGACTTTGTCTCTTATTGATACGAGAAATATTTACCGAGCAACTGAAAGTGTATTGGAAATTAAAATTCCCGATTCAATTAAAACTTCAGGTCTGAAGAAAAGACAGCCGGTTCTACGATTACCGTTTTTCACTAACGATAAACCGATTTGCGTGGCCTCTGTACTATTAGCTAATTTAGAAAAAACCAAAGATTTGCGAGGTTCAGAGGTTAAATTCTTTATTTCTTTTAAGAAACCCTATAAAGTCGTAGGAACACAGACTCTGAGTCGGTGGATAAAGTTAGTTTTGTCTAAAAGTGGCATTGACACCAACGTCTTCTCGGCGTATAGCACTCGTCATGCGGCAACGTCAGCAGGAAAACGCCAGGGAGTTAATATCGACGTAATCCGAAAGACGGCCGGCTGGTCGAAAGACTCAGAGACGTTTGCTCGTTTTTATGATCGATGTGTTTCCATGGAAAACATGGAATTTGCAGAAGCGGTATTGGAAACCTAAGTACAGACAAATTGTCAAGATCTCGAATATGGCACTGTCGTGCATTTCGAGATGGACCTTGTATTTTTATGGCTAAACCTAACATCGTTGTAATTTTGTAATAAAATTGAAACAGAAAAGGCGTACCATAAATATATATCTGCCGTAACTATCTTTAAACAACTACATCTCTGATCTCGAGGAAGAGGCGCGAAATACAATTAATGATTAAACGAACCTTGGTGAGGTTCAATCATGATTGTATGAGGCGCCTCTTCCGAAGAGATCAGTCCCTCCCGCCCTTTCATCTCTGATGAGATACCCGTTTGTTAAGTTACGGCAGTGTCTTTGAAGAATGACGATTCAAGATGGACACGAGTCGGACATGGCCTACGCAGGCACGTACGAGGGACCGCATCGTATAGAAAATTTTTCTTTAGCTTTAAAATTTGTGGCGACACCTGTGGGAAGTGGGGGGTACTACATCTCTGATCTCTTCGGAAGAGGCGCCTCATACAATCATGATTGAACCTCACCAAGGTTCGTTTAATCATTAATTACTTTTTGGAATGGAGGCGTGGGTGTGCCTCCCACCACTCGGTACTCGTAATCTTTGGTCTTGGGGGCCATAACGAGTGTCTTAATCTATTGTTCGCTTCTTAATGACATCTTACGTTCGTGCCGGACAATATATATCGCCGAGAATCACGATAAAGCTCGTTTGCGGGCTACGGGTATTTCATTACCCGTCGATTCGTCGCGAACCCATTCGCTACATCTTGAATTTATCGAGCGTGGTATCGTCATCCGGTTCTCATTCGATTGCTCGTCTAGATTGATCGATTCAATCCTTTCGCGTATTGATGATTGCCGTAAGAGGTTTGTTACACTTTCATCTGGAAATGTCAATGATTTTCAAAATTGTTTTCATACTATTATTTCACGAGAATGGATATAAAAGATTCAAATGGTGTGGGTGATCATGATAATTGAGAGGTTTTGGCTCGAGCGCTGTTTGCTTCGATCTGAAATATTTCTTATCCAAGAGGGTTGGCCATTCGTGCTGCCTGAAGTCGTTGAATCTCTTGCCACATCGACCACTTCGCCACGTCGTCGGATTGAAACGTCGAACGAGGATTATGTAAAAATGGCACGAATATTTATTCTTATTCGCTATAATCGACGGTCCTGACAAATCATTTTTTTTCAATTGCATATCGATGTAATTGCATGTACAACGAAAGCTTTAGTTCAATCAGTGACTTTGTGAGCGGAATTATAAATAAAAACTTGGGTGCGGTTTTGCGAAACCACGGTGAAAGTTAATTTTTTTTTGTCATAACCCTAAACGAATTTATCCCAAAATCACCAAAAGTATATAATTTTGGTTTCGCCGTGTTATTATTAATTGTCGATAAAAAAGGAAGAAAATGCAGGGACGAATGTTTTTTGAAGTTTTGAATTTTAATAATTATAATAATAATATAAAAACACGTTAGCTAAAATTTATATGATATTATTATTTATATTATAGGATAATTACGTCGTTTAATTTCATGATTAATTTCGTCTTCACTTTGAGATGTGTTGTGTATAAATGAAATCGTAAATTAATAACTGAAATAAGTAAATAAGGATTTGAATTCTTTTTTTTTCAATTTATCTTGTAAAGATCACATCAATTGATGTTCCGTATATCGTGGTCGGTATAGTTTTGTTGCTCGCTATCGTAAGACCAAATACTTCATTTAAGGGGGGAGAACCCTTTAGACGCCCGAAAATGAGTCATTTTTCATGAATTTTTTAAGGGTGATAAAATAACTGCATCAATTAAAAATTTTGACATTATCTTATTACGACTTTCAAGTGTTAATTTTTTTTAAACAAAGCAAAATGGCGGCGTTATAAGGTATTCCTTTAGGCTCTATTTGTCTGATTTTTTCTATTGATCTGAAACAGAAATCGAAAATATTTTTCGATTATTGACACGTGTAGGGGAAGGATATACCTATAAAAATATTTAAAAAGTATAAAATTAAAAATGAAGTACGCTTTTTAATCAAATTTTCATATTTTCGACCATTTTCTCGACAATTCTTACCCCAAAAAAATAATTTATTTTCGCGATAACCTTACAACTTTAGGTATATCCTTCCGATAATGTTATAATATGAAACCTCCCAAAACTTCAGCCAGATTGATCAATAACTTTTTGAGCTATAACATCAGCAGTTTTTACAAATTCAGTTTCGAGATAATCGCGTTTAAAGTTTCCTTAGTTCGCAGCATGCGAACAAAAAGTTTCGTTTTAATAATAAAATGTTCTCAATGACATCGATTTGGAAAATTCTCGTAACGAAATTTGCAATACGTTCGATTTCTTGGGCTCGTTTAATCGGCGTTGAAAAATATCTAATTGGAAAATATGAAATATTAAATTTATCAATTCCATTTAAAAGTTATATTTGAATCTTGCATTCAACACTTTTCTGATTAGTCAATACGTATCAAATAATTTTCGATATTTTTCTATAAAAAATTCTCGTAACGAAATTTACAGAAGTTTCGATTATCTGAGAGATTGCATATTCCAGCTCCACAATATTTTTCAGGCATAATAACGTTTTGTGCCGTCAAGAACCCTTGTTCACTGTCACCACGTGACGTTTACGAAGAAAATATCCTATCCTCTTTCACGATATTTTTCCCTCCGAATGGAAAAAAATAATTCAGGTATCCCTTCAGAATATATATTATGTAGAGGAGTTGGAGTTACCCCGAGATGCTTTCAAGCTAAGCCACAAATCATGTTTTTATTCGTACTCAGCTCCACCTCTATTTGTGCTCGTTGCCCATAAATCTGTGATATTAGAGTTTTTGAAGACAAGAGCAGCATGAAAAGAGGTCTACCTTGGTTATATCACGTCGTCCTGGGGGGGACGTTAAAAAAAAGCTGGTAAAAAGTCTTCCTGAATAATCCAAGATCACCGAAGGATTAGCGCCCCGGGATAGGAAACAAAATAATTCTTTTTCAACGGGGCGTTTTAAAGTTCGAGAGCTTTTACGATGTCGAGGCGAAGCCGATGATAAAGGGATGGAGAACAATTGAGAACGGGAGCTACTAATCACCAGGCGCGTTAACTTTTTCATCGTTATTCCGCTCGTGGGAGGCATTGGAGAAAGCTTTATCCGAGGCGTCAACGTTGTCTCGGTGAAACTCGTTCCTTCTGAGCATGTCAAAGGAAGAGCTGGAAAAGCTATCAACGAAAGCCGAACACGCGTTAACCGATCCTGGACACTCGAAAGTCTTGACACCTAATGACGTTTTTACTTGCATCGTCGTCTGAAATTCGAAGACCGAAGAACTTCCTTGATTACGACCTTTCGCCATCTCCAATGGTGGTCCCTTTTCTTGTACGTTAGATTGGAGTGCTCTGGAGAAGAGGATTGTTTTTCGTTTGATCCAAACACCTCCGGCTAACGCGTTGGATTGCTGGATCAACAATTGAGTGGTCATGATCTTTTAGTTTTGTCATTGGAGGCGTCTTTGCCATTGAAGGCAGAAGGTTGGTCTTGGTTCTATCCACCAAGTTTTGCCGGATAGAAACGTCCTCTTACGGCAAGAATGAAAAGAACCTCTATTTCTCTTTAAGGCCTTAGGCCTTGAAGAACATATCAAACAAATCCTACGTACGTTTATAGCTATTCTTATATAAGAATAGTTATTAGGATTTTTTTGATATATTGTTTTTTGCCAAAATGGGGTATTTCTAAAACAAAAAGTACAAAATGCCATGAGAAAATCGTCAGAAAATTGTTTATAAAAAAGGAACTATGTAATATAATTTTTAAAATCCTACGTAGTACCTCAGAAAATGTAATTCTAAATATACAGTTGAAATTTCAAGTGAATGGGTTGAAATTTGTTTTATTTATGAGTCCGGCCGACTTGACAAATGTAGTTTTGATATAAACGCGTTTAAAGTTAGTAGAAAGTGACGACATGAATCAAGAGGGTTTGCGCTAGAATTCGTAAATTGAGTACTTAGAGATTTGTCACACCCATAATCTTTTGGAATATAATTTTATTGGTACTAAGATACATTTTTAACAAAAAAGAAAATCGATTTTTGGAAAATCCTAGAGTGGCCCAAGGCCTTAAGGCAGTATTCTAGTCTAGAGGCCTAAATTTCGGAAGTTTTTTCGGGCTTGATAAGGAAAAACCAAAAATATTTTTAGTATCCATTCTTTTAGTCTTCTCATTGATGTTTCAATAACTTACAAAAAAAAAATTGAATACGTTATGGGTCTCTGAATATGGACGTGAAAAAAGCGTTGAGGCGGTTGACATGATTCCAAAGCTTCGATTCATCTGAAACAGAAATAAAACGAATTTTCTTAATCAATAAGAATGTCATTATGGCATGTACCAAAGAGAAAAAAAAACATTTAATGGCATCTGTCTGAAAATATTTATTTTGTCGCCCTATTTTGTTTTCAAATTTAACGTTTTTTTTAATAATAATATAATAATTTCGCAATGTTGGAGAGGGATATATACTGAAGATCGTTACTAAATTTGAAGTAAATCGGTTGAACTCGAGATTTTATATCAACTGGTTGAAAAAAGTAGTTTCACGAAAAATGCGTTCAAAGTTTTGAGCACAATTTCAGACAAACGCAACTATGTAAGTGGTATAATGGAATATTGTACATACGTTATATTAACTCCCTGCGGTCACCCGGGGTTACAATGACCCCAAGCGCAACTTTAAGCAAAAATTACTATAAGTTGTTGGCGGCCACTTTTTATAATAAATCACTTATTTTTCATGATTATCTTTCTTTATTTCACTTTATTGTAAATATTAGGAATTTCGAAATTTCCTTCTGAGGACATATTGTTAAAAGTCTATACTTAAAAAAAAAAATGTTAACGATTTTTTTCAAATTTCCAAAATAAAATACTGCCCAAAACCTTGCTCTTATTGATTGTCGAATCATCAGAGAAAAAATACATCTCGCCCCTGGATATTTTTAGAAAATCGTACAGCACATTTGCTGTCTAGCAAAATCGACAGATGTCAGATGGTTTTCACCCTATTTCCTGTATCGCAGAACGAATATTTACCCCATCGATAAAATCAGCCGTGACATTTGGCAACATCAAGATGGGCAAGATAACGAAGAGAAGTCTTGGCGGGAACTTTGCGGGAAAAGGGACGATTCCAAAGAAGAGTCGGCATTTGCAAACGGACAGCCTGATATCCGTAATGGGCAACGTGATCCAGCAAAAAACATGTGTCCAAAAGGGGTCGCCAGCCAACCCTAGGGGTGGTTTTTCTCAGGCCTAATCGACGTATTTGCCTAGCGGAAGTCTCCTGCCCCCTGCTTCCTCCCGCAAAGAGGGTTGCGCGATATCCGTGGCCAAGCTGTTCGTATTTGAAATGGAACTACGCAAGATAACGGCTGTTCGATGTAGCGTTGAGGAAGGAAAAAAAATCCCTACGCCCTTTGACTAGGAAGATGCAATATGAGATAAAATCGGACAAATAGGAGAGATAAGATCTAGGGAAAATATGATCACGCTAGAAGACGAGAAAATTCAATTTTCTTTATGCCAAGTATTTTCATATTGAACTTCCATTAAGTACACGGAGGGAAGACGAAATGAGAGTACAGGCTAATGCTTTTCTAATCGGATTTCCGTTGCAATCGAGCGCGAGTGTTCCTCGTCACGGGTGAAGACATGCCAGACCAATTTATAAGAAAAAATGATAATAATAATAATATTTTCATAAGCTTCACGTGCAAGAGGAAACTCCAATTTCATTGTTTTCTTCGAAGTGATATTTTTTGCCTCTCGCTACTCGCGTACTACTTGGTACCCCGCGGCCAACGTAATTTGTGGCCGCTGTAGACAAGCGAATAAAATATCACCGAGACTTCCGGTCTCGTTGTAGCTGTAACGACATTATTGAGAAGCCTGGGACGTTTATGGCAGCACATAAAAATTCAAGGCACGTTTGAAAGGCACTGCTCCATTTTTGTCCACCGGCCAAATCCACTCGGTCGGAGTTATTTCTGAAAAAAAATTGCGCTCTTCAGACTGGCTCCGACGTGGATAAATTACTCCGCAGCGGACAAAAGAGATTCTGTGGTTGATTCAAGTACCCGCGAGATTGAAATCCGTGGAATAATTTTTTAAACTTGTTATTTGTTTTTTTTTATTAATTAACAATTTTCCAAATATTGAGGGTTGTCATCGGGACGTATGAAAAAGAAATTAGAAATGTCTGAAAAAAATATTAAAATAATTTTTAAAAAAGTTCTGTATCTTGGGCAACGTCGAATTTCTAAATCCTTGAGCCTTTTTCGCACTGCTTTAATTGATTACTCCGGAAATACTATTCTCGAAAATGTCATAATAAACCGGAAGTAAGACACCGATAAGTTTAGTGCGACGTCCTCAGGTAATCTTAGAAAACAGAGAAAAATTAAAGATTTTTTTTCTACAATATCCAAAAATATGAATTTGGAAATAGTAATTTTCGCAATGCCTGCCCCGAAAGTGCGATTTTCGATTGGTGTTTAGCGTGCGGAAAGTGGCTTATTTCTCAACGATGCTTACTTTCCCGCACTAGTGCGGGAATGTGAGACTTTCCCGCACTAGTGCGGAAAAAAATCTATTTATAGCTCACTTTACCACATTGATTCGCGAAAAAACGGTTTTTTTTCACAGTTGATAGTTTTTTGTTCTACGGTTTTGGACCGATTGAACAAACTTGAATGTAGCGAAATTCATGTCATATGAAACGTCAACTTATCACAATCGTATTTTCTGACAAGGAAATGATCTGAACTGATGTGATATATTTGAATATAATTGTTATTGGTTTTGTTGAATCTCAAATCCCACTTTCGAGACAGTCATTGCAAAAAATAATGTATGGGACATGTGCGAAAAAAAACGAATTACATCGCGCGTAAGTTGCCGAATTCGCCTCGACTTATGGTGCATTTCTCACTCGTACTCGTGTGGTTACAGCACTCGCCTTCGGCTCGTGCTGCAAATCACACTCGTACTCGTGTGAAATGCACCATAAGCCTTCGGCTCATGCGGCAACTTCACGCGCGATGGAATTCGTTGTTTTCCGCACTTGTAGCATAAATTACTATTATGCTACAAGTGCGGAAAACAACGAATTCCATCGCGCGTGAAGTTGCCGCATGAGCCGAAGGCTTATGGTGCATTTCACACGAGTACGAGTGTGATTTGCAGCACGAGCCGAAGGCGAGTGCTGTAACCACACGAGTACGAGTGAGAAATGCACCATAAGTCGAGGCGAATTCGGCAACTTACGCGCGATGGAATTCGTTTTTTTTCGCACATGTCCCATACATTATTTTTTGCAATGACTGTCTCGAAAGTGGGATTTGAGATTCAACAAAACCAATAACAATTATATTCAAATATATCACATCAGTTCAGATCATTTCCTTGTCAGAAAATACGACTGTGATAAGTTGACGTTTCATATGACATGAATTTCGCTACATTCAAGTTTGATCAATCGGTCCAAAATCGTAGAACAAAAAACTATCAACTGTGAAAAAAAACCGTTTTTTCGCGAATCAATGTGGTAAAGTGAGCTATAAATAGATTTTTTTCCGCACTAGTGCGGGAAAGTCTCACATTCCCGCACTAGTGCGGGAAAGTAAGCATCGTTGAGAAATAAGCCACTTTCCGCACGCTAAACACCAATCGAAAATCGCACTTTCGGGGCAGGCATTGCGAAAAGTATTTTTTATGAGAATCCTTCGATATTCGTCGATTTCTTCGATATCAAGTAATATCAGACATCGGATTTCAGCACTTAAATTATTGTTTTGTAGTCTAAGAATTTGCATGCAATGTTTTTTGGCTCCCAAGAAATATGCAAAAGTATTTCGGCAATAAGATTCCTTCGAACGAGCTGAGAAATGTTTTCTGAATTTTTTTTTTCGGATAAACATTCCGAAAAGCGGAAACCAAATTTCGAACTGAAATTTGGCATACACCTTAATTTTAATGTTACAAGACTTGCCTCAAAATGATTTTTGGCGACTTGCAATATTTTCCGAGAAATCGACATTTTAAAAGTTGTTATTTCAGACCGCTGAGTATATATATCTTAAGGCGGGCAATCATTTTAGATGCTTCGAAAAATCAATTTTTTAAATTTCATAAATCGTTAGCAAAATATCTTAAGAATACACCCTAAAAATTGAAAAAGGCTATTCCGATTCCTTCTAACAGTATGTATATAAATGATAAAGACTCTCCGCTCGAATCCCAAGCGCGCTCAGGTATCCACGAGCGCTCAGTTAGGTCGTTTATTTGGTTTTGTTTGGGTTTTCATAACCCAAACAAACCCAAACTCGACCGCTTGGCGATTAGCTCCAAAACATCTCCATTCTGGGTACAAAATAATCGAGGTAGAGGCATTTCTTGCTGCTATTTTATTCAATGAAGGAAATTCAGCCCTACTCATGGTTATGAATGAACTAGAAATCGTAGTTGGCAGGCAGAGCTACAGATATGCCGAGCAAATGGATCAGATGCGCGATGCTCAGCAAAATAGAAAACGTTTATTAGAGACAAAAGAAGCTCGTGAAGAGGAAATGCAAGCTTCAAATGAGTTGCATGAGGAAGAGGAAGGATTGCTGTATGGTGCTGGAATCGCTGATCAATCAGTAAGATACTTTATCATTTGATTAAACACATTTGACTTTAAGTTTTTCGTTTGTGAAACTTTAAACGTGTTTTTCTCGAAATTACATTTTTTTTTCAATTTGCGGGAATCATAACTCAAAAACTAATTGATGGATCATCTTCAAATTTGGAACACGTTTACATAATATAATTTATTAAAATATGAACCTAAAGTTGGAAAGATTAGATTGTTTAAAACACATTTATTATTGCAAAATGCCGGGAAAAAAATGCTAAAAATCGATCATTTTTTTTTCAAACACGTTCCAACATTCAATTCTCAATTTTTTTTTTCAAAATTTAGGTTCATGTTCTTAAAAAAACATCTCAAGAATGTATAAAAAATTTGTTGGACTATTTGAGATGAGAATTGCGAGCTGCACAATTCCCGCAAATCGACGACGACGATGAAGACACGCCAAGGGACACAGCGGATTACACCTTAATTAAAGCATGAAATAACATGAAAAAATTACCAGAGATGTATGAAAATATGAATAAATTATTGTCTGAGTTGCGGAAATTTCCGTTTTTTTTCACAATAAAAAAATAAAAAGAAATCATCTAATTTTCGGTCTCCTAAAGTGGTTGCCCGCCTTAATTTGAAATATTCTCCCATTATATCTATAGCTAGCAGTCTCAGTTTTAGCTATAGTTTTAGATAGTACGAATGGTGAGGTGCGTGGAACACTGGTGTTGGCACAGGGCACCTCGGATGTGCGTGTGGAATGGTCGGGTACGTGAAATATTAGTGTGGGGGCGGGTCATCTCGGATGTGCGTGTGGAATGGTGGGGTATGTGAAACACTAGTGTGGGCGCGGCTCATCTCGGATGTGCGCGTGGAATAGTGGGGTGCGTAGAACACCTCTACCACCCAAACTTGACGAAGATCCACACAAAGCGGAGCTCGCGATAACATATATAGGTATAGCCAGAGCTAAGCCCGTCAGCTATAGATATAGTAGAAATGCGGTAAAAAAAATTACTTTCAAAAATCGATATCTCGAAACCTATGGCGCGTCGCCAAAAATCCTTTTCAGTGAAGTCTTACAGCATTAAAATCAAGGTGTATGCAAAATTCCAGATCAAAATTTGGTTTCCGCTCTTTCGAAGTACACCCTTTTTATTACTCGCGAGAATCATTCAGCCGCAAAAAAAATTTACAAACTCAGGAAAATTGAATTTTGCAATGAATTATTTTTTGTTGATCTTTCAATGACGTCCCTCAATTTAGTTCACCTCTTTTTCTTCAGTGAGATGAAAATAAAGAAATAGAATAATAACCGTAATACAATAAACATTGAAGAGCTTTCCTGCAATGCTTTTTAGCTAAAGATGAAAACTTGTTGTGGCAATGAAATTTTTTTTATCCAGTCGAGGAAAGATTCGCTTTTTTCATCGCATTATGGGAAGAACAGTCGTGCTATGTGATTCACCCTTGTGTAGGTACCTCTTGGGTCATCGTCTCCACTGACGAATGTTTGCGAAACGAGAGCCAGTCTTCATCGAGCCTCGTAACTCAGAAATTCGTAAGAGTGAAGCGAGCAGGCACTTACCTCTTGAAACATTAAAGCCGACGTTTTCACTTGGCAAGATGCTTTATGGTTCTGGCTTTTTCTTGAGTTAGGCGGCGGGGACAGCCGCGACCAACGTAGCGCAAGGCTTCCGCTCCTGGAGCACATGAATAATCGCGCCCTGAAAGACTCGCGCGAAAATTCATCATTCTCGAGGATAAAGTAAAAGAAAAAGCCACGGGGCTAGCCATAGATTCCGTACTTTTCGTAACTGTTAAATCTCTTGGCGCGTCAACAGCTTCGTCACGTCGTCAAAGCGAATTGAAACGTCGAATGAAGACGAATGGAAGAGAGGCACAAATTTTTACTCTTATTTGTTATAATTGACGGTCTTTACAAGTCAATTTTTTCCCAATTCCAAAAACGATGTAATTGCATGTGCAATCGAAGCTTTAGTTCAATCAGTGACTTCGCGAGCGGAGTTATAAATAATAATATTTTCTCAATGTAATCAGTTTGGAATTTTTTCGTTTATATTTGATAAAAAATAATTAATTGAAAATCATAAAGTATGACATTTTACTAGTTGTATTTAAATCTTGCATTTAACACTTTTCTGATTCATGAATGTCTGCTCAATCATTTTCTATTTGACAATTTCCTATTTGATCCTAGAGAAATTTCCTGTAACGAAATTTGCAACACGTTCGATTATCTGAACTTTCTTTAATCGGGGTAGAAAAATGTCTAATTGAAAAACATAAAATATTAAGTTTTACCAGTTGCATATTAGAGTTGTATTTGAAACTTGCATTTAAAACTTTTCCGATCGATCTATTTCTATTCAATGATTTTCTATCACAATTTCTTATTTGATTCTGCGAAAACTTTCACGTAACGAAATTTACAATACATTCGATTATCTGAATTTGTTTGATTGGAGTTAAAAAATATCTAATTGAAAATCATAGAATATTGCATTTTACCAATTGCACTTCAATCTTGCATCTACCACTTTTCTGATCGATAAATTTCTATTTTATATTTTAATAATTTTATATTTGACAATTTCCCATTTGATTCTGCAGAAATTTCTCGTTACGAAATTTGCAACACGTTTTTTCGTGGTCACCCTGGGTAGAATCGACCCGTCGATCAATTTTCAGCGTAAATATATAATAGTTCCCGGCTTCAAATGGGACTGCATTCACCATCTTACCTGGAGTTTGAAGTATTCTCATACCATAAAATTCACCCTCTTCACATGCCGGAATAAATACCTCTTTTGGAACGCGCACTATGCTACTATTTTGTCCCATATCTAAGGAGTATCACGTCCAAATTTTGGGTACAATTTTTAAAAATTCGCTGAACTATGATTTTTTTTTAGCGAAAACGTGTCTTTTTAGCGTTTTCACCTCGTTATGATTTTTTTTTAACATGTCGCCATTTTATTTCTTATAAATAAATTTTTCGTACATCATTTCAAAAGTTCAAAGCATGTTCTGTAATTTTTTTAACCACTTCGGACGGATAGTTTGGTCACTGAATTTGGATGTATGACCACGAAGGGTTTAAAGAACATAAAATATCCAATTTTGCCAAAGATTTCTCTACTTAGCAATTCTCTGTTCAACAAGTTTCTATTCAGTTTTACCAGTTGTATTTTAAAGTTCTATTTCAATATTGCCTTTACCACTTTTCTGATTCATAAATGTCTATATAATAATTTTCTATTTGACAATTTCCTATTTCATTCTTCAGAAATTTTTCGTAACGAAATTTACAATACGTTCGATTATCTGAACCCGTTTAATGGCCAGTGAAAAATATCTAATCAAAAAACCTAAAATATTCAACTCTGCCAAAGATATATTCTCAGAACTCTCTCTCTGACAATGTTCTATTTTATAAATTTCTATCCAATAATTCTCTATTCAGCAATTCCTTGTTCAATAAGTTTCTATTAAACCATTTTCTATTGAACCTTTTTTTTCTCTAATCCAATAACTTTTCCTGCTGCATTATCCCGTTATTCAAGTCAAAAATAAAATCAAAAAAATTAAAAGCGAAATTGCACGTTATGCAGCGATGGAAAATTCATTGGCCTCTGCCCATCCTTTACAGGGATTCAACTCAATCAATATGATAATATAGGACTTGGTGGCCCACAGCCTCAGCGAGTAACAGGATCAAAAATTGAGAGCCAAGAAGCCTATCCCCTTTAATACTCCCGTATACATGGTAGCGGGAGTTCATTCCTTTTCCAGCTTTGTTCTGAGCCCTTATTTCCTTTCCTCTACGAGGGAAAACCGAAAGACACCTAAATGGCATGCAGTTATGAGTCAAAATGACACAACATTGTAATAAACAATGAAAGAAACACGAGCTCCTAATTGCTCGAAGTTTTCATTACGAGCATTAATGTTACAAGAAACATTATAATAAACATAAAGTTCATAAAAAAAATTAATTTTAGATTTTACATTGGTTGGAGAATTACAGTTTATAATGAACATTCATTTTTCAAAATTAAAACGAACGTAACACAATATAGTTTTATCGTGTGCTTAAAAAAAATCGAACGAAAACTAAAAAAAGTCCTTTTTTTTAATAAAATAGTCACAATTTTTTTTTATAGTTCTTCTATTTCCGCTGACGAATTATCTGTAACAACTGATTCACAATGAATGATCACAATGGACGAAATGTTCATGATCAATTATTAATCGATGTACGAGCTCTCATTTGCCTCCCTCAATAATTAAAAATTAATTTCCTCGACGATTACAATAATAATTGCAGTTTCTCGGATATAGCAATAATTACCAAGGAAAAAAAATGAATGAGCGTTAGAAATTGGCATTGCTCGATCAAAATAAAACAATGTATAATAAATAAATCGAATTTGTATCGTCGATAGCGAATAACTAATTACGCTACCGCTAGACTCAATAATTATCGATCGTCGGCTAATAATGAAATTGTCGAACGAGTACGAATTGATAAAAAGTAAAATTTGCAATATAACAACGCACGCGTCAACGAACTGAATAGTCAAATTCGCAAGGCTTAATATTCATCGCTGAGCACACTTTCAACGATAATTATGACGAGGTACGCATGAATGAAATTCACTAGCGCGGAGGATCAAACATCGATCATTGAAGCTTGCGAACCTCGCACTAATTTACGTAATACCAGCTTAATCGTATGTGTGCGTTAGAGAAATTATAGGCTGATGTGAGCGACCAGGAAATGGTGAACAGTGCAACCACGATTATTATCGCAGGCATAGTGAAAATCAGGGAATCGGGTGCAATAAAATAATTGCTTGGTGGTAGATCGAAATGTGAGGTAAATAAGGAATGAAGATGAGGGAAATGGGCATAAATATTTCGCATAAACAATTACAGTATTGATTTATTGTGTCATATTGTAGCAATACAAATAAAGAGTCCGAAAATAAAATATTTGTAATGAAAATATATATTTATATTATATATAAAAATAAAATAAATGTATTATTTATATCTATTTATATTATGACAAGACTTAATATAATGAATAAAAATGAATTGAACAACCTATTCTCTTCTCTCATTTGAATAATTCATGATAACAGCTGGCATCTCTCCGAGAAGATATGATTTTCTACATTTTTATTAATAACTGTTATAATTAGTTGTTATTTAATGTATTATAATAAATTACATTACGTATGTTACGTTTTTCTATACATTATATGTATGTGTGTGTCTGAAAAACTAAAATTTGTATAATATAAAGGATATGTATTTATATAATAATACAAATCATTATAATAAATTGAACAAAAAATTCGGTCTGTTCTTTTCTTTCATTCATATAATTAAGGCAGGCAACCACTTTAGGAAACCGAAAATTAGATCAATTTTTGAATTTTTTTATTGTAAAAAAAAACGGAAATTTCCGCAACTCTGACAATAATTTATTCATATTTTCATACATCTCTGGTAATATTTTCAAGTTATTTCATGCATTAATTAAGGTGTAATCCGCTGTGTCCCTTGGCGTGTCTTCATCGTCGTCGTCGATTTGCGGGAATTGTGCAGCTCGCAATTCGCATCTGAAATAGTCCAAAAAATTTTTTATATAATCTTGAGATGTTTTTTAAGAACATGAACCTAAATTATGAAAAAAAATCGAGAATTGAATGTTGGAACGTGTTTGAAAAAAAAATGATCGATTTTTAGCATTTTTTTCCCGGCATTTTGCAATAATAAATATGTTTTAAACAATCTAATCTTTCCAACTTTAGGTTCATGTTTTAATAAATTATATTATGTAAACGTGTTCCAAATTTGAAGATGATCCATCAATTAGTTTTTGAGTTATGATTCCCGCAAATTGAAAAAATGTCATTTCAAGAAAAACACATTTAAGGGGAGGTACCTGAGTAAATTTTTCAAAAAATCGATTTTTTTTCTTGTAATTTGTAGTTCAAAGAATATTGTGTATAAATTTCACATAGAAATTCGCAATATTGAAGAAGTTGTGGGTTATTCTGCGAAAGGCGGCAGAACGTCGAGCGCGCGGTCGGTTGGGTCTGCAGCTGTCGCGCTGGGGCCTTTTGTTATAGGCCTTTTGAATTTGTTATATTCCACAACGGTTCAAATATTGTCAACATTGCTGCCAATATTGCCACATGCGTTTTTAACTGTGGGGCAAAATCCTAGCTCCAAGTGATGGATGCCTTGGGAATTCAAGCCGGGAGAAATGCTGACAGGCAATGCGAGATCGAGGATGCGGACCACATTGCGAAGGCTGAAATTCAAACTCGAAACGCGACCCGTGAAGGGAGAATTCAGCGCAGACAATCGCGAATTGCAGCTGACGAAGCAACGAGTACTTCGGAGGGACCAATGTATGGCCCTGGGATTGCTGATTAACGGTAAGGTTAAAAATATCTCTATCCTGCGAGTAATTTTTCTGACAAACTTCGAAACAGCATTGAAGTACACTTTTTGAAAAATCGATTTTAACTTCTTTTTTTTTAATGAAAATTTCATGTTGAAATTCCGCAATCGCCAAAATTATACGGAGAATTTACCGAAAGATCGTGCAGCGGCCCAACGGCCGAGCGCGTCATTTCTTTACCCACTTTTCAAACGCGATTATCTCGAAACATAGTTTTCAAAGTCGGTGCCAGATGTATCTCGAAAATGGTTTGTCCGATTTTGTCCAAATTTGGATAAAATATTCTTCGATAGTTTTTCTCGTTCGCCACGTAGGGGTTTTTCATTTGATTGAACCATTGCTTTTTTATGCAACCAAAATCGTCGGAAATTGCGAACGAAAAACGAATGTTAAATTAAAACGGTCCCAATGCCGTCAAAAATGAAAATTTCAAAAAAATCCTACGAGGCGAACTCCTTTGTATATTATATTTCAAGAATCCGTTGCGTTTTCATGTTTCAGATGAACCGACTGCCCGGAATCCTTGGCACCACAAGCCATGTCAACGAACAACACGTCTGACGCTGACCACAACAACGGCGCTTCCAGTCAACAAATTTATTTTTAAAAATTCCTAAACATACCTCAATGTACATATTTTCCAATAAAAAAAAATCCGGATCCAATCGAAATATTAGTTTTTGAGATAAAAATTCCCGAAGTTTACCTGTTTTTCTCGCCGTTTACTCAGGTACCTCCCCTTAAATTTTCACAAAAGAAAAACTGAAAGTCAAATGTGTTTAAACAAATGATAAAGTGTCTTACCGATTAATCAGCGATTCCAGCACCATACAGCAGTCGTTCCTCTTCCTCATGCAATTCATTTGAAGCTTGAATTTCCTCTTTACGAGCTTTTCGAGCTTCTTTTGTCTCTAATAAACTTTTTCTATTTTGCCGAGCCACGCGCATCTGATCCATTTGCTCGGCAAATCCGTAGCTCTGCATGCCAACTACGATTTGTAGTTCATTCATAACCATGAGTAGGGCTGAATTTCCTTCATTGAATAAAATAGCAGTAAGAAATGCCGCTACCTCGATTATTTTGTATTCAGAATGGAGATGTTTTGGAGCTAATCACCAAATGGTCGAGTTTGGCTTTGTTTGGGTTATGAAAACCCAAATTTGGGTTATGAAAACCCAAGCAAACTACCTAACTGAGCGCTCGTGAATACCTGAGCGCGCTTGGGAGTCAAGTGGAGAGTCTTTATCATTTATATATTTACATACCGTTAGAAGCGGATTCCTTCTAACGGTATCGGTTTGAAATTTTCGGGGTGTATTCTTAAGATATTTTGCTAAAAATGTATGAAGTAAAAAAAAATGATTTTTTGGAGTATCTAAAGTGATTGCCCGCCTTTAATTATCACAGATGTTTCGATATTTTCATTTAGTGGTCATCGTCAAGGTAATAAGGCAGTCAACATTTTTTCTTCACATAGGAATCAATGTATTTTTTGTGGCAGAATTATATTCTACGTAGAAGCAAAAAAGTAACTCTTGTTAAATTTGTTCTCCTTTGATAATTATTTTTGAAGATATTGTACAAGGTAATAATTATTTTTATTTTTTGCGCCAGCATGAAGAAAAGCATCGTGACATAAATTGACACCATGGGCATCATCGTTGAAGATATACCAAAGCTAATTGTCTTCTTTGAATTCTAATTGAATTTAATTGTCTTTCTAATTGAATTCTAATTGTATTTACAGATGAGTAAGTACAATTAGAATTCCGTTAGTGAATACAAAACTTTTTTATCACACATTATAACACTTTTTGACTGTGCTGATGACGGCACTTCGGAAATGTGCCATGGGCACAATACGCTACGACACATTGAGCACAGCTCGAAGTGGTTCTATCACGGTACAGGCAACGTGTACTCGAAGTGTCTTGCTTGCCAATAATACGACACTTCTCGTCTCTCAGCGATGCTCTTTTATGCTCATGTATCTTGGTGCGTCTCGTATTTATATAGGGTATCTCAGCTAACTGTTACAAGCTGTTACATGAAAAATGTTTCAAATAAAAGTTATTTCGTTTCAAGAGGCGAAAAACATTAGAATGCCAATTTTACCACGAGTATAACCACCAAGGTCATGCAAACATCAACTTTGACATTTTTAATTCGAATTCTTATTTTTTATTACCTAACTCTGCATTTTCTAAAAAAAAAACCCAAAAATTGTTGGTATTTCCATTTCCTGTCAAAACGGAAGTAAAAAATGAAAGTACTGTACTTTAAAAATCCAAGTGATGTACTTAGAAAAATCAAGTATTGTACTTAGAAAGTGTACACGATGTACTTAGAAAAATCAGGTATTCTACTTCGACAATTCAAGTACTCTACTTAGACAATTCAAGTGCTGTACTTAGGAAATTAAAGCGTTGTACTTAAAATATTCAAGCGCTGTACTTAGAAACGTCAAGTGCTGTTATGGAATTCAAGCACTGTGCTTACAAAATGTAAATGCTGTACTTGGAAAATAGTCCACGTATATCCTTAAAATAATGCAATATTTCTTCGCAAGTTCAGAGCTCGCCGACGCAGCCTCGTTTTTCTGATCTTTTTTGAATTCTTGGGTGCCCCGAGCTTGAGAAGTTCGGTTATTTTCTGGTACAGAAACTTCGGAAATACGCAATGTAGTCATAATGCATCCGTCTACAAGACGTTGACAAAAATCGTACCTCGAGAGATTTTCAAAACACTATAGATAAGTAGTTTTTTTCCCGAGTACTTTTTCAATTATGAGATTTGAAAGTTACAATACCGTATCAGGATATGCCTTGAGTAATGCCGATACTGGCAGTCATTGTAACTTACAAGTCTCGTAACGGAGAAAATATTCGATACAAAAATACTTATCTACAGTGTTTTGAAAAGCTCAAGAGCTAAGGACCAAGAATATGAAATAAAAAATAAGGATTTTAATTAATATTTTTTGCAGTTGACTTTCATATGGCAGTAGTGGTGAAATTGGACATTTCCATATGTTTCACCTCGTGAAACGAAATAAATTTTACTTGAAACATTTTTTTATTACAATTCGTACTTTCTGATATATGAGTTTGTAACACTTTATCTGAGACACCCTGTACATAACATTAGCCAATCTACGTATATCCATATATATATATTATTGATTGATTTTTTTACCGTCCCAGGCGTAGGCAAGGTGCTCCTCGATAGAACGGGCAATTTTGCCAGAAGAGCTCCAATATCTTGATGACGATGTACATATATATATATACCACATAACAATCATGAACGACAATGTGTGGAAAAGGGAATGAAAAAGTGGAAAAAGATCCAAGTTGAAAGACGCGCACAGGGGTCATTCGAAATAATGTGCAATATTTTTTGAACCTGATCCTTAAAGCCTTATATACCTATGAAAAAAATCCTTCTATTCTTCTTATTGACTTAAATTATGTATAAACATCACAAGAATGATATGTAAAAGTTATTTTAGGTAGCTTTATTTTAAATATTTCACAGAGAAAAATGATTTTAAAACTTTAAGTGCGTTTTTTTTCAAACCATGTTATCCAAATCGGACGGACTCGTACCTTCTGGAATTGTTAACCGATTGACTTTAAATTTCAGCTGTAGCTTCTTAGTTAGATTTCCTAGTGAAGTACACACGATTTTTACGCTCGATTAACAATTACGTTTTTCATAAACAAATTAGGGCCATTTTCTTTGGTCGAAAATGCGACTTTCAATTTAAAAATGGTGGTAAATTTGCGAAAGTCAATATTCTGTAATAATCTTGTGTCCTTCGCTAGCAAAACTCTTGTAGATGGAGAAAAAAACATTGTCGTACTCGTCCGGAAATGTAACTTTGTGATACTTGTGAAATAATAAGTATCAGTTCGACTTGATACTTGATCTATTTTACTCGGGTATATCGTGAAAAGTTCTTCCAGTATCTGATCATTACTTTATCCGTTCGCCGGTTTATTTTTCATGCAGGCCCCTGACGTTCTAATCCCTTTCCTCGCCAGTTCCCGCCAAACTCCACAAACGACGAAATTCGAATTTTGTATTCGCGGAAAATCGGTTTACGAGGCGAGAAAAAGGACTCTTCGCGGCATCAATGTGCAATCCTTTTCCCAACGAAATTCTCCTGTACTATCAAAAGTTCTCGGCCATTCGCGAAATCACTTTGCCGAGGTTGAAATCTTCGTCCATTTGGGTCATGTCTTTTTTTTTCTCCGATAAAGTGTCTCCCTAATCGAGGTTTAAGCTCACGGAGTATGGAAAAGCTCCGAAGCTATGAAATACGACAAAGTCCGCCGACAGAGCCTTAAGAATCGGAAAAAAGATAATCGTTTACATGGAATAGCAATTGGACGAAGAACTGATGGATTGATTCGATGATAATTGGAATTAAATATTGAGGGTAGATTAAAAAAAAAAAAAAAAAATTTCCACACGATCGCGTTGGAATTAAATCTTGAATTTTTCATGCCGATTAACGAAGTGTTCGAATTTTTTATTAAATAATTGTTATTACAAAAACGATAGGGATGAAGAAAATTGCATCTCGTCTAATTTGATGTCGATATGTATCCTCGACATCAAGACAATATGCATTGAATTATATTGATGAGATATTGATACGGTCAATAATCGAGATTATTCTCCCCCCGTATTACGAAACTGCTGTGATTGCGAATTTGCAGTTCTCAAATTATTCATTACGCTAAGATCGATAAATCCGGTTTATGTCACGTCATTTAGTCGGACAAGCTATTACCCTGAAACATTGCGAGCTGGGTGGAGCTCGTAGAAGGCAAAGCAAACGTACTGTCCTTCGTGTTGAACCAATAATGGAATAGGGCACATTATTCGTTCCTGTATAGGTTGTCTCAAAAATCGCGGGCCAACATCCGCACAAGCTTGGGGCCCAAAAAAAAGGTAGTTTTTCAAATTTTTTTCCTGATCAGAGTAATGGGCTGAGGCGATTGGAATTTGAGACACACTTGGTACATAATCTTGCCAAGATTGAGTTATTTTTTTATTGAAAAATATTGATAAACAATAAAGTTATTATCGTTTAAATAAAGTGCCGCCGACGCTGCACGACCAATCGGTATAGGTGGACCTGGCAATTAGGATCATACTTGATTGAAATTTTGAAAATTAGAAAAATGGCAAGGTGTTGAATAATAAAGTTCGATTTTCGACGAAAAAATTACTTTAATCATTTTTTTCAAAAAATATAAACATATCAAAAAATGTTTCGGTCTTATTATAGAAATTGTTAATAACTATGCTCTCTTCGTATTTTAAGTGAATGGGACGAATAGATTTTGAGACACGACTTATACCGTTTCATAAAACATAGTTTCGAGAAAAAAGTTCGCTGTGGCGCAGTGGACGATCCCTTCACAAAAGTCTTCATAACTCTGGCAATATATGGATTTTTTTACTAAATCCTCGTTGCAAATGAAAGTTCTGATCCTAGACTATAAAACGGAACCGTGAAAACCCTTAAATTCCTATGAATAAACTTTGGGAATATGTAAAGCATTGCAGGTCGATATTCCAGATAAAATTACATTTTGGAACGATTACAATCAAAGATATGCGAGAGAAAAAATGGAAATAGACATTTGAGAGTAAGATAAAACTCTCGCACTAGGAATTATATAATTTATTAACGTATGCAAAAGTGTCCTTCCTCGTATTCTAGACACGACGAGAAACTGCAGCCCCGTCTCTTTCCAGGTACATGGCAATAATGAATCCACTGAGGCCCCGGATGGGCAGAAGGGCGACTCTCTGCGTGGCCATGGCTATTTGGATCGTTGGTGCCATCCTCTCGTTGCCCATGCTACTGTTCTACACGACTTATACCCAAAACTTTCCGAATGGTGAGGTCCGAGTCATCTGCTATAGCGACTGGCCGAACAGAAGCGACGATGGCCTCAGCTACGATGAATATCTGTGAGTAACTCAGCATTTCCTAGAAGAAAAAAAACACGAAAAAGTGTCGATATTAACATTTCCTGTAAAACCGAAGAATTAGAAAATTCAAGTATTGTACTTAGAAAATCCAAGTTTTGTACTGAGAAAGCCCAAGTTATGTACTGAGAAAATCCAAGTTATTTACTTAGAAAATCCGAGTTTTGTACTTAGAAAATCCAAGTATTATACTTGAAATAATATTTGCTGTACTTCGAAAAAATAATTTCTGTACTTAGAAACGTTAAGTGCTGTACTTAGAAAAATCAAGTGCTGTACTTAGAACTTTTAAGGGCTTTACTTAAAAAAATAGTCCGCGTGAATGTCAGAAATAACGCAAGAATTCTTCACAAGTTCAGAGCTGGCTGATGCAGCCTCGTTTGTTTAGTCTTGTTTGGAATCTTTGGTGCTTCGAGCTTGAGAAGTTCGGTTATTTTCTGACTTGGAAGCTTAGGAAATGCGGAATTCAGTCATAATGTATCTTACCGCAAGACTCTAACAAACATAGTACCGAGGCGCACGAGCTCGAAAGATGCTAATCGACGTAACTTGATGAACGCAGCACTTCTCGTTTGGTCTCGAGCATCTCGAGCCACGGCGGATCGAAACTAGCCGAAACTACTTCCTGGCGAACTATAGCCGGAAACAAATTGACAACTTTACCACATGTTCGTTAGCGCGAGGTGGAGTCTGATGGATTGACCTGTTAGCTATACGTGTACTCGGAAGTACTTTGATCCGCAGTTATTAGGCTGGAAGAAGTTTCGGGGTAAGAGAGAAAATGGGAAATAAAGGGAGAGGGGGAGAAAGAGAGAGAGAGAGAGAGAGAGAGAGAGAGATAGAGAGAAATAGAGAGAGAGAGAGAGATGTATAGACTGAAATAAATTGTATTATTCATAGTTGAACAAAAAGATAGCAAGCTATCGTGATTAAGCAATTGCTTACCAAAACATTACAAAAGCATATTAATGAAGTACAAAAAGATTACATAACTAAGCGAACCGCGCAACTTAGAATTAAATAAACTTAAGGCCTTAGGCCGCTCTAGGATTTTCCAAAACCGATTTCAGATGGTCTTTTATTATATTATTTGAAAAGGAACATGTACTATAAATTGCTATAATAGAAGCTACTAGAAGCGTCACCGTCATTCTAGATTCAGTTTAGCTTCGGCTTTTGCCTAGTACGCATCGTGAATATTCTACAGTTCCAAAATGTCATCGTATCAAAAAGGTTATTATAACACATCTGAAAAACGCCAAAAGCCACGGACGAGATCTTTCCATGGTAATCAGTTTACTGACAAAGATGCAAGTGAAAACGTTCGCGTGAATCGTAAAGCTCGTAAAGAGGAAATGCAAGCTTCAAATGAGTTGCATGAGGAAGAGGAAGGACTGTTGTACGGTGCTGGAATTGCTGATTAATGGGTAAGACACTTTATCATTTGATTAAACACATTTGACTTTGAAGTTTTTCATTTGTGAAACTTTAAACGTGTTTTTCTGGAAACGACATTTTTTCAATTTGCAGGAATCATAACTCAAAAACTAATTTATGAATCATCTTCAAATTTGGAAAACGTTTACATAATATAATTTATTAAAACATGAACCTAAAGTTGGAAAGATTAGTTTGCTTAAAACATATTGATTATTGCAAAATGTCGGGGGGAAAAATGCTATAAATCGATCATTTTTTTTCAAACACGTTCCAACATTCAATTCTCGATTTTTTTTTCAAAATGTAGGTTCATATTCTTTAAAAAACATCTCAAGAATGTATAAAAATTCGTTGGACTATTTCAGATGCGAATTGCAAGCTGCACAATTCCCGCAAATCGACAACGACGATGAGGACACGCCAAGGGACACAGCGGATTACACCTTAATTAATGCATGAAATAAATTGAAAAAATTATCAGAGATGTATGAAAATATAAATAAATTATTGTCAGAGTTGCGGAAATTTCCTTTTTTTTTCACAATAAAAAAAATCCAAAAAATCATCTAATTTTCAGTCTCCTAAAGTGTCCTGAATGGGTGCTCAAAATTAAAAAAAAATCTAAAAAAAACGCCTTGGTGAGACCACTACGTTTAGGTGATCGTAAGAAATAGAAATCCAATTCTCGTGTGCACCGAAAGATTTCCAATTTATCTAGACACGAGGTCGCTTTGGTCTCATTTCTCTTCCGATGCACACGTGATCTGATCTTTCGACCTATTCTTCCGCGCTCGCGAAATCGACAGACGTTGCACGGTCGTCTGTCGAGACTGCACAGTGAACATTGGAGAACTTGGGGCTATTCTGTCCTCGCGCAGTCCCACGTGCAACTTCCTGTCAACTGATATTTTCTATATACGCAGTTGTGTTCCCTTAAAGTCCTCGCGTGAATGCCGATAACAGCGATGCGCTTACAATGTTACGTACGCCTCACTTTGGCTTCGACAATCGATCTTTTATCGAGACGTCCCGCAAAAGATCTTCCCGACTTGCCATACACGCGTCACCGTTCTATCGATAAACGGGTGGATATTGTGTGCACGCGAGAATCCAACATGGCCGAAATGTCGTACACGTGAATGGCACGGTCGAAGATGAAGTGAGCTGGCTGGACGATGACGACCATAGTTGTCGCTGGATGATAACGTTATCCGCGTAATTCCATCGTCGTCAATCTTCCACACGCGTTATTATGACAATAGGACAAGGGGAAGACATCGCGGCAATATTGTCACGTACTCACACCCTGGCTAGTCCTCTTCGAGGCCACCAATGTAGATATCTTAAATCTGAGAATCCTTGTAAAAAAATGTTGTCTCGTTAAAATGAATTTGACATATGATTAGGTTGATGTGAATCGACGATGATATCTCGCAGCTTTTGTTTGCTTTCTATCATTACTTTGACATCTAAGTGACTAATTTTTTATCAAAGGACTGTAGCTTTTCTATCAATTGCATAAATATCAAGATTCTGAGATTTTATTGAAGAGCTTCTTACCGATATTTTGATATTTAATTGGATAGCTTCTTATGGAGATTTTAATATTTTATATGTGCTGGTGCAGTTATGCCTTTAATCCAATACTACACGGTACTGTAATACGATTCATTTTAATTACATATAAAAAATTATTTGAAAATTATCCACATATATAAGGAGCTAATCCATCAGATCGTAGATATGAATTATAAATGAAAATTGCAATGAATATTTAGTTTGATTATCTTAACATTGTACAATAATTCCAAACCTTCATTTATTTAAATATATTTAATTGAATATTTCGTCATCAAGGTTTTCATATTTAGATTTTGATGTTGCGGTTATGCCTTTAACCCAGTACAGTACGGGACTGTTATACTATTAATTTCAGCTGTATATAAAAAATAATTAAAAAATTGTAAATACCGAAAATCAATGGATTAAATTGTAGATATTAATTATATTTGCAAATTGCAATCAATATTAATTTCGGTAATTATAAATTGTATAATTATTCGAAATTTCCATTTACACAAATACATTTAATTTAATAGCTTCTCATTGAGGTTTTAATATTCAATTTGTAAGGGAGAAGTTATGCCTCTAATCCAATACCACACGGTACTGTTTATCGATATCACAATTTTAATTATATATAAAAAATTATCAGAAAATTATAGATATATAACAGTAATGAATTTGTCCTCGTTCCGTTTTTTTCCAAAACCATCCAACCGTATAAATAAATGAACAAAGTATGTTATCGGTAAAAAAAAGTATGTATGTGTATACAATAAATGCCAGGTCTGTAAATATGAAACCGGAATTTGCCCATAGATGGCCCGAGCTGTCAATGTAGTTACCGTCAAGTTGTGTTATTGGCGTTATTTGCTTTGTTGACACCTGGCAAGGATTTTTAACTCACAACAACACAAGTTTCATACCCCAACATAGTTTGTTAAAGCGTTGAACATGTCGAATTTTGTGCCTGGAAATTACGATTTGCGGACAGCATTAATTTTCTGTTACCATTTGAAGAAAACTACTGCAGAATCGCATCGAATGCTTGTCGAAGCTTACGGTGAGCATGCTCTTGGAAAATCACAGTGCTTTGAGTGGTTTAAAAATTCAAAAGTGGCGATTTTGACGTGAGAAACGAGGAACGTGGGAGGCCACCGAAAAAGTTTGAAGACAGCGAATTGCAAGCATTGTTGGATGAGGATGACAATGAAACTGTTAATACTGGACGCTACTGACAACAAATGATCGATTTCAATCAAGCTTTGCGTGAATAACGACCAGAATACCGAAAAAGGCAACAAAAAGTGATTTTGCTTCATGATAATGAACCATCACACACAGCAAAACTGGTCAAGGAAACGATTGAGACGTTTAGATGGGAAATACTTTCGCATGCGGCTTACTCACCAGACTTGGCTCCGTCCGATTATCACTTATTCGCATCGATGGGACACGCACTTGCTGAGCAGCGCTTCACTTCTTACGAAAATGTACGAAAATGGCTCGATGACTGGTTTGCCTCAAAAGAGCAACAGTTTTTTTGGTATGGCATTCACAAATTGCCAGACAAGTGGGAAAATTGTATAGCTAGCAATGGGCAATACTTCGAATAAAATATTTTTCATCATTTTCATACAATGAACGTGCATCTATACAAAAATCCCGGTTTCATATTTACATACCTGGTATATTGATGTACGTATATAACAATTATGATTGCGTTCACAAACCTCCATAATTTTCAATTTCTCTAACATCATGGTTATTAATTACCAGAAACATACCCTTAACCTACAATTATACAATCCGGTAGATGAGGCCAGAAAAAGAAGAATACACCTATCTATTCATTCCACGTAAAAATGAACCGGGATCGTTGGAGACAAAGCTCTGGGTCATTGATTTCGATGACACTGATAAATAACGTAAAGTAATCGACTAAAAAAACGACCATTAAAAAGACCCCATCCTCTTCAGAAGGTCCGTCATCCCTCCTGCTCACAATCTAAGATGTTCTGCTGAAAATAAAACGAATACTTCGAAATATTGTTGACCCAGTGTATATGTTTCTTGAGAAAAATCTTGACTCTCGTAAATTCTCCAGTGGCAGTACAAGCCATCAAGATCGTTAAAGCTTTACATCTTGGAAAATCGTAATCCTGAATGATTTTTTTTCCCCGACTTAGGTCGAGTAGGGTCGTTTTCGATAGATTCGCTTCGTCAAGGGATAGGGCGGAACGTACAATTAAGGCGAGGATACAAATACAGACCCACACAAGTGCGTATAGTATGTATAGGAATTGGATCGTATATAGGGCAGTGAGGGAGTGAGCGAAAGCCAATATTAGTACGTGGCTGACGTTGAGTCAGCTCCCTGTCCCAATAGTAATAGAGACATGACCTATATATCCATCGTTCTATTCAGCCACGCAAACTAGCGGCAATTCCTTTGATACCCGTGACTCCGATATAGCCTTAAACAAGCTTGTATCCAGCACCCTATTAATCACGATTTTTCGTCTCTTTTTTTTCTATCACCTTTTCAGGTACAACGTCATTTTTATGATTCTCACTTACTTCCTGCCGATCGGATCCATGACGTTTACTTATGCCAGGGTGGGCCTGGAGCTGTGGGGATCGCAGAGCATCGGCGAAGCGACGCAGAGACAGCTGGACAACATCAGAAGCAAGAGAAGGGTAGGTCTCGACCATATTCATTGTAACCGTGTTTAAACTTTTTAAATTTAGGGAAATATATGTTTTCGCGCCATACTATATTTTAGATTTCTATGGGTATTGTGGATATTCTGAATTATCGCAGCGAAGTGTTCTGGGAAATAATTGCAAGGCTTGAGGAAAGTATCATTTTGGGATCAAAAATTGAACGACTTGAATTGAGTTATTGATTACATTTATAAACTTTCATTAGCATCTATTTGATTTACAAAGTTTACGTACAATTTAATTTTTACGTTAATTTTTCATTTCATTTTCAATGTACAATTGAATTTTGGAACGAATCAACTCACGAGTATAAAAGACGAAAAAAAAAATCAATTTTATTGCATTCAAGCAATGAAAATTTCATTACACTTATCACAATTAGTTTCTATGCAGCCGAAATAAATGTTTTTTTTTATACGTATAACAAGAATGAAGAATATTATTTTGTTAAAATAGTTTTAAAACATGATTACATTTTTTCATTGATCGTCCAACTGCTATAACAAAAGACATCCACCAATTAAAAAAAAAACACAAATTTATTCGTTACTAGCTTCCGTCCGCGGCTTCGGCCGCGTGGAATTAGGCCCATAGAAACTTTATTACCAGTTGCACCCCTTATAAGAGGTCGTTTTAAAAAATCCTAAAATATGCGTCTCGATATGTGTTTTGAAAAAAAAATTACACCGAGTTTCACGTTGATACACGCTAAGAATGCAATTTTCCCTACAAGCCTTTACATCCAAGCTCATCCTTTTAGGGGTTGATTTACGGAAAATCCTTTCTCAGTGCACTTTTACGCGCTTTAAGAAACAAATCTTCCGAATTGCATCGAGATAAAAGCAGGGAATTTGATTTCCTCATAAAACTTCAATACCCCGTTGCACCCCTAATTAGGGATTGTTATAAAAAATTCTAAAATATGCGTTTTATTATTTGTTTTGAAGAATATTTATACCAAGTTTCGAATTGATACGCGCAACGAATACAATTTCCCATACAAAATTTTACACCCCATATCACCCCCTTAAGAGTTGATTTTCGAAAAATCCTTTCTCAGTGCACCGCTAAAACTTCTAAGGAACATATCTTCCAAGTTTCAAGTTGATGCACGCAAGGAATGCAATGTTCCATACAAACTTTGACACCCCATTCCACCCCCTTAAGGGGTTACACCACCCTGAGAGGCTAGAATAAGACTCGGTATTCCTGAATATTTGGTAGCTAAACTAATGCATATTTTTCATTTCTATCTTTGTACTCTTTTAGTACATGTTTTCAGCTTCTTACATGTATTTTTTTAATCTAAACATATTGATAATTGGCGGAGATACACGCTTCCGCGCGCGTCAAGTTTTTTTTTCCACCTTCAATCTGCGGGAATCCTAATGGCCTCACGGTTCATCTGAAACATAAAAGAATGAAAATATTTTGTTAAGTAAGGATAAATACACGGCGCTACATAGGATTTTCTGGAAAAGAAAAAAAATGGATTTTTGGTATCACGCAGAAATTTATGTTTGTTTTTCGCATAAAATGTCTACTTAAAAACATTGATTAAACGAAAACGGTTAAAATTAGAAAAAAATCCTACCTACGGATTGAGATCATTATGTTACAAATGTGTGGTATAAATTTCAAATCAATCGGTATAGCTGTTGTTGAATTACATTTCCTGCAAATTCGAAAAATGTCGTTTCGAGGAAAACGCGTTTAACGTTTTGACGCGGCTTCAACAGTAAAAAAAAAACATTGAAAATTTGTGGCATACCTTTTATAGTTAATCGGCGATTCCTGCTCTATATTGGAGTCCTTTCTCAGCAAATTGCTGGTCCTCGAGAGAAGCTTGACCTTCTCCGAGCTGTTCTGGCCTCTTTTGTAGTTTTTTGAGCGCGTTTTTCAGCAAGCGATTTACGGGGCTCGTCTTCTTAATTGCACATGTCATAACAATTACTTCCGATGATTATGTTTAATACATGTAATATTAATAAAATATTACTATTGCCATCATTATAAATACATGTAGCCATATAAGTACCTATTTCAACTACTTTCTACCACTGAAACTTATTTACCGTGCGATTTTCCATATCATAGCGTTTATGATTTCATTCTCCACCACTGAAATTCGCCCTCATTTCAAGACCTGTATGTAAGACCGTGAATCGGACCTTCCAAAAAGAAATCTATACTCAGATACCAGTTTCATAGAAGCGAAGGGAGAATCTATCTAAGCGCTGCACAGTGCGGTAAAAAATTAATATCTTTGTTAATATTGTAGGTACAGACTTTGCATTCAGCTTAAAATTTTATTTAAGGTTCAAACTATGAGAAAAGAATTAAACCAAAAAATCGATCTTTCGAAAATTTCAGGGTGGTGTAACCCCTTATGAGTTGATTTTCTAAAAATCCTTTCTCAGTGAACCGCTAAAACTTCTAAGGCACATATCTTCCAAATCTTATCTTTCTATCTTCAGCGGCTTAGGCTGTGCGTTGTCTATATGTCAGTCAGTCAGTCACGGAGCTGTTTTATATCTATAGATTACCCTCGAGCTGTGACAACTCCAAGAGGGAAATGATTTTTTTTTTCATACGTGTCCAATGACGACCCCTATGTTTAGTCAGGATGCATGACAGTAAATTCGTCGTCAGCCAAAATACAATGCAGTGCAATGCATCATATCGCAGATGTGTGGTAGTAATTTAGAAAAGTGTTTCGTCGTGCTTGGAAAGGACGACAAGAGTTGAAGGACTTTGTCTTTCCGGTCTAGGTCGGTCCTCTAGGCGACAGGTTATTTGACATTCAACCCATGTGTGCATATGAACATATACGTGCATCCATATTTATGTTGCGCAAGCTACGAAAGTTTTCACGAACAGATCGATGGCGAGAACGTTTCTTCGCCAGGAAACAGCATGCATAATGAAGTTTCTGATTTTTCGTGAATTAAATTTATCAAGTATCGTCGACAAAGTGATGGATTCGCGGTTGTTAATTATCCCCGATAGTCCGCAGATACGTTCCAAGTAAATACAAAAGATATTGCTTAGGTGTCTACGGCGGCAGATGTTACGGGGAGGTACGTACATAAATTCGCACGTCACTCACAGATATTAATAGGCACTTACACACGTATCTTCATGGAGTAGCATCCGAGGATCGGAGCACTGGGAGACCCGTCTCGGGACCTCGCATGAGCAGTCAAGGACAGTCGTATGGATATTCATGGATGACGACTTGTATGAACCCCGCCGAAAACTTGAAACTATCGCCCGGAAGGCTTGAGACCGATAATATCCACTCACTAATAGTTTTGGGTACTGTGCACCTGATTTGAGAATGTATGAGGGAGCGACAACGAAGATATAAAAATTTCATCATCCGTGGTCCTTTTTCATTTTTTGAGGATTTATTGTGGATTAGTTGAGGTTGATGGCGTGATGGCGTGATGGCGCATCAACGGGTGATGGCGTGATATGTTCCCCTCTCCCATACCTCTCTTTCTACCATTTAATGCACCCGCGTGCGATGCTTAGTTATCCAGATCTTTCGTTTGCCCAATTTACCCACTGCTCAACATGCCCCTCCCTACCCTTCGTTACGCAAATGCGAATTATGAACGACGACCGATTGGAATCTTGTAGTTCACGTGTTCAGAAGCCCCGAGGCTGCTGGAGCCCGGCCAGTACAAGCACAAGTCCGACCATCCCTAGATGCAAACATTAATGTATATTCTCCTCCTTCCCGATAGATTTCCCTTCACTTGTACAACTGCAAACATAAATATCATACTCTCGTGCTTCTCGATACGTTTCCAAGCCCTGCGGAGCTTCGTGCCCTGGTGCGATCGTGCTCGAATACTAATTACTCGAGCGAAACTTGTTTCCGATCGACGGAGCACGATCTGGGCTTCAGGATTACACGGCAAACCAGTGTGTATACATAAAGGAACTTGTGGGCACTGGTCCACCTGTGTCTTTGCGAACGGTTCGGTTGGGTCGGATACTTTCCAGCAGGGCCCGATATTCAACGCACTGCCGGTTGTGGATTGCAATATGAAACGAATCAGTGTTTTGTCAGGTCGAGGAATGTGTCCTATTTCAACCTTGGTATTCTCACCATAAATCCAACATGGCATATGAACTCAAAACAAAGTGAAAAAAAACAAAGACAATAAAAAACAACAATTAAAAGTATGTTTCCTTCAGTATTTAGGTCCACTACAACGAAGCTTCCCTGCAAAGCAATGTTAGCAGTAGAAGCATCAGGGATGTAGGCATAAAGATTGCTGGAGTTGCTAAGTGGCATAAAGAAGAACTTATGCTAAGTGGGAATAAAGTAGCTGGAAGACAGCCACAAAGGACTGGTCCTGGGAAAAGTAGCTGACACTGAGGACCACGCCCTCAACGCGCAGCGTCTGGCACTGTGCCTTGCGAGCGTCAATTTTTGAAAACTTCAAATTCGCTTATCTTTTTATCGTGTGAGCCGATTGTGATGAAATAAAAACTAAATGTTAATTCAAATTAAACCTTCTATTTTTCTGCAAACTCCATTCAGATTGGGTCAGTCGTTTTTACGTGATGCTCCTACAAACAAACAGAAAAGAATAACGCTAGATCGATTAGGATCAAATTCGCATTTCGTTTTTAACTCGGACAGTCTTTTTACGCGGATCGTATCATCGGAAACTTCGAGATCAGGTCTCTGTCATCGAGAGCCCTCGATCACTCGGTAAGAACATATCGAGTATTTGCTTGTCCGAGAAGTTATTGTAATCCGTGAAACTCGAATTGGTCGTTGCTTCCGGCATCCGCACGACGGATTGTTAGAGACGAAATTTCAATTAGTATACAGCCGGCGAAGGAACAGGATAGGAAGAGGAGTGGAGCTGAAGGGCTGGTAAAGATGTCTCATAGCCAAAGGATGCCCCCGACACATGGCGCACCACTTGCCATCCTTGTAAGCGAGGAGTTTGCTGCACTGGGAATTTTCGACCCTCTGCTCAACGGGGAGTGGAGGCGTTAGGCCCTGCCATAACTTGTAATTAGGGATAGTCCATTACCATCCAGGGCATGCTTACGCAAAGCCCAATGAGCCAAATCTTTGGAATGAACCGTTGATGTTTACTATCCCGAACTGGATGCAGTATTTTTATCCTGATGGTTCATCAATGCGCAGAGAAAAAAGGATCACTTCGATCAATGAAATTGTTCATACACACCAACGAAATATTAAAATATAATACGAAAGTATTTTGTTGTTGCGGGTATTCTTTGATTCGATGTAAAAAATTATTTAAAAAATAACTTAATGTTCCATGTTTCGAATAAGTAATTCGTTGGCATCCCCCAATGAGGGATTTAGGCAGTCCAAGTTTTTTTCCTTTGCTCGAGAGAGTCCTTGCAATTATGTTTCTCTCTCGGCAAAATTTATAGAGTATATCCGGGGTCTTTGGTCACAGTTTTTTTCAAGGATCCGTCAAAATAAAAGTACAAACGTTTCTTTACTTATCTCTGTTTGTAATTAAATTTTAAACATTTAACTTTAAGGTAATTTACAAAAATAAAACAAATTTTGATGAGATCACCCTTGGAATTAGTGTTTTTTTAAAGGGGTCACACCACCCTAACAGGCAAGAATAAGATTCAGTATTCATGAATATTTTGTAGCTAAACTAATCTATATTTTTTATTTTTATCTTTACACGCTTTTAGTACATGTTTTCAGCTTCTTAAATGTATTTTTTAAATATAAGAATATTGATAATTGGCGGAGATACACGCCTCCGCACGCGTCAAGTTTTTTTTTCCACCTTCAATCTGCGGGAATCCTAATGGCCTCACGGTTCATCTGAAACATAAAAGAAGCAAATATTTTATTGAGTTAGGTTAAATACACGGCGCTACATAGGATTTTCTGAAAAAAAATGGATTTTTGGTAACACGCAGTAAGTTATGTTTGTTTTTCATATATAATTTCTACTCAAAAACATTGATTAAACAAAAACGGTTAACATTAGAAAAAAAAATCTTACGTACGGATTTCGAGAAAATCGCGTTTAAAGTTTTGACACGGCTTCAACAGTAAAAAACATTGAAAATTTATGACATACTTTGTTGTATATTTAATCGGTGATTCCTGATCCATATTGGGATCCTTTCTGAGCAAGTTGCTGGTCCTCGAGAGATAATCTTGACCTTCTCCTAGCTATTCTAGCCTCTTTTGTAGTTTCTTGCGCGCGTTTTTCAGCAAGCGATATACGGTGCTCGTCTTCGTCATTACACATGTCGTAACAATTACTTCCGATGGTTATGTTTAATACGTGTAATATTAATAAAATATTACTATAAACATCGTTATAAATACATGTAGCGATGAAAGTAGCTATTTCAATTACTTTCATACCACTGAAACTTATTTTCGGTGCGATTTTCCATATCATGGCGTTTATGCTTTCGTTACAGTTTTGGTTATATCCTCCTAAACCTCCAATTGACAGTGGAATCGGAGCTGCCAAGAAGAAATCTGTGCTCGGGTACTAGTTTCACAGAAGCGAAGGGTGAATCTATCTAAGGGAAGGTGCACAGTGCGGTAGAATTTTTTTTATATCTTTGATAATATTGTAAGTAGCGACTTCGCATTCTGCTTAAAATTTTCTGTAAGATTCAAACTATGAGAAAAAAATTAAAACAAAAAATCGTTTTCTCAAAAATTTCAGGGTGGTGCAACCCCTTAAGCAGTAACAGGCAACACCTAGTGAATGGTTCTATGAAATATTTGTACTGGCTATCTCTCACTTATGGGCAATTCCCCCGCAATTAGCCGAATGGGTGAAAAGAACTGTAATGTCTAATTGTGAAATTTAAATTAGCCATACCATTTTCAACTGGGGGTGTGAAAGTTGGCAACTATTCACGTTCACTTCAAATATTAGGAGTTGACGCATCGATATGTTTTGATCAAAAAATTCCAGACAGCAGTTGGCTATTATCCAGACTAGGTGGAAAATAATCAAAATTATTGACCGTTTCGTTTCCGAAAAAATAATCACGAAAAAGATGAGATTTCAACGAAAGTTAGAAGCGTGAAGTTGTGCGATAGGCATTCAGGGTAATACTTCATAGGAAACCAATGTGGCTACCTAGGCAATTATTTCGTGTGTAGCACCAATTCGAGCACAGACTCTATCAAAGTTCTTATATCTGACGCACAATTGCCCCTATATGTTATTTCTTACGAGGGAAACTTTTCCCCACTATTCTAACAAGACCACGTTAACTGACTCATACCACTTGTTTTGTGCTACTGCTGCTGAAGTATCGAAGTACATGCGAAGTTCCAGCGATTTTAGGGATCTGTAGCCGCAAGAAATCTTCATGATATCGTCGTGTCTGTCCGTCTGTCACAGCTCAGAAGCTCTTTACTTTTGTACCCCTTCGGTTTAAAAATTCACTCAACAGAAAGTTTCACTTTAAAAGTGCTTGCTGCTAATCAACGCTGACCATGATAACAAAATTCAAAATAGTGGAATTGTCGAACGCGTTACGTGTCTAGTCGAGTTAGCGTTCAATGTAAATTGGTTTTTGCGAATCATTGAATATCACACTGACCGGAAAATTCTTTTGACATTAACTAAATGCGTCTATTACATTTTTTTCATATATAATAAATAGATTTTTCGTGAAATCAATTTTTTTCTATTGTACTCCATTATTAAAATTATTTATTTTAAATATATTTATTTATGAAAATCAAGATCTATTTAATATGGTCTAATAAGTAAATATTTTATTTATTCCTAATAAATCTGTAATTTGGTTTCATCTGGTAGTATAAGATAAAAGAGACAGACGGAAAAATGGTCGATTTAGTCTCTCAAAAATTTCATGGGTTTGTTTTCATTAGAAGACTGTTGTAACATTCTGCAGTTGAGGAAAAGGGTTAATCTCTCTATACATAAATAGTCGCAAAAAAAAGAAAAATTATTTAACTTTTTTTGACCGCACTTTTATGTCATGAACCTATATTCATTTCTCACATTCATGCGATAGATCGTGTTTTATCTTTATTTATTTAACTTGAATGTAATCCTTATTTATTTAAGTTTAATATATTTAATATTTTAAAAGAATAGCTTGAACAAATAAAAAAAATATTTGAACGAACTTGGCAATGAAAAAACCCATTTGATTTAAATAGATCCTATTTAAATTAATTTTTTTTTTTTGACAATGATGATTGCAATTTTTCTCCGCCTTGTTGCAAATCTACAAGTCCTTCAGCAGCGAAACCCTAACTGGTATCATTGGACCATAATGTTCATGAAATACGAACGACGTCGCGTGCGCGGTTTCGTCTTTCCACGTTGTTAAACGAAACCGTAAAAGCGAATGGCCGAGGAGAATTGGCCAAAACTCATGCTCTCTCAGCACGAAACAAATCATCGTAAAAATTAGCACGAAGTCGTTATTTTAATGCAAATTTTAGCGGAGTTCCGTATCGATCTTTACTCCGGCAAGGCGCTGAGTCACGTATACAACCAAGGTATAATATTAGTTGCTTTGGAAAATGGAAGGTAGCTTGATAACGGGTTCTTCGATATCAGGACTTCCGTCGACCCAGATCGCAGTTACATTGTAAACTCCCCGTTGACGGATTACCTGCTTTTCTCGAGGGTGGACTTACCCATACCTTGATGGCCCTGTTGAAACTACAGCAGGCCGAACGACGTACTAAATTTTTCATCACATCTTCGGATCGAATCGAAACGATAAGCAGCAACTCCATCCACGAAGGGGCCTGCCAAAAATGAAAACTGATCAATCAAGCACTGGAAGGAGGTTTCTGATTAACTGGTCTGCATAAGCTCGACGTTTCTCCAGACGTAGGGTAGGAAGGGGCATGTTGAGCAGGTTTGGAATTACCGCCCTGTAATTCCTCAACAGTCTGCCTTATAAAAATGAAACCTACTTTGGTCAATGGGCAATTTATCTGGGAAAAAGATTGTAGACGAAATTCCTCTTATCCTTATTGTTTCACAGGTAATCGCTCTCAAATGACTAAGGCCATTCTTGCTCAACCTGCCCCGATAGTGGTATAAGTTAAGTACGACTATGAGGTAAGTTGGGCAAAGTAAGAATTGCATTTAAAAAATCAGACGTATGCAACGTGATTTTGGTACAATGCAGTAATGATCCAACAGTTGCTTGTTCATTGGTTTGGTTTTGAAACATTAACATTAATTGCAATGAACTTTGAAACATTTTTTCTCATACAATGGGAGAAAAAATCTTTAGATTACGTTTTTTTTACTTTTGGGTGCAAAAATAATGAAACGTCTCGTGCGCCGCATGGCAACGGGCGATGGCGTGATGTGTTCCACTCCACCATAACTCTCTTTCCGCCAATTGATGCACCCGCGTGCGGTGCTTAGTTTTCCAGATATTTCAATTGCCCAACTTACCCGACTGCTCAACATACCCCTCCCTACCGTACACACGTTCAACTTGAAATTTTTCACAAGAACCTCTCCTTAAGGGGGGCACTCCCTATAAAACGCCAAATCTTAGTCGATTTTCATAATTTTTTTTTAGGGTAAGAAATGTATATACATTTTCAGGGTCATAGGTACTTTTTATTACATAATTCTAGTTTTGAAAAAGATTTTTTATTTATTAAGAAAAGTGTAAAATGTCGGAGATATAACCATTCGTCGTGAAGCTGTCCGGAAAGGAGGCCGAATGCGGTGTACACTTCAGCACCTAGTAGAATTATCTGAAACAGTCGGCGCAAAAAAATTGATTAGTATATACATGTGGTCACTTGACGAAATAATAGTATTGGAAAAATAATGATAATTGGCTAAAGGGGAGGCCTTAGAACAAAAAAGTTAATTTTTTCGGAAAAAAAATCAAACTTTGACCCATTAAAAACATGTTTATTTTGATAATTTTAAGTCGGCTTTAAGTTCATCAATTAGACATAAGTATCATTAAAACGTGTGCCAAATATGAGCTTGATCGGTCAAATAATTTTTGAGTAATCGTGTGCACCGATTTTCAACTCATTGAAAAAAAATGTTTCGAGATAATCGCGTTTAAAGTTTCGGCAAGGAAAAAACCTATGATTCTGTGACTTACCGACTAGTCAGCTATTCCAGCGCGATATAATACCCCTTCAGCTTCCTCGTAATTCTCATTTTTGCGTATTACGAATATTGATTATTGAATAGACGATTCACCTCTCCACATGGTGACTATACCTGCGCGCAGGGCTCCCAAATGGAACAGAGATGAGTCATGCTCAAAGGTTCTCGGAACGTCATTTTTGAGAATTTACCAAAATCACCAACTGCATCGTATTCAACAGGTTTCAAACTATAAACTTAGGCAATTAAAAAAAATGCATTTTTTTTCGGCCTCTATAGGGAGTGCCCCCCTTAATCGTCCAGATCTTGATGCTCTTTCCTCGAACGTAACGTGCTCGAACTTCTTGAAATTTCAAAGTCGAGCTTTTCTGCGTCGAAAAAAATAATCGCTTCTAAAATTCGTCGGCGAAAAGCTCGACTCTCATTAATTCGCCAAAGAATTCAAATATCGCAAAAGCGATTGGGCCAATATTTTACGCAAACTTACACGCAAGATAAAAAAAAAGGAAGCCGAGATGAACAACAGCGAGTGAAAATTAGGTTAAGGCCTTGGGCCACCCTAGGATTTTTCAAAAACCGACTTTTTTTTGTTAAAAATGTACCTTAGTACCTCTAAAATTATATTCCAAAAGACTATGGGTTTGAAAAATCTCTAAGTATTCGATTTTCGAATTCTAGCGCAACCCTTCATGTCGTGACTTTCTACTAACTTTAAACGCGTTTATCTCAAAACTACATTTTTCAAGTCGGCCGGACTCACAACTATAAAAAATCTCAACCGTTTCACTTGAAATTTTAACTGTATATTTAGAATTACATTTTCTGAGGCACTACGTACGATTTTTTAAATTATATTGCATAGTTCCTTTTTTATAAACAATTTTCTGACGATTTTCTCATGGCATTTTATACTTTTTGTTTTAGAAATGCGCCATTTTGGAAAAAACAATATATCAAAAAAATCCTACGTACTTCTAAAGCTATTCTTATATAGTATCGAAAAAACTTTAGTGTCTCATCATAACTCAAAAATTATAGGAGCTGTTGGTCCGGCCGTTGACCTTCCAGAAATAAAGGCATCATCGGAAAAATGCTGCACAGTGGCCATTTTGACATGTATCGCTGTGAAAAAATAATTTTGTATAGTCAATTACGTATATAATAAAACCCCTATTTTGTAATTCCGATTTATTTTATGGTTTTGCTGAAAAAAAAATCACAAAATATGCCATTTTTCGGCCTCTAGAGTGGCCTAAGGCCTTAATTATTCTTCCGAGCAGCGTGGACAGTAATGGATTGTTTCCGGCCGAGTTGTACAAAGCGGTCACCGATACGTCCCTTCAGTGCGTAATTCATAAAGACTCGTGCGAAAGCTTAATAATGAAACTAAACATCGCTGGATACTGTTAAAACGTAACTGCCATAAATATGCGCAAGTTTAAACGAATTGGCGCGTATCTTTGAACGCGCTTGATACTTTTGTACACTTACTTTGCATATAATAACGTAAAAGCTTGCACCCCCTGTTGTAAATGAGGGTGGAATAAAATTTGCGACGTCTCGTCGAAAATACAACCCCCCTCTCTCGCTCCAATAAAATTTCTCTCGTTTTCCTTTTTGCAGCTGCCAGAAAGTCCGCTGACGTTTTTTTTTTTTTTTTTTTTCTTAACATCACTTTCCTTCGAAAAATATGCTAATTCTTCGCTTCGATTTGGCACGCTTTTCCACAGGCTCGAAATTCGAAAACACGCTCCGGCACTGCGAACTTCTTCACTCAACTCTTATTTTCCTCTGGACGTGCAGAATATACACACAATTTCGTACACAATTTTCTGATATACAAGCACCGAGCTCGAGAAGTTTTGAAACTCTTCTAGTGCGCGCCAGCTGTGCAGGCAACATCTCGACGGCTCGATTAAAAGCAGATTTCTTTTCAGACGCAAAGAAAGATGGCTCTGTATCAAGAAAAGAAATATAAAGTAAAAAAAAAGCAAATGAAAAGAAAAACCACAGTTTGAATACGCAAATGAATAGAAAAACGCAAATAGCAAAGAAGAAAATGGTAAAAAAAATGTACCATGAGCGCTATTAATTGTGAGATTCGTTCTTGTGACAAGTTTTCCCACTCATTTTGGGGCTGAGTTGAAATTCCAAATTTCGAATGCTCCGACGGATTAAAATTCATAATTTTAATGTTTCGGAACTACAAGTTTCGTAAAGATCATGGCAAAAAGTATACACAGTTGACTGTAAATGATGTAGAACGGTACGAGTAGCGATAGAAAAAGGCTACAAACATGATTTCTAACACGAGATAATTTTCAGAAATAGTATGATGAAGATCAACGCTTTATTTGAACGACCAGTAATACGACATACAAAACTCCGAATATGTAATATTAAGCATGCCACAAAAATCCGAAATTTTTATTATAGAAAACGAGCTATCTCAGAAAGTTCAAATATAATAAAAGCTAATAAGAGATTCGTCAGGTTCACGAAAGTTTTGGACTCCCGAAATCATAGTATCGATCATCCAATTTGCAAAAACTAAAGTTTAGATAGTGTAGATTACCGTTTGCGTTAGATAATATAGGTTACCGTTTCCCTTTAAATTACGTAATAATACTTAGATGTATTGATCCTGTTAAAAAAAAAGTCAAATTCGCTTACCGCCACGACCAACATCAACGGCAACTTTAGTCTGGGGTATATATCCACCCCAGACGATCTTGTGAACGGTTCTGCCTAACAAACCGCGATCAACTGATGCCACAGTTGGCCTGCCCTGACAGCCAGGTAGTGAAACTAAATTGTGATCACGGTCCCCAGTCGAAAATGGCGATTTATAGCTTAGGAGCGCACTTTTAAAGTCGACTGGGGTGTGTTTCTACCCCGTACAAAAGTTCAAGGGGTAAAAGTAATATTTTTTCGACAAACGCAAAAGCACCCACGCCAACAATGCAAAAAGAGATAAAACAATAATAGAAATCGAAAAACGAGGTCTCTGTGTAAAAAAATATATATGTCAATGAAAATTTTCTGTATAAAGTACACAAGCATTTGCGCATAGAAAAAATGAATAGAAAAGGATTGAAAACATCATGCCTGCTCACATAGACACATCTGCATGACTGCAGAGAGAGAAAGAAAGGAAGAGAGAGAGAGAGAGAGAGAGAGAGAGAGAGGGATGGAGAGATGGCACTAATGGAAACTTGCAAGTCTCGCCGGAGATTCGGAATGAGTAGCATTTTTCGTAGATGACGCTCGATGAGAGACTTGACGGGACTTTTTATGAAAGTCCTCCGATTTATGTTTTCAAGATCCGCGTTGCAATCGTGGAGGATCATCGCGTTAAGTTTTTTTCCAACCAAATATAAAATATATGAGTTTAGATGATATATATTACCATTTGCGCCTAAATTACGTGATAATCCGTATAATTTATATTGATTCTGGTAGAAAAAAAAGTAACATTCACTTGCCGTCACGAAACATCAACGGTAACTTTAGACTGAGGTAGTTACCCACCGCGGACGCTCTTGAGAACCGTTTTGCCTGACAACCAACGAGCAACTGATGCCACTGGCAGCCTACTCTTACAGCCAGGTAGTGAAACTAAATTGTGATCACGGTCCCCGGTCGAAAATGGCGATTTATAGCTTAGGAGCGCACTTTTGAAGTCGACTGGGGTGTGTTTCTACCCCGTACAAAAGTTCAAGGGTTAAAAGTAATATTTTTCGACGAATGCAAAGGCACCCACGCCAACAATGCAAAAAGAGACAAAACAATAATAGAAATCGAAAAACAAGGTCTCTGTTTAAAAAAATATATATGTCAATGAAGATTTTCTGTAAAAAGTACACAAGCATTTCCGCATAGAAAAAATGAATAGAAAAGGATTGAAAGCATCATGCCTGCTCTCATACACACATCTGTATGACTGCAGAGAGAGAAAGAAATGGAGAGAGAGCGAGAGAAAGAGAGTAATAGCCTTGACTTATGAGGTCGATGCGTACATTATACTACACGTAATATTATGGCGCTCTGCAAAAGCTACACTGCAAACTTTCATCCCCTATGTGAAACTTGGCGTGTCTGACCGATGTTGACTGAATCCACTGTCTATGTTTTCCTTCTAAGCACCCAAGAATCTCGTATACTCGTGTTGTCTCACCATTCTCCGCGTAACTCGATTATCCTCAGATCTGAACTTTCGCAAAAACTTTTCTCCGTGCAAGTTTTCCGAGGCATATTAAAAGGAATCTGGTCCGGTCACGCCCCCGTGAACCTTCGCTTCGAGCTTTAAGCCAGTACTAACTCGCGAAGCACATAATTACTGCATGGTATTGGCGAGAGTCACCATCCCATTCTCTCTTGAATAATATTAAAATGCATTTCATTTTTTAATATTTTTCAAATTGCCCGTTGTTTTTTGACCCTCAAATTAGATTGAACTTAAAAATCATTGAGTGTAATTTCGTATCGGCTGACTGGGGTTTACGACATTAAAAATTGTTTCAAATGTACTGATTTGGGTTTCTATTCGTTGCTTGTAAGGGGAAAAAAGTTTTGTGGTGTCAGAGTTTTCGATTGTTCTTTTTGTAATATATTTTTTTTGACTCACAATAATTACAGTTAATTGACAAAAGTTCTGCAATTATCGATAAAGATTAACTATCTTTACGTTTTTCAGTTTTATTTTTTTTGTATTCATTTCTTAATCCTTGATTTGTGTGGTTTGGAATATTTTATATTTTTTTTTAATCTTTAATCGGTAGTTTTTATTAATGGTGATACGCTTTCATCAATGTTTATCAACATTTATGCATTTTGCACTCTTTTTTATTGACTTTTAGCAATCTTTCACTCTTTTCTATTAACTTTTATCCATTTTTCACTCTTTTTTATTAAATGTTATCCATCTTTCAGTCCTGTATATTTACATTTATCTATCTTTCACTTGTTAAAATTTACTTGTAGCCATTTTTCACTCTTTTTTATCATCTTTTAGCCATTTTTTAACTCTTTTTTAATAACTTTCAGCTATTCCTTACTCTTTATTTATCAACCCTTATCCATTCTGTAATAATGAAAAAAAATTCTGACATTTAAGTACTTTTTTAAAATTACGAAATCCAACGAATCTCTCGCCATGCAATCAAAAATCGTGTTCTTCATCGAAGCTACTCAAATACTGTCCTTTTGCTTGTTCTTTAGTCTGATCTTTTACCGAGTAATTCCGCGATCAAGAGCATCCTACAACCTTGCACGAATTCATCGAATTGCATAAACGCCATCGCGACGAGTATATTATTTCCGGAAAAGCATAATTTCAAAATCGCTCAAGGAGAAAAAGCGTGAAAGAGGAGGCGAATTGTACATCGTACATTAGGAGAGCGGAAGTATGCACGGTCGAATTGAAAGAGGTCGCGTACGCTTTCCAACCGCGATAATAATTGACCGCAAATTTACCCCGATCTCTAATGCGATCGCACAATGGTCAAGGCTGCTACGGGAAAGCGGTGTTTCAAGTGTGAAGTACGTTTCCGCTCGGGACCACAAAGTACTTAAGTACGCTCAAGGTACCAAGCCCGGACTAGTAGAAATGTCCGATTAATTTGAACAAAAGAACGTCCGCGAACTCGATATTCGCGCAGCTAAATCAACCGGAGCGTGGACTGCCTCATATTGTCTCCGAAAACTGGACGGGGGGGGGGAGGTGGGGGTTGTAGGATCATTACGCGATTTAAAATAAATCCCACGAAACATTAGAAGGTTGTGAGGATTTAGGACAAAGGTCCGCGTGCTCGATTCAATTCTAAGGTCTCTCAACTGAATTTCCTTTTTGCGCTACCACAATCGCATCGTGGCGCAATTTGCACCGCTTGCTTAATTTTATACTGAATCTGCGCAACCGGAAATGCATTTTCCGAGGGAATCGAGTTTTTTTTTAATTCTACGTTTGCTGCAGCTTGTTACCTTATTCTATCCCGTACTTGCAGCTCTTGCCTCGTTCCGTTTCGCGTATCGTTTTTTTGTATCAGCTCCAATTTTAGGCAACAATGATGAGGAACACTCGCTTAAAAAGAAATTCCGTGGACACAGTCTTGCCGAAGATAATAACTTCACCGATTTTCCAAGGCCGCTGACACAATTTTTTCAAGCTATTACAATTGAATCGACCTCGTTTTTTTTTTAGAATTCAATTTTGGGATATCAGTTCTGAAGAACTTCGAGTAGATTCGACGATAAAAATTTTGGAAAAATTACTTTTGATGAAAATAACTTGTAGTAAATGTCTTTGTCGAAAATTACTGGTTACTTTTTATTTGCCATTTTATCTACGATTAACGATATTATCAAGTCAAGTACTTTTCAAGCCAAACTTGAAATGATAATCTAAAAAGAAACCCAAACATGGTCGTTTTTAATTATTCAATATATTCAGAGACATTAAATGTTGAACCCAAATTTCGCGAATGATTTTGTAAAAATGTATAGTGGTGGATTAATTTAATTATCAAGTTTTACTCAAAATTTACCCAATTTTTCTAAAAACTTACCCAGTTCTTCTAAAAATGTACCCATTTGTTCTAAAAATTTACCCAACTTTTTTAAAAATCAACCCAACTTTTCTGAAAATGTACACATTTTTTCTAAAAACCTGCACAATTTTTTTTTTCATTTACACCATTTTTCTAAAATTTTACACATTTTTTCTAAAAATTTACACCATTTTTCTAAAAATCTACACAATTTTTCTAACAATTTATACAATTTTTGTCGAAATGTACACAATTTTTCTAAAAATTTACACAATATTTATTTCTAAAAAAATATATAATTCTCCAGCGCACATTTAAACACGACTAACAAAAATGAGACCCAGTTTTTAGCAACAACAAAAAATTGAAAAAGAGACTCCAATCTTCAACTCTCGTTTGTCGAAAATCCTTTTTTTTTCTTCCATCTCATCAAGCAGTGAAAATGAAAAGTCTTGCAGGCTGCAAAGATTTTACGAAAAGTGAATTTCTCGTTGAGGACCAGCAGCTGTGACACGACGAGAATCCGTCAGCTTGGAAAATACTTTTTGAGATTCCGCATTCATTAATTCTACTCCTGTCGAATGTTCAAAGCTCTTCGCATAATTCTTACAATCAGTGAGCAAGAGGCGGGGTAAAAGCTTAAGAGAATAGTTATAAACGCGAAACGAGTAAAGCTCTCCACGAAGTTTCAAAGAAAGATTTCCAGGCGCTTACGTGCATGCGCGCGGTTTCCGATGCCTTGAAAAATGATATGGGTGAGCCTGTTATTATTTATTTCCCAACGCTCGTGATGCGATTTTTCACGATGCTACAGAAGACTGTTAATCCATTAACTGCTTCGCGCACGCTCCGGGCATAGGCCTCAACAATGTGCTTTCGAAATTTACGACTGCAATAAACGAACGACACGCGAAACACAAAAATACCTGGCGCGTTTCATTCGAGACCGCACAGAAATACGAAACGTGCGAATTCTTTCTTCCTCGTCTTGGTGATTCTGATCGATTTTCCCTGTCGTGTTTCTTCGCGATGGGAATCAACACGTTTTCGCTTATCGATCTTCTTTGCGTCTCTGGTACTTCGAAACTTATCGCTTATTTTCAATAAAGATGAATAAAAGTTTTTTAAACATTTTTTTTTCGTCATTGAGTGAGATTACTTTCCATCGCAGTGGAAAAAAAAACGTATAAAAGAGGAAGAAAAAATATTTTCAAATCTCCCAAAAAGTAAAGAATTCAGCAGCTATGAGGTTCTGAAAAAATTGTTCGAGCATGTGGCCAAATTATAAATTTTGAATATTCAAAAGTGTTTTTAAAGTAGTTTGGGACTTTTTGGAAATGCTCACTTTTGATATTCCCTCGCAGATTATTACGAAGGTAAAAAACAAAAGAGAGAGCAAATTGGGGGATGAAAAATGATTTAAAAAAAAAGAATATTGATAGTCTTTTTACTGTAAGGAATTCATTTTTTATTTTGTCAAATTTTTGTTCCAAAGGTTCCCAATACGATTTTTTATTTCTCTCAGCAAATTCAGAATGGACAGAAGGCCGGATTATTTCCGTTTTTTTTTTACTGTCAGAAAGCTAGAAGAATTCGACACGAGCAGGAGGTCGTGAAAAAAAAATAAATCATTAAGTTTCTTCGACACAGTAGTTTAAAGTGCTCTTTGCTTTAGGTGTCAGCCAAAATAATGGCGAAACTCTTTGGTGAAAAATGAATGCTATGACGCGACGACGAATACGAGCAAGACGACGACGACAACGACGACGACGACGATTACGGCGATGCTCAAACTTGCTCCTCGTCCGTTTTCTCAAATGGAAGGAACGAGCTAGAAAAAAAAAACGAGGGAGATAATGTGAGGAGGGACGACTATGATGACAGGAATCACCGTGGAAGAAGCCGCAATTTGCATTCAACCGTACAGCCTCCCATTTCTACTGCCTTAACTCGTATTACGAGCCATATGCTGTAATCTACGACGCATCAGAGTTTGGCGTTTCACAAATGTTACAATAAAATGTTACGGTCGTGTCTTTGTAAATATAAAATTCAGTGAGACTTTTTTTCACAAATAAACAATGATTTTTTAGATAAATAATTATTATGGCATTTTTATAATAAAATAATTATTACGATGATTGCAAATGATTACTAATATTACGTACATTGGGAAGCGTCAATATCTCGATAAAATAATCAAATCTTCGATTATTTCTACCTCGAAGAAAATCATTTCCGCAATTGATCGTGTGAAAATTGATTATCGAGATTCTATTCTAAATATATTCATACAACTCTTGCGAGGATCCCAACCCTTAACAGTCCTTATTTTTTATTTGACCGCAAGCCTTTTTCTGCATAACAATCATAAACGATTTATAAAATTTTTTAAGGTATTACTGGATGGACCGTTGGGCATAAAGTTAGTCCGAAAAGGGCGGATCGTGGATTTACAATTCTAGATCATGTCGTACATGTTTAGCCTTACAAATAGCTAATTTAATAATAAATTAATACTTAGAAATGTTAATTTTCCACTTTTAATAATCATTGAAGTCAAATTCGACGATATCGGCGTGTGCTTCACTGAGGTTTTGTCAGTGACTGTACATCTCTTTCAACTGTTCAACAAAAAAATTTCTCAATTTTTAAATTCGTTTAATATATTCAGATCATCTTATTATTATCAATAATTGTCTAAAAAATCACTATATATTGAGTTTTCCAATGATTGCTATTAAGGCCTTAGGCCACTCCAGAGGCAAAAAAGGGCATATTTTGTGATTTTTTTTCAGCTAAACCATAGAATATATCGGAATTACAGAATAGGAGGTTTATTATACACATAATCGACTATACAAAATTATTTTTTCACAGCGATACATGTAAAAATGGCGACTGTGCAGAATTTTTCCAATGACGCCTTTATTTCTGGAAGGTCAACGGCCGGACCAACAGCTCCTATAATTTTTGAGTTACGATGAGACACTAAAGTTTTTTCGATTATATATAAAAATAGCTATATAAGTACGTAAGATTTTTTTTGATATATTGTTTTTTGTCCAAATGGTGCATTTCTAAAACAAAAGTATAAAATGCCATGAGAAAATCGTCAGAAAATTGTTTACAAAAAAGGAACTATGCAATATAATAAAAGAACCTGCGTAGTATCTCAGAAAATATAATTCTAAATATACAGTTAAAATTTTAAGTGAATCAGTTGAAATTTGTTTGAGTTATGAGTCCGGCCGACGTGAAAAATGTAGTTTTGAGTTAAACGCGTTTAAAGTTAGTAGAATGTCACGACATGAATCAAGAGGGGTTACGCTAGAATTCGAAAATCGAGTACTTAGAGATTTTTCAAACCCATAATCTTTTGGAGTATAATTTTATAGATAATATATACATTTTTAACAAAAAAAAAATCGATTTTTGGTCATTCCTAGAGTAGCCTAAGGCCTTAATATATCGTTAAAAAAAAGGCGATATTCCTCAATACTTTAATTCATTTCTCGACAATTACTCAGTCGATTTATTTGAAACTTAGCACAATCAATCGCTTAATTCTAAATCTTAATGATATAATATTTTCAAAATTTACGGCGATTTAGTTCCATTCGTTTTGCAACCATTAACGTCTGCAGAAGCTGTTTTCCCATAAACGGCCGTGTTAAATTCATATATTTATGACTACTAAATTCTAAAATAATCAATGTATTATTATTCTATCAAGAACTATCATTCCTCAAATTTTCAAAAATTTTGGCAATTTTTTAATATCCATCCAGTAATATCTTAAATAATTTCTCTAATTGAAATTATCATAATTAATTTCTGATCTTGCATTGCTATGTTTTTCGGAATACCTCCTTCAGTCTTTTGGCGGTAGTGTCTTTTGGCCGGTGTCTTCGAAAAATTATACGGAAATGAGCGGTAGCTTAAAACGATATTTGATAAGTTGGCCGAATCCTGTTTCTGTCTGACTGAGCACTGAGCTTTACTACTTGGTCCACGAGTATCCTTTATTTTCGTGCGCTTCCACTGCTCTCGTAAAATCAAACGGGACCCGATAACACAAATGGCGCCATGATTCACGAGAGGAAATCTCTCGTGCTTACCCCTCGGAAAACCCCGAGACAATGACGTAATCAACTACGAATGCAATCGTTTGTTGTATTTTCCGAAGTTCGTTAATTGAATTCTCGCAACATTCCCAAGAGTTCAAGTGCTTCGCCTACTAAAAAAACAAGCCCTGACGAGTTCCATTTTATGTTTCCAATGGACACCTCGAAACTTTGGCTACCTTAAGTTTCAACAATTCTTGTTAAAAAACATAAACATCGCGCCCAGACCAAATGAAATGGATATTTTTGTCGAAAAAGATACATGAGTTTTTTATCGAAAAATGGAACTGTTTTTTTATTCTAATTATTGTACTTAATGTTGGGTCAAAAACGATAAATGATAAAAATCAAAATATTTATTATACAAAAACGCAATCGATTGATGCTCAAGGACAGCGATGTTTTTAACTTTTTGAATACCGCAAAGGGGAAAATAAAATTTGTTCCTTTTTTCGGTATACGAGCATGCACAGTTTGGATTTGAAGTAATGTCTGGAAGGCTGCCAAAATATTTTGCAAATCGTTCCAGCTAACACTATAGCTGTTTCAAAAATGGCTTGCACACGAATGTAGCCAGACTTAACGGAAATTGGAAAAACAGGTCTGCAGCATCCGCAGTCCTGTACTGCATAAGCAAACGTACCAAGGTACCAATGAAAATACATCATTTTTACGGAAAGAATATTTATACTGAAGACTCGCCTTAAACAGAAAAAAATAATAATGCTATATTTTGGAAAGACTTTGCAGACAGATCGAGAGAGTTTAAGAATCAAAATGATGACTAAGTTTGCTAGAATTTTCAGGGGCACGCAAAATTGTTAAGATTTTTTTTTCATGAAATTGCATATTGATTATTTAAAAAAACGCACGAAGCACCCTGGGCATACTTCTATTATATTTCTAGTCAGCTTGATAGAATAGTCGTCGAGACTCCAACCCAAGTGGGGCAGTCATATTACCGCCAGTGCAATTCACTGGATAGTGGCCTCAAGAAATCTATAATGCACATTGCCGAGAGTTATTCCATTAAAGATATATGTACGATTTTATTTGTATCACTTATATGGGGAATTTCATTTCACAGAAATCCTTGTTTTTTTGTCGAACTCTTGACATATTTCAATAGTGATCAACCCTTAAAATCTACTGCCACAAGGATGTTGTGCAAATTGTTATTAACTCAGTTATACCAATTTAAAATCCATAAACTCGTGCGTAATAAAGTTCTATCGATTCCCCACCCATGGACAACAGCTAATGTACAAATATTTGTTTTTCCGTCAATTCTTTTTTTAATTTTGTTGCTTTGTAATATCCTCTTGAAAAAATATCGTGAAGATTGTCAAAGTGGGTAAAATATTTCATTTTGCCAAAAATTGCAATCTATCACCAAAAAGTCCACTTGTGTGCGAAATTTATTAGACAATTATGATAAATTATAACTTACCATGGCATTGATTAGTATGAGATAGTTATTATATATATTTTTTTATCGTAGATTCCATTGCATAAGGGATTCCATTGCATTTTATCGTAGATTCCATTGCATAGACCCCCCCCCTTATTACATTTCCGCCATATTCCACCTCCAACTATATTCCAGATAGTTACTATATCATTTATTAATACTAAATATTAATTATATAATGAAGATTATATTAAGATTATATTTAAGATTATATTAATCTTAATATAATCTTAAGTTATAATTCCCTTATAATAGAGGAATAAATATAATATTAAGATTATATTTATTCCTCTATTCGTCATTATGATGATTATTATGATGATGATTATTATCATTATTGTTGCTGTTCTCTGGAATAGTATATTTCAACTGATTAATGTAAATTATATTTTGATTGAATTTCAAGTAATTAAAAAATAATAATATAAATTAAATTCTAATTATATTAAATTGTAATATAAATGTTATGTTTTAACTTATTAATATAAAAAATGGACGAATGTTCATTATTGTACACATGTGACGGTTGCAATTGTACAACATCTGCGCGAATACAATATTTTCTTTTTTTTAAACAACCCAAATATCAAAGCTAACAAAATTGCTTTATTTCCAGCATTAATTTGTCGAGTTTTCGTTATACGAGAGCAAATATTTCTCACCGAGTCAGCGAAGTAACAAAAGATTGGAAGGAAAGTTGTTTCGTCGGGGGTGAAAAGTCCGATATATATATGTCATCGAAGCCTCCGTATTTTCAATTACGTCGATGTCGTATTCCCATAGATCCTCGAAACGTGGGAATACAACTGGGGAAACACATACGTGCGTTTGTGCATTCTCACATGCCCTGTAACACACCCGGACGTTTGCTTTTCGAGTCTCGCATTCGTTCGCACTGATTTGGTTAGTGGTTACTGGTGCGTAACTCTAACCAGATTCAATAACGAATTCCGGTGGATCATATACGACCTTTTGCCAGTGCCATGAAAAGCCACCTCTCTTCCGGCACAACGAGCTCCCATACGAGAGTTTCACAGAACGTATACACGCACACTTTGGCCATCCTCTTTCTCACTTGTGGTATGACAATCGATTAATGTTAAATTAACACTACCGAAAACTATAATAACGAGTATACGCTGCTCGCTTATCATTTCATCGCTCACGATCGTTTGGTCGATTTTTTTAAATCGATTAAGATTTGAGAGAAGGAATTCTTTGGGTGGGGGAATTTTTCAATTGATGGGAAATTTCGTTTAGTTGGTGAGATCTGCACCTTTTAATCTATTACTTATTGTCAAGCTGACGTTTAGCTTGTAGTGCGTTTGGATTAACGAGTCTGCAGAAGCTTGAGGCCCAAAACAGAGGTCGATGTTCGGTATTTTTTTCGGATGAAAATATTGGGATGACGAGGTCAGGATTTTACACACAATTAAGACATAATCTTGCCAAGATCGAGCTTTTTACATTAAAAAATATTAATTAAAAATAAATTTTTACATTAAAAAATATTAATTAAAAATATTCGATCGGAAAAATAACTTGAATTATTTGCTATTAACAAATGGATAAACGTATCAAAAAATTATCCGATCATACGATGAAAAATGTTATAAACTGTGCTGTGGCTGATTTCGAATTGAATCGAACAAATGGTTTTTTAGGATACGACTCACACTTTTCCACAAAACATAGATTTGAAAAAAATGCAAAAGGAGAAAGAGTAAATCGCAGCGGAGCGGATCGACGTAGTGCAGTAGGCGATTTGCCCCCTCACAAAAATCGTCATAACTCGATCGACTTATGGAATTTTTACAAAATATTTGTTGCAAATAAAAGTTAAGACCTTAGGCTGTGAAAGTATGCAATAGATAAAAATTGTATTTGTGAAATTTCAAACTTATGCAGACCCCTCAATTGCCTAGATATTATTCGTGATAGAAGGCAGGGAAACCCACTTGAACGGAGGACGAGCGGAAATTCATGAATCAGGAATGCGTTCACGAATCAAGCCAATGGGACTGACCGAGCTAACCTAGTTTTGGTTATACCAGTTCCCGAAGCTATTAATATTCGATACAATTAGCAATAGTCGTTTCGAAGTATGGAACATTAATAGTTTGTATTTGTTCTAGAATATCACTACTATGAATAGTCGATGATCGCAACTATGGACTATTCCTATACGGACCAATAAACCTCAATTCAGAGGATGTCGATTTTTTTTTACTTTTTGATACGTCTAATGAAAATGCGAATGCAAAATTTCCTGAAATTCCACCAGATCAATTTCGAGAAAAAAAAAATCAAATGTGGGCAATTTAGCACAGCTTCTTGTGGAAAATCATGAATGAATCGTTAATTAATACAGTTTTAAGGGCAGATATAAGTTTTAAGGGAGAGATACAATCCCAGGCAAATAGTAGCGGAACATTAAAATTCTCAAATATACGTTCTAGATAACGTAAAGTAAAACCAATGGTAAGAGGCATATGTAGACGAAGCATCATATTCCCGGTTTAAAGTTTATTTGGGCAAAATTCGAAAATAAGCAAAACTTCAGTACGTTGCAATTAATTGTTCTACAATTATATAGTGGATAATTCTAATGTTTTCCAAAAAGTTTCTTTATCAATCATAAATGACCCTTTATTGTTTATATTGGGTGAAGTAAAAAGTTCTGAGCGTTTTCCGCTAGATGTCTTTAGTGAGCCATATCTCACGATGTATAAATCGCATCGGGTCATACTATACGGCGATTTAAAGGTAACATTACGCTTCAAAAAAAGTTCTTTGACAAATTTGTGTTTGGTGAAGCCAGTTGTGTGTTATAGCGTTCCAAAATGGAGGTAAAAAAAGAGAAAATTCGATACCTTCTTCAGTACCACTACAACCAAGGTGAAAAGGCGAACCAGGCAGCCAAGAAAATTTGTGCTGTTTATGGAGCCAGTACAGTATCGAATGCAACGTCGAAAATGTCGATAAAATCATGGAAATCGTCGAGTCGGACCGGCATGTGAGCACTTATTCCATTACTCAGGAACTGAAGATTAGCCAGAAAAACGTTTGGAACCATTTGCATAAGTCTGGTCTCAAGAAGAAGCTCGATGTATGGGTGCCACACGAATTGACGTAAAAGAACCTTTTGGACCGAATTGATGCCTGCGAATCTTTGCTGAAAAGTAACGAAATCGACCCAATTTTGAAGCGGATGGTGACTGGCGATGAAAAATGGGTCGTATACGAGCACAACAGCCGAAAAAGATCGTGGTCCAATCGCGGTGAGCCGGCCCAAACGATCGCCAAGCCCGGATTAACGGCCAAGAAGCTTTTGCTGTGTGTTTGGTGGGATTGGAAGGGAATCATCCACTATGAGCTGCTCCCATCGGGCCAAACACTCAATTCGGACCTCCACTGTCAACAACTGACCAGATTGAAGCAGGCGATCGACCAGAAGCGGCCAGAATTGGCCAATAGGAAGGGTGTTGTGTATTGGCCAATAGGAAGGGTGTTGTGTTCCATCAAGATTTTTTTCTCTGTTTCGACGATACAAATATCGGGAAAAGAAATCTTTTGGGCTCGAGTCACACATATTTTAATCAACGAAAATGGCAGATTGTTATTGTTAAACTTTCGAAACTACAATCGAAAGACCAATTTGGTGAATATGCTCGCGAATTTGCCCACAAATTTTCGAAAAATAATCTTTTTCGCCGTAAATATTACAATAATAATATTAGAAATATTACGTAACACCCACAAAGTACCTAGAACTTTGCAGATCCATCAGCAGATCACACTTGCATAGTTAAGGTGCTCATAAAAATTGTGAATTATTATTTAAAAATAGCTAAAAGCCAGAACTCTTCTCAAATATATCAAGCAATACTGGAACTATAATTTACCACGTAAAAGACCTCATACCTATGCATCAGCAGATCATATTTGAATAGTTGAGTCGCTGATAAAAATTGTTTACAATTATTTGGCAACAGTTAGAAGCCAGAACCCCTTTCAAATACATCAAACAATACAAATTACAATACCTTTTTAAGAACTGACTGGATAGATCGACCAGAGTGCGACCACCGCGATTGAATTTGGATGTGTGACCATGAAGGGTTAATACTCACATACATAATTTATGAATTAAATATATTTAAATATTATAATTATAAATATAAATATATAACATAATTTATATATTTTAATTTATAATCTATATATATTTGTATTTAATTTTGAAAAAATAACATTTATATTTAAATTCATAAATATAATATTTATAAATAACAATTACAAAAAATCTAAAACATTTCGTACGATTTTTTCATGCCGCTTTTCTTCCTCACATCCAAAATCAATAAAACGTTTTACAGCAACGTATGCAAAAATACCGCGAATTAAAATTGTCACAATTGTCCATTCCGGGCGCGAATTTTGCACACAATCTTAGAATAAAGTAATGATGCATCCAGTTTTCATCGCGATCGTCGTACTTTTCCGAGACACCCGAGACGATCGGCATAATTGCGATGATAATTCAGGCCACGATCGATGTAACGACTTCGAAACAATCGAGAACCGGAACGACTGCAAATACTGGAATTGGAAAGCTCCAATTATTTGTTTTACTCGCGAACTCGGTGCTCAGGAGCGCTCATACTCCAAGCGCGCAAGGTTAAATATCACCGAGGATCCAATTTTCTTTAAGGGGGGCGGGGGCGGGGGCAGGAGTTCTATAGGATATCGAAGGCACGCGGTCCGCTCAGCCACGTTGAAATGAGAACTGGTCTCCTCAGTTAATGGTCGCTTATAATTGCGCCCTAAGTGTCGTTCCGAAGGGTCCGGCAAAGATGGAGGAATCGTGCCGGGAAATGTGCGGAATATACCCGATAATCGGAATCTACGAAGCTCTCGCGAGTTATCATTAACGGAGTTCAATTGCTTCGCCCCCTCCCCCATCCCCCCGCCCCGACCCGACGCTTCATTCCCTCGTGCCATCTTCGATCTTTCGTGAGATCGTCCGGAACAAACAAAATAAGGAAAAAACAAAACGAGCAGAGTTAACGAATTAAAAGTGTATGGTCGAAAAGCGGGCGAAGCATTTAAGAAGCGGGAGAGACATTTTTCCTCATTTTTATGCTCTCCTTTTCAAGAAGCCAAAGAGCTTTTGTTGGTGAATTTTCTCCGTTTGTTTTGTTTCGTGTATATGCACTATGGAATTGCTGATCCGACAATTTTCTGCATTGTCGTACTTTTAATTGTCGTATCGATCTTTTTTTGATGAATACCAACCAAGCAATTTTTGGGATGGTAGGAATAAGGTTTGATAAATTTTGTGTCGCTAAAACGAGCATACGATGATAATAATAGTAATAATAATAATTGTAGTAATTTATAATAATAAATGTTAAGGGAGAAATAAAAATAAACGACAAAAATAATAATAATGATCTTAGTACTCCAAAATGAAACTGTAATATAATAATACTTAATACAATAAATTAATTTAATATGATGGTAATAATCAGTAACACTGAAACCAGGAGTAGCATTGAAAATATTCAACAAAACTAGAATACTAATAATAATAATCATAATAAGAATGAATTCATTACTTGAAAACGAATATGTAAGAAGCCTTATTGTAGGCCCAAGCAGTAAATTTTTAATCAGTTCATTAATTGACTAAAAAGTAATTGCAATTAAATTAATTGCATATTAACTTTGCAGATATCAGATACGACGTGTTTGTTTGGGTTTTGTAGGCTTACGCAGCGCCCTATACAATAATCAGTTCTAATTGTTGGTTTTTAATCAAATCAAACCAAAAAGATTGAACATTGATTAGTTTCTAATTGTGGAAAGATACGATTAACAATTGATTAATTGTTAATTACGCCTACAGCAATTAACAATGAATTAATTGTTAATCGTGAGTTTTCACAATTACGATTAATTAATTGTTAATTGTTATAGTCGTGATTAACAATTAATTAATTGTTAATCTTTAATTACCTTAGCAATTAAATTTTGCCCAACACTGGTCTCAAGCTACGGTAGAGTAAAAGAAAAATCCCCATAGCGCGTGGCAATATGTAGAATCAGCTGAGCATTGAGCGTTGAACTTTTGTTTGATTTTATACTTCGATCACCGCTGCACAATTGTCTGTGCGGACCACTCGTATACTTTAAGCCCGTTTCCTAAGTCGGAGTTGTAATATGTCATGTGGCTAAACTTGGTTCATCTTTAAACATCTTTGTGATTGTATTTGGAAAACGAAATGGTCGATAAGTTTTCTTTATCTCATCTGGATAATAAACCCTCGTGGGCTGATATATTTCTATATTTTTATGAAAAGCTAATATTTTTTAATATCATTTTATGAATATTCAATTTTTTTCAAATCTTGTTATGATAATATTATATTTTTCCAATCTTTTTACAATTTCATATTTAAAAAGACTTTCTATCAAAATTGCATGTCTTTTATGTTTTTTACGAAAAGTGAATTATTTCAATAAAAATATATGGACACGGAATATAAAAAGCACAGGGGTAGCCTCATCATCTGATCCCATTGCTACAGGCCAACCGTGAAAAGTTGTTCATTTTTATATCAAATACGAGTCCGGAAAAGCTCCTTAAAATGTCACGCTCATACATTATCGTTCTTCTCGCCGGCTATAAATTTTAATAAATCCCTTCGAAAGAGGCATTCGTACGAGAGCTACCTCAACTCGTTCGAAACCCTTTGAGGAATATTCCATCTCGATAAACACATCTTACATTCTTTCCCACAGGGCTCGCACGTTGTTTTATGGCAGAAATGCGTAAAGCTAATTTCACGGGGATACGAAGCCTTATATTTTTCTTTCCCCCTTCAACCCCGAGGTTTGACGTTGATACAAGATTTTCGCGTCACCTTCCGAGCCCGGATAGAGCTGCGAATCGAGTAGTCGGCCGGCTCGTATATAACGGGGATTCTCGTTTATTTCAAGGGTACAGTATAGAGCTCGAGGAGCTCGTTCGGATCCTCCGAGCATAGCCAAAAAGGATACCAAGGACATTCGCTCGATTCTCTTTTCTCCTTCTCCCTTTCTCGCTCTCTTTTTTTCTCTCTCTCTCTCTCTCTCTCTACCTCTCTGTCGCTCCGTATCTGTGATCAATGGTATAAGAAGTTGGACAAACTCCAAGGGGTGATATCAAACATCCGCGCGAGCTCGTGACCCGCCCGTTCTTCCTGCTTGCTCTCGAGAACCAGAGCGATCCTCGGAGCATTGTCATTGCTCGAATGGGAAAAAAGTTCTATAGTCAGAGGGGTGGTTAGATAAGTAGAAGAAAGAAGGAAAAGGTGGGATCTGTCTTCGACTACGGTACTCGCACCTTCTGCCACGTGATATGAGAGCTCGATGACGAAAGCGTGATTCTTACCTTTTGGATTATAGATAAATGGAATACGTCCATAAAGAATAATTATGTACAGGTAGAAATAGAAATAAATATAGATGGATACATGGAGAGATAGATAGATAGATAGATAGATAGATAGATAGATAGATAGATAGATAGATAGATAGATAGATAGATAGATAGATGGATACAGTAGTGGAATTAATTCTGGACACTGAACATTTTTGAAATTTCTTACTTTGTAATTCGCACTTTGTTTGGGTTTGTTTGTTTAATTTTAAAAAAATTGAAACATTTACACAACATGTGCAAATAAAGTAGAAACATTATAGATTAAAATAAAAAAATTACAGTCTCGTTTCGATGTAGCAGAATATACATTTTCTGCGTAAATATAAAAAACAGCAAATTTCTATTAAAAGTGGTCAGAATTCATTCGAATAGTGTACATTGATAGATAGATAGATTGGTGGCTGGATGAATAAGTAGACACACAGAAAGATAGATAGACAAATGGATACGTTTATGATAAGATTAAGCATCAATATTAATGATTAAGATAGATAGGCAAATACATTTACGGATTTTGAATCTTATATCCAAAAGTATGATTTTCACATTATATTCAACCAATCTAAAACATATTTTTCTTCTTTAGGACGTTGCAAAGCGAGCGAAATAATTTTGAATGTACACAGCCATACACACACGCACACTCATCTATATACTAAAAATTAGATAGCGAACTCAAAAATGAAGATAATTGAATTTCGCGAGTGGCGTTTTAAAGATGACAAGTTCACCTTTATTTTGCTTTTTTAGAAAATTCTCTACGATTTTTTTTCGCCCCGGTACGCACTTTTGAACATGGCTATTTTTCGGCTATTGTTTGGCCGTCGAAAATTAACTGCAAAGTTTGTGGAAAATTTTTTCCCCGGTTTTTTCCATGGTAAACTTAAAAAAGATATCAAAAGCTACATTTTTATTTTTTAGAAAGTCTCGTACGATTTCTTCTCGCCTCAGTATTGCATTTTTAGCTAAAAACGACATGTTTTAGAAAAAAAAGACGTCATCGAAGAACTATAGGGTTTCAGAGGAAATGTTAAGAGGGTAAAAAGTTGCGTGGGCTCATACCGGAGTGGCTGGATTTTTTGCAGAATTTTTTTATAGATTTTTTTACCATTTTTGGTTCGAGCTTTGATGTGTGGGGAGGCTCCACTTGGGAATTATGGGATCTAGGACAATATATTAAGAAAGGAAATTTGTTTATATTTTCATTTTCTATTAAATACAATTTTTCTAGATGTTTTTAAAATTTTTTAATTTTCATTCTTTCACTTTATTTTTCAATAATAAAATAAAACATCTAGTAAAATTGTAGTTAATAGAAAATGAAAATATAAACAAATTTCGTCTCTCAATACAATATATGATCCTAGACCCCATAATTTCCAAGTGGAGCCTCTCCACTCATCAAAGTTCCAACCAAAAATGGTAAAAAAAAATGTTCGAAAAAAATCCTGAAAAAATTCTAGCCACTCCAGTGTGAACCCATGCAACTTTTTAGCCTCTTGATATTTCTTCTGAAACTCTACAGTTCTTCGATGACGCCTTTTTTTTCTAAAACGTGTCTTTTTTAGCTAAAAATGTAATACTGGGGCAAAAAAAATTATACGAGACTTTCTAATAAAAGAAAATATACATTTCGATATTCTTTTTAAGTTTAGCATGGAAAAATCAGAGGAAAAAATGTTCCACAAGCTGTGTAATTAATTTTGGATGGCCAAAGAATAGCTGAAAAATGGCCACGTTCAAAAGTGCGTACCGGGGCGAAAAAAAATTGTAGAAAATTTGCTAAAGAAGAAAAATAAAGGTCAACTTACCCTTTTTAAAACGCCACTTGAGAAATTCAATTATCTTTATTTTTGACTCCGCTATCTCACTTTTAGTGCGGTAAAAAAATTCAACTAGTGCATGCATACTTTTGGCTGGCAGTGTACATATTCAAAAGATATTTTTTTTTCACGATATACTAATATCAGCAATATAACTGAAATTTTCTCGTAGGACAAAGAACTCAACATTTATTCGTCTCGATTTAAGGGGCCAGTCCACTTTGAAAATTTCAAAAAATCGATTTTTTTTTTACTGTTTTCGAAAGTACATACATTCAGAAATATTGTGTCACAATTTTATGAAAATCCGAGCTCTCTAAGTATTTTTTTTTTACCTGAACGTCAGAACCTCATTTCGTCTACCTGAGCGTATAGCGCGCTCGGCCGACCCATCGGCCACAAACATCCTCCTGCGCTTTCTGAGGAAGTACAGGAAGTTTTAAAACCTATTTACGAGGATCTTACCAAAACAGAACTGCTCGAAAGGTGTTTAGGTGGCCATACGCAAAACAATAATGAAAGTTTTAACAACTGCGTATGGAATATGGCACCTAAACACATGTTTAACGGCAAAAAAATCGTAGACATTGCCTACAAAGTTGCCGCGTGTGTCTTAAATGAAGGATTTAGTCCAGTGCTTAAAATCATGGAAATAATGGGCGTCAAACTGAGCCCGATCGCCATCGGATTCGCTGACAATCGCGATGACGCGCGTGTTCGCTCTGCGAACCGCCGCAGTTCTGAGTGCTCAAAAGAGACCAGAACTAAACGAAAGCAAGCAAGACTTGAAGAAATCGACGATGATGAGCAATCAGAAGGGATTTTCTACGGTGCAGGAATTGCCGATTGAGTTTAGGTAAGAGTTTTTCATAGTATAAACTTCAAACGCGTTTTTCTCGAAACAACGTTTTCAAAATCTAGCTCCATCGTATCTCTAAAACTAATAAAACGATTCTCTTGAAATTTGAACCACATATTGTAAACATGATTCGCAACAAGATGACCCTCGATGGTTTTAAAATTTTGATTTTTACTCTTTTTTTTGCGAAAAACTGCGAAAAAAACGCGTTTTTTTTACTTTTTTCGTTTTTCATCTGCCATTTTTTTAATTTTATGATAAAACTTTATATCCGAGGGTCATTTTGTAGCTGGTGTCATACTGAATCTAATGGACTTTGATTTTTTTGTTTCAGACACGCCGTTGCCGAGTTGTGATGGAGCTACCTAGCCCACCTATTTTTGAGGCGTTACGTTAAACTATAGTTTTTGTACTTAAAAATGAATAAAAATGAATTAAACATTTTTTTTATGTATTTCAAGACTTTATTTATCAAGCCCAACAACTTTTATATTCATATCTTTTATAAAATCATCAAAAAAAAAATCGTGAAAATAGCCTTTTTTTCGTGGCTCCAAAGTGGACTGGCCCCTTAATACCTCCAATGCATACGAGCGGTTATTCATTTTTTAATGTTTATTTTCTCGTGAAAAAGAAATTGGAAAGCAATCAATATTAGATGAACTTTAATACGAAATACATAATATCATAAATTAGGATATATACGAGTATTAATTCTGGATTTTTTTCTGAGGCAACATCGTTCGCCGTTTATGTCTCCTGTATATACATACACAGATAGATATATTTATGAAAATATACATTTTTTATAATTATCTTTTTCAGGTTGTCAAAATGATGATCGTAGTGGTGGTGATATTCGCAGTATGCTGGCTACCGTTTCACGTCTATTTCATCGTGACCTCGTATCTGCCGGAAATCACGAATGAGCCGTACATACAGGAATTGTTTCTCGCCATATACTGGCTCGCAATGTCCAACAGCATGTATAATCCGATTATTTATTGCTGGATGAATTCAAGGTCGGTATACCATTGTTGCCGTTATCATTGCATTTGTCATTGTCGTTACCACTGTATTGATCGTCAGCATCATTATCATCGTGAAGAGATATTCTTTTGGAGTTTATATACCAGAAGGTACAGCGATTGAAGGGTATTACAAAATGATGATGGATTAGTTTTATGAGCAGTGAATCGAACCGCAACCGTGATAAATATTAATCTCAATAATTTCATTATAAATATTCATTTTTATAATTTCATTATAAATATTTATTTCTATTATTTCATTGGAAATATTCATTTTTTTAAATTCCTTGCAAATGTTTATTTTTTTTAATTTTATTTTACATATTCATCTTTATAATTTTAGTATAGATATTTATTTTTATAATTTTATTATAAATATTCATTTTTATAATTCCATTATAAATGTTTATTTCTATTATTTCATTATAAATATTCATTTTTTTTTAATTTTATTGGAAATGATTATTTTTTACATTTTATTTTACATATTCATCTCACATGGGCTCACATATTATCATTTTAGTATAGATATTTATTTTTATAATTTCATTATAAATATTCATCTTTATAATTTCATTGTAAAAAGTAATTTCTATCGATTCATTATAAAGACGAATCTTCACATTTTTATTAATTTTGTAATTATTTTTTTTCGATTTCCCAGACTTATTACCGTTCTTGTTTTTTCGACTTTTTATTTTTGTCATCATTGTTATTATATTGGACAAAATAATACAAAGCGTAAGGTGACCATAGATCGAGTCGTTGTAATCCGCAGAATTTTTATCGCTTCACCAACGCGGGCTCGGGCCCATAGTGAAAAGCAATTTCGCCGACACTCAGATTCAATTACGCGGAGTGAGGCGAGAGGAGAATTGGCGCGCACGTGCGCTCTCGAAGATTACATCAATGAAATGTAAATCGGCCAAACTACTTTGAATCGTTGTCGAAAACGAGTAAAAAAAAAAGTAATAGAAAAATCAACGCTATACTTTCGTCATTTCGCTTGTTTTTTTTTTTGCTAGTGAAAAAAAAAACTAAACTCAGGAAATCGTTCCGTGTTCATTTGTTGAGATTTTTACATTGGGATCAAGAAGCCAGCAGAGTCATACGAAGGGACAAAAAAAAAGATAAAAATAAATAAAAACAGAACTTGCGTTATTCAAAGTTATATAAAGCAACGTTCTCATTGTCAATGCGCGCTCTCGTGTGACAAATCGGATTAAGAAAGTTTGCGGAGTACTTCCGGAAGAACAATCATCCGCGTTGACATGTATATATTGTTACGTGGTGCACGACGGAGATCCTCCGGACTCGCGAGACCCGCGCGGTAACAGGAATACGAGCTCGTATATGACGTTAGCACGAAAAGTTGTCGACGATGTTACCATGGCCCAGAAAGTTTGGCCATCACGAGCCGCGTGGCTTGGTGCGAACCGTTACGACAGGTCGCAACCCTGTGCTCATCGGATAGCCAGTGCATTCCATATTTTAACATGGGTGTGTGGCCTTAAACCTCGCGGATTTCGTGCAGGGTCGTTCGTGTCGTTGCCTCCTGCCTTCGTAACTTTCTATGCCCTTTGTGAAAAACATTAACATGCGAAAACGCATATCTGCAGTCCCCTGAGTTTCGTAAGAAATTTCAAAATTGATGAAACGCAACAAGAAGAAATGTCAAATGAAAAATCGTGTCAATCAATGCCCTTTTTTTTGGTTGCTACCATTACTTTTTCTTGTAATTTTGAAAAATCGAAAAGGCGTGAGAAATTATGAAATTACGGTAATTACACGAAGTCGAGAATGGATAGTTAGTCATAATCTGAAACACCGGAAGCGGGAATTACGGTGATACGTTTATTCGCGGTTTTCCGGACCCGCTGACTGATAAAACAACAACCGGAAGTGGAATTACAGCGAAAACGTCGAAGATTTCCGATCCGTCTTGCCTGTCGTGCATTCCTCGTCTGTCATTAAGAGGCAACACCACTTTAAACGTCTAAAATTAAGCGATTTTTCGCGATTTTTTTTTTTGGGTCGAAGGGCTAGTAAGAGGATAATAGGATTCAAGAATTTTATTAGTCATTACTTCAAGTGAACAAAGAAAATTTATATTAAAAAATTATACAAAATGGTGACACTGGAGCCATTTTTGCGAGGCGTGTTGAATCTGAAACGCTCTGCGGCAGGCAGTACAACTGATGCAAATTTGAATCTACAAAAAAAAGTTTTAAAAATGTATTCATTTACATGAGTATAGCTAAAGAAATACGTAAGGGATTTTGAAAATATTAATTTTCGTGTAATTGGGTAGCATTTAAGGTAAAAATTCAATTTTCGACAGAAAAAAAGAACAATCATATGTTAATGAATAATGTTATAATTCTCTCATAGAAAATTCCGTATGTATTTCTCTTCGGAATATTATTTTACACACGTGTTCAAAATTTGGAGTGAATAGAATGAAAATTGTTGGAGTTATGCTGCGTGCCGTTTTGAAAAATTGTGTCGCTAGAAAAACGCGTTTAAAGTTTTGAGATGTGTTATAGACGTGAAAGAATAAAAATGTTTGCTGTTTAAAATGTTATACCATTGATCAGCTATCCCAGGACCGTAAAGCTGCTCTGTTCAAATATTCATCCTCATTTTTTTCCTGGTTTATTTTGTGCTGGTTCGAATATTCATCCTCATGAATCGATGTTATGCTGGTTCGAATATTCATCGTAATTTTTTGCCTGGTTCATTTTATGCTTCTTTTGGCGCATCTGTCAAAGACAGCTCAGCGTTGTTTATCCGTCTAGCATCAGTTTCAAGACAAAAATTGTAAGCTCGAAGGCCAATATCCATCTCCAAGACTTTCATAATTCGTAGGATATTAGTCAAACCATCGTTAATATTGTACACAGCAATATCAGTTGCTGCATTTAATAATTTTTTGCCACCTGAGTGGGCCTTTGGAGCCAAGCTCAAAACAGTAGCATTGAAACTTATGTTGCTGTTTGCGTGTAGCCTCCCAAGCAACGATTTAGTCACTCATTGTAACTTAGAATAAGTCTAAGACTACAAATAAATGGTAAAAAAAATGTATCATCAAGTCTTGTTGCCAGCCACTGCCACCTGGCAGTGGCTGACCCGTGTGCGGGCCTTTTTTTACAGGTACCAAACTTTTTTTCCTTATTCTAGATGGTTTAAAGCATCTCTTACGCCAATTAAAAAAAAAATTCGAAAATTCTACAGTCGTGTTACCCCTTAAGTAGCAATAAGTTGCGAAATTGTTCATTGTTTACGGAAAAACATGCAATTTATTTATGATTTACAATTATTTATACTGATTCACAATTCTTTATAATTATTTATGATAATTTACAGTAACTGGTGGCCATTTACAATTATTTATAAATACTCGTGTATATTGATAAAGATTTCAGATCGTTCAAAAATATTTATAATTTTTAATAATTATTTATAACTCTTCACAGCTATTTATAATTATTTATATTTATTTATAACTCTTTATAACTATGGATAAACTTGCGAAAAGCGAAAATCGAATTTCAATTTGAAATTCGGCATACAACTTCATTTTAATGTTATAAAAATTATCTTAAAAGGATTTTTGGCGACTTGCAATATTTTCCGACAAATCGAAATTTTGAAGGTTATTACTTCAGCCCGCTGAGTATATTTATCCTCATTTTAAATACGCGCTTACCATATTATTGATAATTATTTATAACTATTTATACCTATTCATAATTATTCATGAATATTTACAACTCGTTATGACTATTTATAACTTTTGATAATTATTTATAACCTTTTATAGCTATTTGTAATTATTTAAAATTATTTTCAACTCTTTACAACTATTCATAATTATGGATAATTATTTGAAACTCTTTATAACTATTTATTATTATATTTAATTATTTATAACAATTTATTATTATTTATCACATTTATACTTATCAAACGAAGTTAATGATTTTTTTTTAATGAAAAAAATTAAATGAAAAAATCAAATTTTCCATTCGTTCTTTCAGATTCCGACGGGGCTTCGCCCAATTCTTTTCCTGGTGCCCGTGGATCCACGTAACACCGGAACCGTCACTCTCGCGCTCCGAGGCGGTGACGTCGCGTTACAGCTGTACCGGAAGTCCCGAGGCTCACACGAGGATATCACGGAACGGTACGTTCACCGACTCATGCTCTGACCAAGATTCGAGCGGAGTTTCCACCACCGCATCAACAACACCTCGAAGAGGCTCGCTCCTCGAGCTCGACGGATACGAGAACGAGAACGTTACGGACGATAGAGCTGCAAATTATCGTTACAGTTTTCAGGATTCTCGCGAACACGATAATTCCTCGATCAAGATAACTAGCGCGGCGCTCATTCGAAAACCCGGAACGATATTCAGCCCAGTATAATTTCCGGGCTTCTTCATACTTAGGTTCGCCAGATTAATTTCGGGCTTCTTCAGACTAGATTCCCCATTATCTTCGATGTCAATGATATACGTCGATGGCGACGAAACTCGACGAAATTTCGGTCTCAATTTTATAATTACGAACATTTATTATGCGATTATAGGCATTTTAGGATGGGGTTAAAAAACGTTTTCTTTTGTGTTGAAAAAAAAGGAAAGCCGTAGTACGAGACAAAAAATAATAGAGCAACAAAATTAGTCGACTCTAACTACACGTTGTTTATTTCGTCGGGGATGAAATTGCTTGATCTGAAAAATTGTTTATTCTTTTTACGTATTATTGTTATATTTAGGCTCCGGTGCAAATTTATCTCTCAAGTCAATGTTATTTTCACTGCGGGAAGAACCATTTTATGTTATTTTTTTTTTTTTTTTCTTAATTTCTGTTCCAATAAAAACGTGTTTTACAAATACAATATTTTTCATCCTACTAATAAATATTAAAGTATAGTCTTCGACATGACTATATTTTAATTAAAAAATATAGCCATTTTAGTTATTGTATTCCATTTTAAAATATAGTATTTTTCAAGAAAATAAAAAAAAAATATCTTAATAGAGAAAAATGCTATCTTAATGAAAATTAATAGTACATTGTATACCAAGGAGACAAAGTGGATCTTTTACCACTTACAGTTTCGGTAGTCTGTAAGTATTATCGCCTTTCTGTACTTTCTATGACCTTCAATGACCTTATGTTATAGGTCGTTGAACTCGTTTTAAGCTCCTCTTTCATGATACAGAAAAAAAAACATACCGATCCATTTAAAAAAATGGACTTGACCTTCAAATGTCCGAAGTACCTCCACCTGCAAAAAAACTATTATCGCTATCGGATGGCCCCTTTCGTACTGTGCAATTTCATTTCCGCAAATATTTCTGTGAACCTTATAGTTTCGAAGATATCCAAGGTGCTAATAGTTATTGATCCACCCTGTATAAAAACTATTGTAGTATTTCCAAAGACTTATTTTCATAACTAGGATGAAAAATATTGCAATAGTAAAAGACTGCTAAAAATTAATTCAATATTAAATATGTTTTTTTTTAATAAAAAAATTTTTTTTCCGTAGAATATTTCATTTTTTATTAAGCTTCCGAAGGCTATATATCTATTTTTTTTTAATAGTGCAAATATCCACTCGAGAGGATCTTCATATTTTCCCCAGCCAAATGTACCGATATAAATTCTCCCCTGCAAAATAATTTTAAATAAATGAAATAATTGTATTTGCGATCATTTGAAATAATTTTTCGATAATCGAATTAACATCCACTGAATTAATTTTTGATATATTGTAATAAAAAAAAAAACTCCAGTGGTTAAAAGCCAAAGCGAAAAAAACCTCTCGCACTTCCAAGAATATTTCTTTTTTTTGTAAAGTACAAATATACCTTCGAAATTGGCGATTTTCCGTTCCTCAAAATTTACCGTCCACCAACATAAATAAAATGATACTCGTCGTAATTCGCCCCGAGTACGTTCAAGGGTCGAACGTGTAATTTCCGGTGTGTAAAGATTTGGTCTCTCGTGTAGCCGATATACCGTATTGATAAATGTAATAAAAAAAAAAGGAAAAAAAAAAGTGTTTAAAAATAATCTTGTGGTACAAGCCGTTGTTCTATTTGACCTGCAGGCACGGTGCGGATACCGCTGCACCTGCAACCCTCGAGAGGAATCAGCCCAAGTTTCCCGGCGCATCATCGGGGCCACGGTAGACGCTGGAGGGCACCCCAACCGCGTGGACATGTGTCCTGACAGGAAGAGGATGCGCCTCAGCAACAACGAGTTCACACTTGGATTTGAGCGCAGCTGCGCGTGCGCGCGCGCGCTATCTCGTTCGCGATAACGATATCGAAAGAATTTTTAAAAGGGAGACTTCAACGAGTTGCTCGATCCTTTTTTTTTTGCCAATATTACGAAATGTCCAGTGAATGTAGAAGAGAGAGAGAGAGAGAGAGAGAGAGAGAGAGAGAGGGAGGAGAGGCTTAGCGAGAAAAAAAAATTGAAAAGCACGAGAAGCTTTGCGAGAACTTTGGGAAGCTCCCGAGATAACTCCACGATGATTTTTCTCGATGATAAAGAGAAAGGTCCTTCCATTGGATCGTCCTAGTTGCTCGATGAACAAAATCGCGCGACCAAATCGATTTACGAGTTAATTCGCTTGGATTGCAAGGCCGAAAACTGGCTCTTTTTCCTTCCAAAATCTGAGTATCAGATCCCAGGATGAAAATCATTTGGAAACTTTATCGTTTCGACTTCATTGCTATGTCGCCTACTCGCCTGGACGGAGAACTTTTTTTTGCGTCTTTTCGCACCCTTAACTTCCGCACGGTTATGCAATGCGTGGAAAAAATGGAAAAACAGTGAGAAGGACGAATGCGAGCAATGTGGGAAAAAAAAAGAGGAACTTGATATTTTGAGGTTATGTCAGTCGAGGAAGACTTTCATGGGTGCCTCGCCCTCTATCCTGTGGCACACTCGATGGCACACTCGATATAACTAGGGGAGGTCGAAGGTTGCCCAACTCTCGTGACGACGAAATTTTCCAAAATTATCCATTTCGGAGCCTTTCAAAGCTACCGGAAGCCAAACGATCGAACTATGCGCACTTTTTTAACTTTTTTTTTTACTCAATCCCGTTTACGTGATGTTCGAATTTGGGGAGAGAAACTCCTGATCTTTCCGACGTCGGGAAAGTGTAAAAGCGCACGGAAAATTTAAACGATGAAGCTTCTATTTTTTGGGACCTAAAAAAAAAGTGTACTTTACAGATGATGATTTTTGTAAGATGTTTTCTTCCGCAAAGATCTTCAAGCTTCACAACGTATACAATCCTCGTATTCTGATGCTGTTTGGATTTGATGCGCAAATAAAGACAAAGAAACTTTGGGCTTTGGGTTTGTTCGAACTCAAACAAACCCAAACTAATGCTCTGGAAGATTTAGTCTTCTATATTTATATCCTTGCTTGATAAGCCCCAAACGAAACGTCACGATTGCCAACTGTGTCTCGGCTCACTGCTAATTCAGAAGTGTAACTTTGTAACTGAAATTAAGAGAGTTTTTCTCATTTCTGTAAAAAAAAAAATATATATACATAAAATGAGGCAAATCGCCCTCGATCTGTCTTATAAATTTTCTCATGCATTCTCACAACTTGAGACTCTCGAGTTCATTCCTGACGAAAGACATTGCTCACTTTTCATTTGACAGCGTTTCGCATTAATTAATATTTCACGATTTGTGCAATATTTGAACAATTGGGTGCGAATTTAAATTTAAATAAGAAAGGAGCATGAAGTGTCTTTCTGTTGAACTCATCGAGAGTCAAACGTAGATCAACCGAGCAAACGAGACTGTTTTTTTTTAATTGCAAAAAGTTAATTGAAAAACTGCACAGAAGAAATTGGGGAAAATGAATAGAAACGAAATTAATTGAACAAAATAAATTGCGAAAGATGATTTTCGAAGAATTCATTGCAAACAAATAACTGTACAAATGTAATTGCAAAAATTAATTGCAAATAAATAACGGCACGAATTTAGTTGTAAAAAAATGACTCACCAAAAATTCATTGCCAATAAACAACTGCACAGATTCAATTGCAAAAGACTAATGAATAAAAAATGAATGTCATAAAATAATTGAAAAAAAATTAATAGCAAAAGAATGTTTCCTCGTACCAAAAAATTATGATATTGAAGTTTGCATCCTTGAAGTGCAACGAAAATAAACTTTTTTTCAGTTGCCTCAGTCGTTTATTGGTACAATTGGCTTGTGAAACTTACTCCAAAGCTTTTTATTATTATTTTTCGAGATTTACAGTATAAATTAACATGCAAACATTTTCGAGAATAACGAAAATAAATAAATAAAGGAATAAAAGAGAATTCTCGTTGTATTCCAACGTTGCAAATATCAATAGCAGAATAAATTATCGAATTCTCGTTTGGGGCATCTCTCTTTCCGATCGTGGTTAAGCGTTTCTTACCGACACAGCCAAAGGACCAATGATCTGTAAAAATGTGTATATTCCATCTCACTTTCCATACTTTGTAAAATTCATTGTCAGCCTTTTCTAACGAATGCACGATTAAACAAATGAATTAGCGCTTTTTTTGAAAATTGCAACGTGGATGTGATAAAAAAAAAGGACAATGAGAAGGATCGATGTCAAAATTTTTGTCGAGCACGCGTTGCTTCAGTGCTAGTTCGCATTACTCGGGTACTCCATTTGGAAAATCCTCAAAAAAAAAAAACAAATGATAACGAAATATGCGATTTACGTACGAGAACGTTGATATTCCAACGAAAAATCATTACGCTAAATAATCAATTGTAAATACAAATGTAACCGAGAGGGGAGCGAGAGGGAGTGAATTTTTTTTATCCGGATATTTGATATCGAAGTCCAAGAATAAAATAATAAAGTATCACAGGGATTCGAAAATTACGGGTTTACAAGAAAATATGTTTTTTTTTACACTTCGTTCCGTTGATATTAGAATTGCTATAATTATTATTAATTGCTACCAATTATTATTACAATAATTGTTTCGATACACACGATTGTTTTTCTGTTCATAAACGCCTGTGTGTTACGCGTTAAAATTATTGTAAATATGAATGTGCGAGTGTGTGAAATTCGCGACGATTTATCGTCGCGCTTTACGAACTCCGTAATGCTTTTTTAAGGGGGGGTACACTACAGTGACAGCCCAAAAAATGTGAGCATATTTTAGTAATTAATTGTAAAAAAAACTATTGAATCCATTTACATTGTTTTGGATCCATCATTCACGTACATATTAACAAAAATGTCTGGCAAATGTGATGATAAAATATAAATTTGAAAAGCGATTTACTATTGCTGTCGAATAATACAATTAACTCCGACCTAGTAGGTCTGAAAGGATAACAAATTTATTTGGGCACTATCGTCCGATGAAAGATTTTTTTCAAAAGCATTACTCGTTATCGAAATAATAATTATTAAGGTTTCATCGATATCAGTAAAATATTATTATTATCGTTATGAATTATAAACTATATTAATATAAAAAAGAACGATTTTTCCAATAACATTTGTTAACGGAATATTAATAATGATTAATATTTCGTTAATCAATGTTATTAAAAACATCGTCCTTTTCAGTTCCTTCCTTTTATTTTGTTTATAATTTTCAATGATAATAATAATATTATGATGATATTCTATATCATTATAACCAAGCAAAATTTTCGTCTAAACTCGTGACAAAAATCAAGCATTTAAATTTTCATGTGCCAAACAAAAGAAAAAAATTGAAAAAAACTTCGTCAGTCATTTGCAAAACGATATAATTTATGAATACATTCAATTTTTTTCGGACAAACTAATTCATTATTCCTATCATTTCTCCAAATTTTACAGATATCCACGTTGTTACGCACCTTAACGATAATAGAGCAAAAAAAGATGTAATTGCTCGGGTAGTATTTGCACAATTAATTTCCAAAATGCTCACCATTTTTCGGGATGTCGTGGCAGCGTACACAGGGCCTGCAGCCCTTAATATCAACATCGAGATACATGTCTTTCGATATTTTTTATCATCCCCGATCGGAAGACTCGCGTAGGTAAGAAGAGATCATCAGGTACGCGAAGATTATCAGCCGTGCCAAATTTCATTTCTACACATTGATACACCTTTCCTCCGATAGATAATGGCACTTATCGAGGGCAAAGAACAATTCTTGTATCGTAAAACTCAAGGGGAAAGAATTGCCACGATTTCTCGCTAATCGAAGGGCCACGAGAGGCCTTGTCGGTGTATCGTGTGCATTCGGGACGAAGATCGACAAGTGGAATCGATGATGACTATGAGGGAAAAAACGATACTCTGGGAAAACCAAACGCTTTTTAACGGATAAATGTATGTGTATAAATTCGCTACATCGCGTGTATCGAGCTAAGCTAAATTTACGATTTAAAAAAATGGACTCATCGATATGTAATTATTTGTAAGATACGTGTAAATGAGTGTAAATCGTGGGTACCACATGTGATCGATTCGACAAGCGACGAAGCGACGGAATTTTTCGAAAAAAAAAGAGGAAAAAAACTTTTCACATCCCTCGTCGGTTATTGCGTGACAAAGAGTTTTCACATATTTGCCCGAGAGTGAGAATCATTTTATACTGTGTTACGAGACGAGGGAGTACGTGATCGATTTCGTAGAGAGATCGAGAGAATCCCAACTTTTGTGCGAATGAAGATTATCCCGAAGGGACACAAGTTTCGACTAAAGTTCGAGCCACAACGTCATTCAATTATTTACTCGGCAAACGTTAACACTGATTTCATGTTAAAGTTTCAGCCTCAGTTGAAGTTGAGTTAAAGTTGAGTTAAAGTTGAGTTAAAGTTGAGTTAAAGTTGAGTTAACGTTTAGTTAAAGTTGATTTAACGTTGAGTTAACTTTGAGTTAACGTTTAGTCAAAGTTGAGTTTCAGTTGAGTCAAAGTTGAGTTTCAGTTGATTTAGAGTTGAGTTGGAGTTGAGTTCAAGTGTGAATTAAAGTTGAGTCATACCTGAATCAAGGATTAAATTCAAGTTGGGTCGAAACTCTAGTTCGAAAAACGCTTCAATTCGAACTTGCCTATCCCATAAATATGGATTCAATGATTAATTCAAATTTGTACTCCAAGATGTACTCAATATTGGAGTTAAGTCACGAAGAAGACTCTAGCTCGAACTACGGGTACGACAATGAGTGAAGCTCGACTTCAAGTTCAGACTGATGAGGTTCAGATTTGCGGATGCAGACTCGAGTTTGAGTAAAAATTAAAATTTCATTCCGCAATTCAGGTCGTCATTTACAAATGGTGCTTAACGCTTTTTTTAAAATAAAATGTCTTATGTTTTTTTTTATGTTTGAAGCATTGACTTTTTTATATTTAAAATGAAGGTTTAAGCTGGTCGTTCTACCTCAGTTTACCTGGAGACACGAGCTCCTTTGTTCGGAAAGGTTAACTTGAATTGAAGCCCCAAGTTAAGTATGAGTTTTAATTTTGTTCGGCGATGTACTTATTGATTAATGCATTTTTATACAATTTTTTGTATCATTCAAAGCTAATTGTATTACATTGAAAGTTCGTGAATTATTTTCTTTTAATTCGAAATATTAGTTGAATTTTAATATATATATATATATATTGGAAAGGAGATAAATCATAGAGTGTATTGCAATGAACGAAAATTGAAATTTCGGACAAAGACTGACAGTGGTGTTTTTCGAATCTCGTTTGAAAACAGTTTTAAAAAATTCTTACACCTTTTCGGGATGAAGAGAATGGCCAAAGAAGGGGGAAGATAAAATGCTAGAATTAGCATGTACTTAATTTACAATTATTTTATTTTTGAATCGAAAGACATTGGTTTTTTCTGAATATTTTGTAAAAAAACAATTCTTTTCTAATTACATTTGATTCTGAACATGCGAAACTTTCGAGAAATTTACGAAGAAATAATTGAAGAAAGAAAAAGGAAGGAAAATAAAAAACAATTCAAATCCTCGGACTTGCACACTATGTTGAGACAATTAGATGCTGTTATAATAAGTGAGGCGAAATGATCCGCGTGGATGGCAGGACCGCGAGACGTGGAAATATTATAAATAAATGTTTTATGCGTGGGAAGAATGTTCATCCTTCAATCGGCGAAAATCGTCACGGGCTCGTTCTGTATAACGTTTTGATGAGGGAAGCAGCAAAAAAAAAAACAGAATTAGTTCGTTAACTCCGTAATCAAATGTCGTAATACTCCGCTATGATTGTATCCTGGATGATGCATCAATAAAATACCTTATTTTTCATTTCAATATATTTATTTGTAACATAAGCATTCACTCGAGTCAGGCTAGCGACCGTGTTTTTCCTAAAACTGCATAAATCGACGCAGCCAGTGTTTCGGATAAAATTGTAAACCCACGTTTCCGTTTCGATTATTGACGGTCGACCAACATACGCACGAAAAAGTGCTCGGCTCCATCTGATCGATGTAGAGTTTACCCTGTAAAAATAATTGTTTCAATCCTCTCAATAAGTATTTTAAAAAAACAAAATTCTACCATCGGTCGGTAATTTACCGGCAATCGATAACGTATCAGCAGTCGGTAATCTACCAGCGGTCGGTAAATTATCAGCAGTCGATAACTTAGCGGCTGTCGGTATCCAAGGATTCTAGTTTACCTGCATATGATCCATCTCGTGCTGGGCAACTCTGGCCGACCATCCATCAGCCTGCCAGACGAATAGTTCGCCAGAAATGTCCAGTGCCTCAATTCTCACGCTTTTGGCTCTCGGCACAGTGGCCGAGTAGCCTAAAATGCTCAGACATTCCTCGTCATCCATCACGGGTCCATAATCGATCACTTTCATTTTCGGATTAATGAATATTGTTAACGGTATCAGTTCCATTCCGCGTGTTCGCCGGTAATCTTCGGGGAAGCCATTTAGATGCTCTTTCGTGACTTCGAGGGTGATGATCTGTTGGAGCAACCCAATTTGAGGAGCTGCCAATCCCATTGCTTTGTACGTCCTCATCACGCTAGTCATATGTTTGATAATCTGCAAATGTAATCTAACTTGAGAAATTATCAAATCGTGAAATAATCGAAGCTAGAACCTCGATTGGCATTGCAGCTTGACTGCCCCCCCCCCCTCCCGCGGCTGCGCCAATGTCGATTGGGCATATTTAGGTCGAAAAAAATAATCATCTTTTAGCATACATCTTTGCAGAACGCTCAGATACTTGTTCATCAATATAATCTTTGATATAAATGATCTCGATGAAATTTCATCTTGAAAGAATAGGAATCGGAACATCAGCTGTGAAGGCGTTTCAAACTTACCCGCCGGAACTCAAGCGACTGAATTTTTTCTGGCTCAACAGGCTGCGCCCGCATGCGCAAAACAGGATCGCCAATTTGACAGATGTGAATGTACGGGAGCGTAGGTCGCGGATAAAAATAATTCATAACAGCCTTCTTTATTCGTGCATAACCGAAATGTCTCCTCGCGTTTTCATCCACTTTCACGGCACAGGGCTCGCGGAGCTTCGCGATCGTTCGTAACATGATTATTATTCGTAAACCGTGAAGAACAAAACGTGCACCTAACCTACGACCACACCTCGCGTTACTGCTACGTAGCTGAACTTGTACGTTGTCTAGACTGAGTCGAATGTTGCTGACTTCTGTCAATGGTCAGACAGATCCCTAGCCTACCGGAGGAGCAAAATCTTATTTATCTCCTGACGTACCGGCAGTCGATGTCAAAATAAAAGTATAAAACCTTCGTTTAAGCCATTTTCCCAAAATAATCTACATAATAAGTTTATTCGAATAAATAAATAGTTATAAACATATAAAATAAAAATATTTAACAAATATACTTTGGTTTTTTTCGCAGTGAAGGATTCTAGTTTGTTAAATTAACTGGTGTAGCGTTCTAACTTATCGACGGTCGGTGTACCGATGGGGAACATCGATTACAGTTTTCGTTACCGTCAGTCGATAACTGTCCAAACGCTGATAGATGCTGTCATCGTTATCCGCAGAATTGCGGTGAATTGGCAGCGTTCTAACTTATCGATGGTCGGTTCACCGAGAGACGAATTAATTACAGTTTTGTTACTGTCAATCGGTAACTCTTAACGCTGATTAATACCAATATCATTTATCGCAGCATTTCATAGAGTTAGGAAAAATACGGAAAGGTAAAGGACACATCTGACGAACTATTATAACTCGTGGAAAATTTGTCGACCAGGAGAAATTGTCCAGCGAGTACCTCGAACCTACACTCTATACTGGATTCTTATCGGAAAAAAATAATACACAAATTGATACTGCAAATAGAAAGCCCAAAAACACAAACTCTTATTACTATTCTTACAAACCCAAACTACCCTAAACAGTTAGTATTATTTGTACGAACCCAAACTACCCCAAACAAACTGTTACATCAATTTATACAAACCCAAAATACCGTAAACAAACTACTATTACTTTGCAATAAATTTACGCGGATTGTTTCGATTAATTTTGGTCCATTGATTGTTTGGGTTCATGTGAATTACTGCTACTGCTGTACGATAAATGTATTTGGTCCAGCGCTGTGCAATAAAAGTAAGTTTACGTTTTCAGGGATATCCCTTCGATAATGTAAACTCTCGTAAGATTTTTAACCGATAAGAATCGTAGATAAAAAGTTTCAATCGATCTAAAACTTGCACTCCGATTCGACATAATTACCAAATTTACAAATGATATATAAATCATTAATTACAATTAACCTTTCCGAGATCAAATTTCACAAAAGTGCAAATCTTGCTCGTTTTTTTTTTCGATTCTTTTTTCTTCATCCCTCTTCACCCGATCTATTACGTTCAACGTCTTGCAGCTCGCTTGAAAAATCACCAGAAGCAACGAAGTGTCCGAAACTCTCTCTCTGATCTTCTGCTTCGAAGCAATCCACTTCCGGACCCGTGCGTTCGCTCCAAAGCAAAATAAAAAAAAAGGTTCTCACTTTCCAAATTTGGATTTCGCTTTTTCTTGACCCAAAACCAAAATTAGATTTCTTCCACATTAGATTGAAAAATTGCAAAAGCATTTTTTTTGTTCTCGTAGGGTACAAAAAATAAATAAAAAGGAAGGTCGCTGTATTATTTGTAAATACTTTATTTCACATTGTATCCACATTCTTTCGCGACGTAAACATTATCAAGCTGCGCAGAAATAATCCTATCGATAAACAAGTTTCTTGTATATTCGCCAGTTTTTTTTTCCATTATTATTACTATTATCGTTGCTATCAATTATTGTTATTATTAGTTCCGCATCTCGTTTTTTCTCGACAGTTAACAAAGTGACTAGGTAGTGATAGCGCAGCTCGTAACGTAAAGGGGGGGGGGGGGGGTTCTATATCACCGCAGATTTGGAAAAAAAACTACAAAAAAAAAGACAATTATCGAAACCCCGCGATATTGTTAGTCTCGTTACAGCGACGTAACGAAACGGGACGTGTATAGGCACATAGTTGGTAATTCGATAATTCTTGCTTCGTACTCGTTCTGAAATTCATTTTTTTACCCCCTCTCTTCTTTCCCTTCCTTTGCCTCACCCTTCCTCGAGAGACGTTCACGATCCAATCGTGAATCGACCGATTATTTATTCACAACAAAGAAAATCACGAGGAAGAGGAACCAAAAAAAAAAAAAAGAAAACCCGAATTGAAATTCTCATGGCGGCTTAATGACACTTTTGTTTCGTGCACAGGCCTTGTAATTTGATTATTTTTCCAATACGAAAAAAAAAAAAATGGAGAAAAAAAGAGAAACGGCAAAAAAATGAAGAACAGAAGCGATTGTCGAAAATGAAGATTTTGTTCGGAACTTCGTCTCGGATAAGTTTACTTTTTTCATTCGCATTTTTCCCATCTCTGCTTTTCTGTGTGTCTCCCTGTGTGCGGGTGTATGTGTGTGGGTGTACGTGGGTATACCCAACGTGTATTACGGAGTAGAAACGACCTGAACGATCCTCATCGTATATCAAATAATACAACAATTCGACTAAAAAATACCATTATTATTATTTACTTCTTACGTTGTTTTTGTTTCTGTCCATCGTATCGTTTTTTTTTCCTTTTCATTTTTCTTTTCTTCCTCTCGTCGTTAGCAATCGTACATAGTGGCGGTCTCAATATGAGACGTCTCAGTTTCGTTTTTTTTTTTTGCTCAAATAATTCCGATTGGTCTTAAAATTCAGTTATACATTAACAAATTCGTCGCTAAAATCAAATGCACTATTTACAACAACAAAAAAATCGCGCGTATCGTTCACGCTCGCAGTCGACAGACTGTCGAACGAAAATGCGCCATAAAATAAATACATATCCCCGAGCCTTTTTATCGTATTCGAGGCATGTATCAGTGTGTTCGAAGCGCGTTTAGGCGAATACGGTCACCGCAATCGTGTCGATACGTAGCGCAGTAAAAAAAAAAACGAAGAGAGAGAAAAATCGAAAAGAGAGAGAGAGAGAGAGAAGGGTTTGTTTGGGTTTATTTAAGAAAAAAACAAAAAAAAAGTTTCTCAACTACGCACTTAACGTTTGCTCAGTAAAAGGAAAATCAGATAGAAAATATCAGTGTCGAAAAATTCGGTAAAAATATATTTTGAGTATCCGGGGGAAAAAAATAATGAAGAAAAATCATCGAGCGGTAAAAACGATTGTGATTATTATTGTTTCTTTATTTCTCTCTCTCTCTCTCTCTCTCTCTCTCTCTCTCTCTCTCTCTCTCTGTCCCTCTCTTTCTCTCTATCTCTCTCGCTCCAATTTGAATATTTCGCATTCGCATCGTCATTGGCCATTATCTTTTCGATTCTTCATCTTTTTTTTTTGTCATTTTTCCGTTTTCATTATTATTTTTATTGTTTTTCTTTTTTCTCTCAATTTTCGTAAAACCGTACGATCGCAGAGGCAGACAAAACACATACATACACAGGCGCACCAAGCACGTACGCGAAAAACACAGCTACACGTTTTCGATACTCTCATCGTTCGAGAGAATTTTTCGACAATTATTGCTTTGTACATCTATTTACAGTGGCTCTTCCTCCGTGGGGAGAGGGTGGAGGGGGGGGGGGGTGGGAAGGGGGCTCACAGGGAAACCGCCCAAAGAAGAAGAGAATACGACAATCCGTAACAATTAGTAATAATGATAATGGTAATAGCGACGAGTGAACGACGAAGAAGTGAAAGACAAAAAAAAATAAATCCTACCCTTGATTTCTCGGTACGTTTTTTTTATTTTTTGGATTTCTTTTTTTTTTCTCTCTTTTCGTTCTTCGTTCCGGTGAATATATTTCGTTAAATTTTTCTTTTTCAATTCACCTGTATTAATTTTTATTCATCACGATTGATTTTTTTTTTCTTCATTCACTCTGATTATGTCACTCGTCTGTTTCCGCAACAACAACAACAAAAAAAAAATCGCATTCTCCACTCTTAATTCTGTCAGTCTCATGAAGTTATTCCTCTCGCCGTCGTCCTCTCGTGCGGAAAATTGCGGAATTTTCCGTGCGAGCGTTTTCTTGCCCTTTCTTTGTTATTTTGTTTATCTCGCTCGAGTTTGCTTTAAGGGGATGAGAACGCGACGTGGGACATTTTATTCTCTCTCGCTCTCTTTTACTCTCTCTCTCTCTCTCCCTCTCTCTCTCTCTCGCTCTCTCTCTCTCTCTCTTTTTCTTTCTAATGTCTCTTGGTCACTATTTCTTCTTAGTCGTCGGCAGCTCACGATTTTTTACCGTCTTTCCCTTTGTTCTCGAGGACAGCGGCTCGTGGAGGCGAAACAAAAGGCACTCGGTTGGCTCGATGTGGATGGTAGTTCTTTTCCCCCTGCCCGGAGAGCGTGCAACTTCCGCTCACCCGTGTCACCCGGATATGCATTTTTCATTTGGTTCTTGCCGCACCGAGAATCCCGGCGGACGAGAAACGAAGGATGAGAAGAGATGACGTGGGTCGTAAGTCAGAGTGCACAAGGGGGAGGATTTATGTGGATGAACAACGAGGATGGACGAAACGTCGGGGAATTTTGTAAGCTCGATGGGGATCTACGCGAGATCGCGGATATTCAATTTCGTAGCGTTCGTCTCTTTCTTTTTCTTCTATTTCTTCTAGTTCTACTCCTTTATCTTCACATTCGTTTTCTACTTTTTCTAGATTGTCTTCATTTTCTTCTAGGTCTTTCCTTTCTTCTTGTTCTTCTTCCACTCGTTTTCTAGTCTTCTTCATTATTCTTCTACGAATTGTTGTCTTTCGTGCTCTTGGAGAGTTGTGCTCCTTCATCTTCTTGTTTTCTTTTCACTTATAGTTCTCTTTCGTTTTGGTCTTCTTCTTCTAATTGTTCCGCGGAACGATTAGTATGCTATTCAGAAGCGTCTTCGTGTTGAGAGCCGGAGATGAAGATTCGTGTTCTTTATTTTTATCTTCCGGTCCTTTGCCTTCATCTTCATATTTTAATTTTCCTCCTATATCTTCTTCTAGTGCTTATCCTTCATTTTCTGGTTCTTCGCCTTCATATTCAGAGCCAGTAGATGAAAGTTCTCCTTCATCTTCATTTTTCGGTTCTTCGCCTTCGTTCTCATATTCTGGTTCTCCTCCTTCGCCTTCTTCTAGTTTTTTTCCTTCATCTTCGGAGCCAAAAGATGAAAGTTCTTCTCCTTCATCTTCATCTTCCGTTTCTTCTTCTTCAACTTAAGTTCTGGTTCTTCGCCTTCATCTTCATCTTCTAGTTCTGGTTCTTCGCCTTCATCTTCTTCCCTTTCTTCTAGTTCTTTTCCATCTCTCAGTTGTTTTCCTTCTTTAATTTGCTGTGCCTAGTAATTTTCCTTCGTCTAGTTCCTGTTCTTCATCTTTTTCTTCGTCTTCTTTCCACGATCTTCTTTCCGGCTCCTTCTTCTCTCAAGACGCTACCATTTTGCTAAATATTTCGTTCGTCTCGTGGTTCGAGCTTCATGCTCGCGAGGCAGCTGCGAATTCAATCCTTTGTTTCGGTTCCATCATCAGTTGTCCTTTCCCCAAAAGCCCAAGAAGATAACCTTCTCGAGAAAATCGGATGCCCTTCGTTGAAACGCCTCGTTTACTTTTCCTTCTTTTTTACTTGATATTCTTTTTTTTTTATTTTGATATCACGAACATCGAGTTTTGTCAGTCCAACGATCAGTTGTACGTCCCCTAGCATGACTTTTTTTTCTTCCTTTGTGTTTCTCGTCCTGCTCTTCCAGGTTGGCACGGTGAATAAATTCGAGCTGTGAGAAAAGATCGGAGGAATGATGGACGCGGGTGGCTGCGCCCCGGGTGGATGAAACGTTCGACGTTGTTTTGTTCATCTGCCCAGGATCAACGCGAATTCTTGGTTGGACGCAGCACTCGCGCGTGCAGGAAACGTCCTCCTTCTCTCTCTCTCTCTCTCTCTCCCTCTCTTCCTATCTCCTTCTACCTCCCTGTCTTCCCTTTTTGAGTCCCCCTTCGTAGTTTATTATTGCCGTCAGGTCAATAAACGTAGATGGTCTTGAGCTGATCCTTGAGCTCCGGAGGAATGGCACATGTATCCGTTTCCGGCTTCCTCTTTACAAGACGACGCCAGCGTCCACCGAGGTTCTTGCGGAAGCCTTTGGCAAAGCCAGGCCTGTCCGACTGTAGTCCGTGTACAAGGGTATCCTGGAACAATCGAAAAGAAGATCGTAGGAGTTAGGAAATGCTTGGTCGATAGCTCATAAGGATATGATTTCAAAGTTTCTTTTTATCTCTTTGGCGATGTTGTTAATATTCTTAGGACATGAGTACCATCGTTATGATGCTGCGAACGTTGTTGTAACGTTCGAAACGTCATGACAACCTTCCAAACGTCATTTCCAACTTCTCAAACATCATTGGAACGTCCCAATCGTCATTACAAAGTCCCACTCTTTATTACAACCATCCCTGCATTGTCCCAATCCTCACTGCAACCTTCCAAGCATCGTTACAACATCCTAATCTTCACTACAACTTTCCAACCATCCCTGCATCGTCCTAATCCTCACTGCAACCTTCCAATCATCGTTCAGCCTTCCAACCATCCTGACAATAACTGTCAACCATACTTGCAGCCTCCCACGCATCGTTCAACACTCCAACCATCCTGTCAACGATTCCCAGCCATCCTTACACCTCCGCAAACATTGCTACAACCCTCGAAGCAGCCTTCTTCCATTGTACACCGTCGAACCCTTACACCGTGCTGTGGACATCTTTGCAACGTTGCGAGGATCCTCACGACTTTGAAAACCAACCGAGATTATAATCCCGACAGTAAAAGGGAAAAGCCCGAGTGCAAGATACGCGACGTGAGTGACGACAATGCCAACTTGGGCACGGAGCATTATATTTCCTTGGGAAATCGAGGATCCGGCGAGACTCGGAAAGATTTAGCGTCTGCAATCCCGCCCAATAAGGTAGACGTCACGAACGTCACGAACCCGTAGTCAAGCAGGCCAGTTGTAGCTATGTACCTTCATCTAGTCACGTGAATACACATACACATATATGTATATATATATATATATATGAAGCCGAGGCATATATAAGCCGAGGGTGTTCGAGGGGACTGGTTCAAGTCCGAGGACTGGCACGTTTGCCTTGCTGTCTTGCTCCAGCCACAGCAGGTTTCCCCGCTATGATTGCCGGTGAAATATTCAGGCCAGCGTCGTGACTGTGCACGAAGGGCCAGCGCCCTACACCATACATATAAATGGAAAAAGAGAGAGGAGAGGAAAGGACAAAAGAGAGAGAGAGAGAGAGAGAAAAGAGCCACATTGACCTCCATCGAACAAAAGGACCCAGACCATTGGATGCACCTTCACCTTGCCCTGCACGTTACGCCCTTCCGTTTGCCAGCAACTGTCTGCTAGTTGTCAATTTTACAAAAGGCCCTAATGGCTCCCTGGAATTTCATAGACTATTGCAAATGGAGACGACGCCCCTCGACGAACGGCATCCGTCATATAAATGGAAGGCATTCGGTGGATGCTCGGCGAGGGCTTATAGAAGGAAAAAGAAAAAAAAAGAAACCGAAGAGCGGCAGAGAAGTTTATATGGGCACTGAACCACCATACAAGCGACACGAAAGACCCCATGAGACCCTCTTCTTGGAGCAGCCGAGAAAACCAGTATGTCCTTTCGGTCGAAACGGCGCTCCCCTATGGAAGCCTCGGAGAGCGCTCTCTCCCTCACTCTCTCTCTCTCTCTCTCTCTCTCTCTCTCTCTCTCTCTCTCTCTCTCTTTTTCTCTCTGGCATGCACACGCACACATAGTCGGCAAGCGTGCACAAACGCTCTTTGGCTGTAGTTTTTTTTTTCTTCATTTCTTCTGATCGATAAAACGAGAAACCGTGTAGGGGTCTCGGAGCTTCGTACCACACACCACCGTTGCATTTTGGTCGTTGAACCCTTAGCTCCGCTATAGGGATCTCACTCTCCCTTGTCACTTGCTCTCTCTCTCTCTCCCTCTCTCTCTCTCTTCTCCCTCTCTCTCTCTTCCTCCCGCTACATATATATATATATATATCTTCATCTCTCTCCTTAAGCGTGTATAGTCACGAGTGCGTGCATAGTCGGCCGTTCTTTTTTCTCCCTTCCTCTACGCCCCCCTCCCCCCGCCCACGGCTCACTCCTCCTTATTCTTCTCTACCCGCATCCTCTCTTCGTTCTCGTTTTTACGGGCACGCGGCGAGCGCCATTTTGCGCCCATAAACATTATTCGAAGAATTAGATTCTCCCCTCTACCTCTCTATCTCTGCGTCACACCCCCCACTCATTTCGCGATAATGCACAGCAAAATTTACCAATTGAGCGACGATTAAGGGGGTCAGAAGGAAACTTTGGCGAGTCGCGAGGAACGAGGAGTGAGAAGTTGAGCAAGAAAATGACTCGAATGCATTTTTTCACGTGCCTGCTTTATCCAATATTACGGATAAATATACTCCAAAATGGAATACAATAAAGGTTCTCGATTCTCATTGCTCGTGTTATTTCAATTGACTCCCTGGTGTGTCATTATGTGAGTTGAAAAATAAACCACGTATATATATATATATATATATATATATTACAAAGCTTCTACCATATTTTTTTTCTTTTTCGTGTCAATGCCAAAGATCGCTAGTGTGCGATTCGCAAGCGATCCTCCTCTCGCATGTCCCTGGCCTTACGATTTATCCGGGCGCCACGATCTCTCACAATTTCAAGCTACACATCGAATACACCGAATGTTAATTTGGCACGTTGGACCTTGATGAGATCTTGACATGTGTCATATTTTGTTCAACACCTATACGTTCTACACACACGCACACGCACACACACACACACACCCACATCTATATATATATGTATGTATATGAATGTATAAATGTCTGTCTAAATGTGCCCAGGCCAGTTACAATTCTAAATACGTTATCGCTTAGCGACAGCTGCCCAACGCGGAAGCCTTTTTATATAAACGCACTGTGTGTATGTGTGTGTGTGTGTGTGCTTGTATGTATTAAAATTGTGGAATATAAAAATGTTGGTTCGTCGCTTTGGCGTTGTGATCGTGGCCGTCGCGTGCAGCAACGTCGACGATTTAGACGCCCTAGCCCCTTCCCGCGCCGCCCCGCCAGCCAGGCGTCGTCGGCCATGGATCGCTCGTAGACCCATGTAGTATAGCTATATTTTAAGGTGCCTCGGCACATTTCTTTCCTCGGGTGTATACGATCATACATACAGACGTACACATTTATATATATATATATATGCACATATTCTATCTCAGACTTGAACGGCAATCTTGCATAATTTTACTCGCGACTTTCGCGCACCTATGCCATGACGTTCTCAAATCTGCACGTTCTTGACCTTATTATTATTATTATTATTATTATATTATTTTATGCGACATTCCCGGGACAAATTGTAAGACCGCTACGATCGAGATGTGTAACGACTTTTCTAAATGATCGGCCAATACACACACACACACACACACACACACACACGCACCCATACACACACCCACACGCACACATACGCGTGTTGCGGAGTTCCATTGTCAGGCAATCGACAATAATCATGAACCAAAAGTCACGCGGGTTGCGGAACGACGTATGACGGATGGAACCCGGGGGAGGAGTAGGGCGGGGGGATACAAAAAAAAAAAAAAGAGGCGCATCCGTGTACATATGCCGATAACGTTGGCGCCGTTCGGCAACTATTTAGACACCTGGGCACCTGTGTAACGAGGTTCATTTTTGTTTCTCTCCTTACACGACGTTTTTTTTTAATTTCGAAACTATACACAGGTAACGAGGAAAAAAAAATTAAATATGGGGTAAGAGGAAAGAAACGGCGCAAGTAGAACGGCCTGGTCGGTCTAGACTGTGAGGGGCGAGTATAGTTACTGAGGGGGGGGCGGGAGTGGGGGTCGGACGAGGAAACTGGCAAAGCTTCGGAAGCGAGGGTGTGGTGTCTGGGGAGAAGAAGAAGAGAGATAGAGAAAAGGGGAGACATGAGAGAGAGAGAGAGAGAGAGAGAGAGAGAGAGAGAGAGAGAGAGAGAGAGAGAGAGAGAGGGAGAGAGAGAGAGTCATTAAGGGTGTTATAAAATAGCAGCTGTGCAAGATTCTCGAAACGCGGACAGAGGCATCGGCCAGGGGGCTCGGCAACCGCCGCCACTGCTCCTTCCACCAACCGCCCACCCACGCTAAATTTAGCACCGGACCGAGGGCATCTTGGCACAAAAGTAGCCACGCTCTAACCGTTTTTAGCGAGACTGAGAAGGAAGGAGAGAGAGAGAGAGAGAGAGAGAGAGAGAGAGAGAGAGAGAGAGAGAGAGAGAGAGAAGCTATGAGTGATTAGGGGAAACCTAAGCCCAAACAGCGGTCCCTGTGTGCCCGTTGGCCTCGTATCCATCCTGTGCGCCTTCATCCTCCGAGCCTAGCGAGGGGCCATTTGGTGGATGCACGTGCATCCACCAAAACTCAGTCCATTCGACTCGAGCCTCGAAAAACACAGCTGAAAACTTAATCGCTTGCGGTTCTCATTACCGAGTGAGCTGTGCGCGTCGTCTTGGGGCTCAACGGCCGCGTGGACGAAAAATTCGAAATGTTTAAAGGTTCTTTTTATCTATTGACACTTGTCACTGGATTGTTATCGTTATAGGGAGCTAAGGCTGAAAACTCGAGTCGACAGAACAGGTAAGCTTCGAGTGAGGATTTTCTACGAGCACAGCTGTGCCAACAACGACATTCCGACGATTTTCCGCTCTTATTATTTGTTGTTGTTACTATTATCATTATTATTATATTGTGACATAGTCCTATTATTGTGAAATAGTCAGGCGCTCTTATATCTCGGGTCGTTTATCATACGAAAAACTTTTATTTTCATTTATTTATAGAAACCGGAATCGTCGTGTTTCAAAGTTGTGCAAAAACTCGCCGGGGATGGCGCTAGGGTAGAGTTCTCATGAGGGGCGTTTCTTGCGATTTGGATGCTCTCTAGTATCATTGTATTGCGTTTTTGTCGTTATATTAGTTTTGTGATAATCGTTATAACCCAATAATAATAAATGTCATTATGATTTGTATTGTAACACGATATGAGTATTATTATATCGAGTTATTATTTTCATATTCGAACATAAAGAGTATAATATTGATAATAATAATAATAACTATAATTATATTATAATAGTTATACTATATTATATTATAATATATTTTTTATATTATCTATTTATATTTCGTATTGGAATATAAAAAGTATAATAATGATAATAATAATAATAACTACAATTATATTCTATATAATGATTATATAGAATATAATTATTATCAATAGAATATATTATTATTATCATTATTATAATATATTCTATTATATAGAATATATTATAATAATGATAATAATAATAATAACTACAATTATATTCTATATAATTAATATATAATTATATATTAATTATATTATAATATATAGTTATTATTAATATAATATAATCATAATGATAACTATTATTATATTATATAATAATTTATTAATTTATAATATGATATTTATATAATTATATATATAATATATTATATATATATATAAAAGTACTTATATTATTATAATAATTATTTAATATAATAATATAAATATTATTAATAATAATAATCACTATTATGATAATATAATTATAATTATAATATGTTAATA